>CM034006.1:24226074-24339472 GCA_019603395.1 Cyrtorhinus lividipennis
CATCCAAAAATAATTTTTGGCAGTTTATAATCATTATCAGGAGGGGTGGGGGAGGGGGGGGGGGTGGAGACATTCAAATAGTACCGCAAAAATATCAGGAGGGGAGGGGGGTGGAGATATTCAAAAAATACCGCGAAAATACCCACCGACCTACCTCACGTGACGTCAGAGGGGGGCATGACGTCAGAGGGGGGCGTGACGTCAGAAGGGGGCTCTTATCAGTCAGCTGATGATAGGCAGAACATACATTTTCACACTACTAGTGAATGCTTGAAAATTTCCTAGTACGACACGTCTAACTCGATGATTTTCATCTCAAGAGACAGGCACTTCATCATTTCGTTTGCCAGGCACCTCTCGGCATCAAGTGCGCAATGAGGTCTGAACATTCTTTCTTCGAATGGTAGCGTCACAGTTGACCTGTCACAATTTCATGAAGGTAGTTTCTCGCAGTGCAAACCTCACCGGATGACAACGAAGTGCAATACGCGTGAGTCGAGTTTCATTTCTACGTGAAAGCGGTACAAAAGAAAGAATGGTACTAAAACGTTGACCGTTTGCACGTATTTACAACACGCAGAGGCTTTTACACTTTTTGACCAGCAACGAGTATTTCTAAGAAGGCAAAAACTGACAAAAATACCCTTCTAAAGTCATCTTTCGTAATAATTCTTTCATTGGAGACATTTTTTTCTGTCTCAGTGTTCTTAAGTATCAGAACAAACAACAGAAACCATTTTTCTTTACCTGAACTTTCACTTTTTACATCTCAATGTGAGTAGATCCCAAACCCAAAATATCCGCCAGCAGTTCGCCGTCCGGGCCAAAAAAGGCTATTAGTGTTCGGCTCCCAAAAATACTTTTAAAAGACAGCAATTTTTTCACATATACTCCATTTAAGTTTTAGTTGTGCCAATTTTTCAACCCAATCGCCTCATAAGGAGGCAGAGAATGGCGAGAAATGCGTATTCAAGAAAAAATATTTCATGAGCTTTTTCGGGATTGTTGAGGATAACAACGGTTGAAATAGGTATTTTGGAACCTGTGAGTTATCATTTTCCAAATTTCATAAGTGGGAACCTGCGACTGAAAAAAATGTCTTGTCTACTTTTCCTCCAAATTCGTGTAGGTTGGTACATAAATTATGGTTCTATCTACTTATAAGAATAGTACCTTTACAAAGTAATTTATATTTTCTAGGGAATATCCTTTTATTCTAATCGGAAAAATTTTCAAAATCAAAATGCCCTGATGAAGAAAAATTGTTTGAAAAGCTGGGAAATTTAACTTTGGAAAATTTAACTGCTCAAGTAACTGCTGAACAGCCGTTCCCTTGTATAAGTGTATCAAACAAATATTAGACTCTGCAAACTCTGCAAGGTATGAGCTATCAAGTCCGATTTTGAATTAGCTCGTACAAAACATTTCTGGATCACAACAATATTTAACACACAGTACAAGCGCACAGTAAGTCCTAAACGCCTAAACTGGGAATACATGAATTATTTTTCCTTGTCAGCCCTGAAGAGGAATATTATGTTTATCCCATTTCAATATATTGTCAATAATTAGACCCATGTGCCTTGGTTAGAGTGACTTAGAGCAGAGCACGACATAGAGCTTACATTGGGGGTTGGGCAATCAAGTTGACGCAGTTTCAGAGTCATGTCATCTGAAGGTATTGTTTTCATTTACTAAGAGAATGGCAGAAACACTGCTTTGGTTAGTAACCATGAACTTGAACTTCACTCACCCTCGAGTGTCTCTTCAAAATTCGATTGCTATCCAAAATTCTGGTCGTGTCCAACAAGTCTTCCATAGATCGACGCTTGTGTTGATGGTACAGAAGAGGTTTAGGTGGTTTTTTCACTTCAAACATGACATCTTCGGAATCGGAAAGCGCTTCGGACGTGACCGTGTCCAACGAACGCGACCTTTGACGCGACGCGCGTAACAAACACGTACACGGACACCGCATGGGTCGCGGGGGCGGCGGTGGCGGGAGAGCGTCCCGGTACAACGGGGCGAGGAAGTAATACTCGCGGCCCTTGTTGTAATAATAATCCGGAGGCGGCAAAGGGGCGGCGTACGGGGCGGGAGGACACGGCGCGGGGGCCGTGTACACGGGTGGCCACGCTCGCCGGAGCATCATCTCTCACCATGTTGCGGACACGGACTGAAAGGGACGCTGTCTCCACAGTCGACCCGCGCCTCGATCCCACCACCCGCCGTTCACGAACGCCACCGGATACGCGTCAAGAGAATGCGATCCGAATGAAAGCGCTCAGCATCTCGATCGAACGGGAAGTGAACCGAGCCAATTTTCTAGCAAAATCAACTCGTTCTGAAACCGAAAAAACCAACACGCGTCGTTCTAAAATCCCCGAATGATTGGAAACTTCAATTCTTTCACACTTCTCTAACGTCTTCAACGATTCTTTACTAAAGCTGTCATACGTTCATGCTCAATCCAGTGGGGAAAAAAAAAAAAAATCTGGACATAATTCACCGTAAATTTGATGTGAAAGTTACAATAAGTTTCAAAACGTCCAAACCATCAACGTTTGTACCCGTAGCACAAACGCATAACATTTTCCGTGTTTTTTCTCCCAAGCCTAATGACAAGAAGAAGATTCTATTTTTATTTTAGAAACAAGAACATTTTCGCGCACGGTTAGAGAAATATTTTTTTTCTATGAGTAGAAGTTTAGCGCGCTTCCGAGCCTTCCGAAATTGGTTTCCAAAAATGTTTGAACTCAAAACCAGAAAATTCACTTGCATTTTACGATTCACCACCAAACGAGCTAATTCGGTTCAATCCGCCTGTCAACTGTCAGGATGTCTTCATGACAGCAATAATTTCCACAATTTTCAAGAGTTATATGGATTTCGTAACAACACCATGCTCTGCGCGAGCAAAAATGTCGAATCTTTCGGGTTTAAAAATCCCACCAGTCGGCGTACAATTTGATGGGAATCCTCAATTAACGCTTGAAGCCCAATTTCATCAAAATCGGTTCACTGTTGCGCATGCGTTCAGGTAAATTTCTGTAATCTTGTTGTCACCATAACGTGCCTAATTAAAGTTCAGAGGAGTAACCCAAATGTTGAATGAAAACCTTTGTAACAGACTGGTAAAGTACAATCATGTCTTGGTCAACTTGAAAACCTGGTCGATCACGGACATTTTTTGCGCTTTGGAATGAAAGGATAAGAGATAAAATATTGCAAGTCTGAGTCGCAACAATAAGCTACACACCTGAAGCAATTCGTCAGTGAATGGCAACATCAACAGGCAGGAACCCCGGCTGAGAACACAGAGAAGAAACTGACACAACTGTCGAACGTTTGAAAATGCGCTTCCCGAGGAACAAGACGGAAAAATAATTTCGAATTCAACATCAAAGTACAAACACCGCCTTGTAATTAACGAGGAGTCGGTTATTACTGTCACGGACTGTATGAGCGTTGAGGTTAAGCCCATTCGTAAGCTTGTGACGTAAGCTGGTAGCACTTCATCCCCGAACAAAAACTCTTGGAAAAAAGGGCATTTACGAAGTCAAACCGTCATTACTGGTCAGCGTAATTGGATTCAGAAGAATTCTCGTTGCGAAGCAAACGAAGCGCTCAAAGTGAAAACACTTCCAGGATTATTACATCGAAAAAAAGCAGCCGAGGGGATACTCGAGTATGTAGAGCGAAGCCGGACGAGCTTTTGGCGTGCGCGAGGAAAAAGTGAAGTCCGCGAATGAAAATTCATTTTTTCGTTTTCCTTTTAAGCGAGTTGTGAGATCGAAACTGGGTCGAGTTAAAGAAGAAGCCAATCCAATTCAGCAATTCTAAATTTGCATCCGCAATGTTCTTTAAAAGACATGAACCGGTGGGGGGGGGGGGGGGGGTTCTAGGAGTAAAGAGACTCATTCCAGTCGATTCAGCTTCCAAAACTAGTGAAAAACGGTACCCCACACGCATAAGTCGTCGAAAAAGTCAAACATGGGGGAAATGAAGAAAACAGTGGGTGTGGCGCGCCCCGGACCCATTCCAATCGATTCAGGGTTCAAAGTTTAGTCGAAAATGATAACCCACACTCCCAAATCTCGAAAATAAATTTTCCGAAATACTGACCCTGACCTAAATTTATGATTTTTAGAAAATTGTCTACTACCGAAATCGACGTGGACGGCGGACGGACATTTGATAGTTTTGATCTAGACACCTTGAAACGCCCAGAAAAAAGTTTGGGCAGAGAATCGAAGAGATTTACCTTTTGCATGAAAACACAGATAGATAGATGATCGTTTAGGTTGGTTATTCCTTAAAAAATCAACCAAAAGGACCATCTATCTATCTATTTAGTTTCAGGGATATATAGTTGAGGGAAACCGGAAAAAATCGGAGAATGAGTGTGATTTATGACGTTAAATGGGTTTCCGTTTCAATAATCGAAAAATATTAACAAGTTACTTGAGCTCACAGATTAAATTTCCATCCGAAAGCCACCACGGAGGAAGGAACCGAGTACATGATATTCCAGCGCTTCGTCGTTTAATTCAATAAAGCCACAGCCCATGAATCATTCTAAGGCCCTAATATGTGCGGATCGACCGTCCGACAGCATCGGTAGGAAATGGAAAACAAAACTATCGCCTTGAAAACGGAAATGGGATGCAGTGGGGCACCGGAAGTCAAAAGACGAGAGTAGGCTACACACAGTGGAGTTTCGAATGGAATACGAGTGGTACAGGATGGTGACCTTTCTAACGAATGACCACAAACTAGGGCAGAGGTTCGGGGTTTGTTGATGTTTATACTTATACGTGCGGTGTCAGCGCTGCAGGGATAAACTATGAGTTTCATGCTGAGCTGCATCAGCTGTCTGTTCAGCAGGTTAAGGAGAACCTCAGAGAAAATAGAAAGCAGCTTGATCAAAGCCTAACGCTGATACTCATGTCACGAATACCACTTTTCTGAGCAAGGAGAAATTCCTAATATAAAATCTATACGTTTTGTAACACCGAACAGGAGCAGAATCGTGCAAATTGGGTCTGATTTTCACAGAAAACAGCCTCCTTTTAACTCTACATATAAAAACCAGCCGAGAAAGTCGGCTCGTTAAGAAAAGAACGTCCAAGGGGTACCTAGTAGCACGACTCCAAGCCAATCGTTAGATACTGAAGGAGCCTCTAAACTACCCCGTTCAGAAAGTTAAAATGCCTCTGAATCCAATGACTCGCACTCAACGAAACGTATCAAGTAACAATTTAACGTTTCGTTCCATCTTCTGATGCCGATCTTCAAATTCCTCATTTTAATCCGCAAACAAGTTCATCCGATTGCGCTTCACTCGGTTGACGACGTGGCAATTGAACGGGATACGCTACAAAACGCGACAACTTTCGCTTCGGACGAAACCTCATCCGCCAAGTTCAAGAAGGAAGAATGGAACGAAAATGAATGAAAAGAAAGCCGGTGGCGAGAAATGAACAATTTAAGAGGGGGAAAGGATAGGGAATTGGTTTTGAGAGAAAAATGATTTGTTTTTTTGATTTCTCTCGATCTGTCGACTTCCTAAGAAGTATTTCAGTACAAATAAGAGTACATGTCGGCTGTAGCATGTCACAGTGATTCTCATCAGCTGAACAAATAAGAGAATTATACTTACCTGAAGCGTACTGTGTAGAGAGTAGTAAAATATCATTACCTGGAACAAAAAAAATCACCTTATGAGCACCATAAATGAAGGAAAACCATGAATTTATAACGTCAAGCAAAGCGATGCTGTTGGCGGATCAGTTCTCGTTTGGAAGTTTATATACGAGTGATTATAATTGGAAGTATTAGGAGTTTCAACTGAAAAATCAGCCTCTACAGAGAAACACACCTATTTTTAGAGGTTTAGTAATGTACCACAATGTTAGTAAAAGACGGAATTTTTGCAATATTTTCATAAGTACGTAACTGAAGTCACACACAGCCCGGCGACACAGCGTCAAAATCAGTGAACTTTGTCGTTTCTTTAGGAAAGAACATTAGTAAGTCCCCCGAAATTCATAAAGAGAAAAAGAAGAACCCATACGTGCTTTTGCTAATAATATTGCAGCTCATGTCGAATAATATTGTCATTGCAGTAATGAGGACTTTGAGTTCGCGAACGCGCTCAACTTTCAACTCATTTAATAATTTTACCACAATCTTACCCAGAAATTGATCAAAGCTGACGGTATTTACGACTGTAAAATATCAAAAGAAGAAGTCTACAGAAAATACTGTTTGTACAAATACTGATTTAAACAACTTAATAGCACGTTAACAATCCTATACTCGCTAAACGACCCATTAAAAACCTCTCTGATGCCGTAAATCATTCCTGCCACTTCTCAATCTCTTAAAAACGCTGCGTAGAACATCGAGGTGTCTTGCTGAATGCAAAAACATGTTTCACACATTTATTCAATCAATAGAAAATTTGATTAAAATGTTACACTGGAGGCGCCGGGTATCGATCCCGGTACCTCTCGCATGCTAAGCGAGCGCTCTACCATCTGAGCTACGCCCCCTGTTGGCAATATAAAACGTATGCCAAGCACAGACTTTGAAAAATTGAGGACACAACCCCTTCAAAAGAGTTGGGGCGAGAGTGGTCGCTGAAGACCTTTTCGATGAGGGGTGCGGCTTGTTCGGTCATGGGAGGCTACAGGTTTAGCCAAGGCGGCAAGGCCGCTCGTCGCCCGTGATTACCAGTATTTCGTTTCATAGTACAAAATGCCGCGAATTTTTTCACAGGGGTTGGTTATTCCTCGTACCAGCAGCATGGAGACTCATTCGAATCGATTCAGCGTTCAATATTTAGTCGAAAATGATAACCCACACCCCTAGGTACTTCTAGTATAGAAAACACACATTCGAAATGTCTAGATAGATTTTGAACATTTTTACCCATAACCTCTTCCAGTGGGCGCCAATCTTTCCGGGACCCATCTCATTGGATTCAGCGTCCTAAATTTAGTCGAAAACAATACCCCACACGCCTAGATCGCCAAAAATCTCAAAATCCATTTTCTGAAATACACATTTTGACCTCTACCTCGTCCTCTCACGAAACTTGGAAAGTTGAGAGGGCAGCTACGATGAACGAAAAGTGATCTAAACTGGGCCGAGTAGCAAGTGATCGAGTTATGAGGTATCCTCCCTCGCTCTTTGAAGGAGTTTCTGCTCCTTCAACTACAGTTGGGTCTACACTTCAGCTAAACTGCACTTTCCCGACTTCAATGTTATGTTGTTGTGGCTGTCAGGTTGTTATGATTGGTGTTATTATATCGTTGAAACAATGGGACAACTCCTTAAAACACACCCCTACAGTCCTCCTTTTTTAAGACCCAATAGAGTATTACCGTGATCGAGGAAAAAACCCATTTTATAATATTTACAGGGAATCCCACCGAAAACAAGGGTTGGTTATACCTCGGACCAGGAGCACGGAGACTCATTTCTTCAACATGGGGAAAATGGGGGAAACAGTGTGGTGGGTCGCGGGCCAATTCCAATCGATTCAGGGCCAAAAATTTAGCGGAAAATGATACCCCACACACATAGGTACTTGAAATCTCGAATCCACTCATTCGAAATGGGTAAATAGGCACCCATTTTGACCAATAACCTCATCCAGAGGGTGCCCATTTCATTGGATTCAGCGTCCAAAATTTAGAGGCAAAAAATGTTATCCCACACGCCTATATCTCCAAAAATCTCAAAAATCCATCTTTCAAAATACGCATTTTTCCACTTACCCGCCCAAATCAGATCCGATCGGGCTGAAAAATTTCATGGACCAACTAGAGCCGGGAACGGACCCCTGACCAATGTTTCAGATTTTTTGAAAATTTTCTACTTCCAAAGTCGGCGTGGACGGCGGGGAATACCTGAGTGCTCAGGACATTGAGGAAAATTGGAGGGATCAACCTCTAGCATGAAAACATAGGTTGTTATTCAAGGAATACTTACACACCTTAATGTAAATCAGGAACATCTTTAAGCAAGCACAGTTTTCGACGTGCCCTGTTCTGGGATATAATTGATAAGTGAACCTTCAGCGCTCAATAGCCCTCTGTTTCTCACCTGACCGATTCAACTCTTTCAAAATATCCGCAGGCTGTGGTTACCTTTTGCTTCAAGAATGATCTGTTCACGATTCTCAACGCGTACGCGTCCGTTCTCGTCACGACTTCGTACATTTCCATTTCCTTTTCGTGAACTTTCTTCGACGCCGAATGATATTTCCACACGTTTGCGGTTTATGGACGAAAAATTGAGCAAAACTACTTTCGTGAGCATTATTTCGAAGGTGTTTGATTGATTTTAGCCACACGTTGGAGGATAGTTCGTGTATGTTTGCGGTTAAACAGGCCTGTCAGAATTTTTCTGTCACGGTACGCCTTGATGCCGGAACTGGGCGAGTAGGTACGCGGCAAAATACTCTGGCACTGAGGGTCATCTCACATATTGGTGAATTATTTTCAAGGAGAATTAGTCGCTGGAAAAGCGTGAGGATGAGAATGGTTTCGAAGACTCGTTCTCATAATTTATCGGGAGATTGTAAATGCATTTTAAACGCTACATCACGTCGTTGTACTGCATAATATTAATTATGATAGGATATTCGTTGGCATTCTGCAGATAAAATTGTAGGAATGATCACTCGGTAATGTTCCTCTTGCCAATGCCATTGCCATTTTAATTATATTTTTTAAGCTCATTATAGAAGCCCCATTGTGAAGCATGAGATCGGAACTCATACAACCAACCAACATCACGAATCGGTCGGCCCTTCTTCAGTGGATGAGCCGAATCTAGACGGTGCGCTACAGCCAGGTTGGTTTTCACGGGCCACTTTCACGCGTTCGGACGACCATCTTTTCCGACCCGGAAAATTCCCTTTCGCCTTTAGACTGGACGACTTTCTGATCTCTGCGTGACAAATGAATCCAGATATCCTAGAAAACCCACAAAAGAGCTCTCTTCATATTGAGTTACAAGTCATCTTACGTTGACATTGGTGGATACGATTTGAAAGAGACCACGTGATCCAAAGCTCCTGCGTTCGAAAGAAGGTAGGGTGAGCTGTTTGGCCTTTGGCGAAGGAGCTCCTTCGGCTCGCAGTTGCACAACATTGATACTCCCTTGAGGATTGACCTCCTTTTCAAAATCCTGTACAAAAATCATTCCTAAATTTGCCAACAGGGGGCGTAGCTCAGATGGTAGAGCGCTCGCTTAGCATGCGAGAGGTACCGGGATCGATACCCGGCGCCTCCAATCAATTTTATTGATCGGATTAACATTTTCTTTTCCAATATAAATTGCAGTCGAGACCTCAACATGCCCGATCCAGGGTAAGAGCTTGAAGTCAACTACCGAGCTCGCTAAGTCTTTCACCGGAGGCACGAGCCTATCCATAAGTAGGTGGGTCAGTGGGCACAAGTCGGGCAGGAGCTCACAATAGCCAGGGAACAGTTGTGGATAACAAGGGCTACCAGGAGATGAGTCCGGTTTGTCCTTCATCGCAGCGGTGGTTTGTACTCGTTCGTGAAAGGCGAAGGTTCCGCTTTTATTGCTGGAAAGAAGATCGTAAAGATGGATATCTTCGAGACAATGAGAGGCACTGGGATTCTAGATATTACAACGAAGGATCTCATCTCGTTAAAAATTAATTCATATAGGCTACGAGGAGAACGTACTCCGATTTTCCATGAATATACCGTCAGTAACAATGATCAATTTGCTGCAGTAACTCATTCCATTTCGTTCAACTCAATTTTCAATCTTAGTTGTAAAATTGAATAAATCTCAGATCCCACTTGACACCTAAAAACGTCCAGATCATCCAACGCACCAGCAGGTTTAGTGTAATCTTAGAGAGATTTCTTTTATATTGCTTTGTACCGCTCATTTCACTCTCCAGGTGCTGGGACAAAATGCAGAACGAAGAATCCCTAATTCATAACAACGATGATTTCTCATAATATGGAATAATTAGGAATTCCGCATGACCTGTGCCGTAAGAAGCTTACGTCATACTCACATCTAAAGTCAGGCACAACAATTTGCAAAAGAAGTCCATCCTAAGTCACGCCTTCCATTGAATCGATGCGTAGGGTATATCAGGCTGTTTCAAATACGAAAATTTCGGTGAATTGGGAAAGTATAATCCATTTTTGCGCTCCCTTGTGGTAATTTCAAGAAAACTTGAAAACTTGGATACTGGAATGTTATTAGCCGAACTTTGGTCTTGATCATTTTGCTCCGAAAGAGAAGATTATTCAGAGACAAGCAAAACTCAAAAACCCAAAACAAATATGGTTATAAAAAAATCTGCAAATTCTTACACACGGGTTGGTTATTCCTCGAATGGGGGAAACTGGGTGTGGCGGGTCCCAGACCCATTCCAATCGATTCAGGGTCCAAAATTTAGTGGAATATGATACCCCACACGCCTAGGCACCAGAAATCCTGACACATACAAAATGGGTGGATACATACACATTTTGACCCATAACTTCTTCCGGTGGTTGCCAATCGTTTTGGGACACACATCATTGAATTCAGCGTCCAAAAATTAGTGGAATATGATACCCCACACGCATAGGTAGCAGAAATCCCGAAAACACATATTCAAAATGGGTAATAAATACCCAATTTGACCCATAACTTCTTCCAGTGGGTGCCGATCGTTCTGGGACCCATTTAATTGGATTCAGCGTCCAAAATTTAGTGGAAAACTATACCCCACACGCCTAGGTAGCAGAAATCCCGAAAACACATATTCAAAATGGGTAATAAATACCCAATTTGACCCATAACTTCTTCCAGTGGGTGCCGATCGTTCTGGGACCCATTTAATTGGATTCAGCGTCCAAGATCTAGTGGAAAATGACACCCTACTCGCCTAGATCGCCCAAAATCTCGAAAATCCATTTTTCAAAAAACACATTTTGACCCCCCCCCCCCCCCAAATTTGGTCCGATCGGGCTGAAAAGTTTCGAGGACCCGTCTCGGCAGGGAACAGACCCCTGACCCAAATTTCAGATTTTTAGAAAATTTTCTAATACCAAAAACGGCTCGGAACATGGACGGCGTACGGCGGACGGGCATCGACCTTTTTTGATCAGGACATCATGAAACGTCCAGAAAAAAATTTTGAGCCAAATCGGACAGGTTGAACATTATCATGAAAACATAGGTTGATTATTCGAGGAATAACCAACCAAAATGATATTGTTGGATTCAACCAAACTCTCCATCCTAACACAAAACAAACCTACCTTAAACATTTGCCGGTACATTTTCCAACGATGACATCAACTATTGGTGGATGTTGTATTTATTGACTACATTTACAAATAGGTAAATAAGATGGATCAACTGCCCTGTCTTTAGTTGCCTAATGTATTCATCCCTGATGGAATTCTGTTAGAACCTTCACGTTCAGCTTACCAGGCAGACGGTCAATTAGAAAACGAGGACTTCGTCTTCCTTATTGGCCAGGAAGAAGAAATGGAGCCTTCAGGAGCGAAAGCGATCCTCCCAGCAGTCGCGAGCCTCACCCTACCAAAACAATAGACCTTCCGCGGTGGATCCGCTCATTTTCCATCGTGCCAAAGACAATTTCATCTCATACTGAGCACGCTTTTACTCTCGATATCTTCTGATCGAAATGTTCGTTGCACAACACCAGACAGCCGATAATAGATCGAAGGAACTGAAGAATGACCAATTATCCAAGACCGTATGGCACGTTGAGCGCGGATGATTGCCAGCTACACTGAGGAAGTCCACCCAAGCTTATCATTACCAATATAGAGGGCAAGACGAGGTCTACTCTGAACGGCCTAGTGCCCATTACTCGACGATCAAGACAACAGTTCATCCTTAGCAGTCGGTGAGCCAACTCTCTAATAGACTATTACTTCGATGCAAGAACATAGGAGGTCTAGGAGTAATAAAAGGTGAAGCAAACACAAAGAAAAGTAATGACTAGGAAAGGATAGAACCATTGAAATTTCAACTTCGAACAACCGTCCACGGTAGGTACGATTAACTGATCGACCATAACTGATATTAGCACATAAGGTAAAGCCAACCTATATATGGCCGATTGGTATGGACACTTTGAATTGTGTTCCTTGCCCACATATGGCAGTATTTTGCAATCATATTGCTACCTCCAGTTGATATGAATTCGCGGCCCTGGAAGAGTTGTGGCTTCCAGATCCCCCCCCCCCCCCCTCGTCCCTTCGATACACGAGAGAGTACATTTTATGAAAGCAATTTAGGAAAAAAAAAACTCTACATTGAGTTTCAATATTACGACATCAACAGAAAACTGAGTAATCCCCCCAAAAAATGATATCCTACAAGCCTACATCGCCGATAATTTCGAAAACCCATTTTCCAAAATACACATTTTGACCCCTATCCCTCCTCCCCAAATTCGGTCCGATCGGGCTGAAACGTTTCGAGCACCAACTAAAACCGGAAACGGTCCCTGACCCAAATTTCAGATTTTTAGAAAATTGTCTACTATCAAAATCAGCTTGGGTGGCGTACGGTGGACGGACATTTGCTCATTTTTATCTACACACCTTAAAATGCCCAGAAAAAATTGTTGTGCTGAATAGGAGAGATAGACTTTTTGCATGAAAACATACTTAGGTTCAAGAGAAGACACCCCCCCCCCCCCTTCTAATTGGATAACCTCAAGGCGTGATAACGATAAGAGTATATTGATATCAGAATTACTTATTGTTTAATTGTTTTCTGTAATTAAAAAAAATGGATTGGAGGCGCCGGGTATCGATCCCGGTACCTCTCGCATGCTAAGCGAGCGCTCTACCATCTGAGCTACGCCCCCTGATAATCAATAAGTTGACCGATCACTTTAAAAATGATCTCTATTAAGGTCAACACCTCTCGTAACATTTAAGACGAAAATTGCTCAAGGCGGCTCGAGGTTGCATTCGAAACAGCGGCCGAGACAAAACCGCATTCGACAGCGTCTATTAGAAAAACAGAAGCGAATCCGCTTTCCAATCGTGAAACCTCTCGTTTCCGAAGCCGAATCGGCAACTTTCGAAGGTTTCGATTTGCTGGTCATCTCAGATGGCAGTGTTGAGCCTATCAGGTTACTTTTATAAGTTAATAATCATTTGCAAAGCCGCAACGACTTCTCAAGTCCCGCGGTAACACGCAATGTATGGAAGCAAGATCATCTAAACTAAAGTGACTGCATCTTCACAGTATAATTGGATTCCACAAATGTTTCAGTTTCCCTCCGAAGCCTGTCGAAATCCTACAATAAATTATTTAAATTTCATCCGAAACCATTTTGCTAAAAAAGAGGAAGCGGGAGAAGCAACGAATAAAAGCAGTCACCCGCTATAGTCACAAGTACATAACATAATGCGGCGTTTCTGCTGAAACACATCATGCCACATAAGTCGCGATTTTTGCTCTCCTAATTGAAACCTCAGAATCATCCAGGATCCAACGGTGGCATCCTTATAAAAGAGGGTCATCCTATCGCTAAACCATTTGGCGAAGACAGGCTGCATTTATTCAATCAATTTGAATGAGTAAGACCGATCATCGGAGTCGTGAGAAAATGAAGAACTCACGGTACATAATTAGGAAATTTTTTTCAACTGTTATTGAAAGAGAGAAAGCGCGTTCTTACTTTTGCGTCACGTACGAAATTTTCAATTGCAGATTCATTGTGTGTGAAGCGGATATTGAAACCTGTTAGTTTTATTTTTAAGAATGTGAAGTACCTACCTGCCTAACCAGTTTTGAGAGAGTATAAGATACCTACTTCGGAAGACGAATTTATGAAAAATGATTCAAACTCTGTACAAATTTCGACGTTCGTGTAGGACCGTTCACATTCATTTATTTGTTTTTCGCTAGAGTTTGATTTGCGTGAGGAACTGATTTGTGATATTTTATCCAATATTGTTAATTGCTCTGAATAAAAACGCTGCAAATTCTTTCACAGGGATTGGTTATTCCTCGGACCAGGAGCATCGAAACTCATTCAAATCGAATAAGCGTCCAAAATTTAGGGGAATGATGTACTACACGCCTAGGTAACAGAAATCTTGAAAATCCACTTTTGAAATAGGTAGATTCATACCAATTTTGGTCCATAACCTCTTCCGGTAAGCGTCAATTGTTCTGGGACCCGTCCCATTGGGTTTAGCGCCCAAAATCTAGTCGAAAATAATACCCCACACGCCTAGATCGCCAAAAATCTCGAAAATCCATTTTTCGAAATACACATTTTGACCCCTACCCCCCTCAATATTGGTCTGACCGGGCTGAAAAATTACTACAACCTCAACCCTACCCTACGTTGAGTTGCAAGGAAATGATCTAGAAAACTAGAGCCGGAAACGGGTCCCTGACCTGAAAATTGTCTACCGAATTCGGCGTGGACGGTAGATGGCGGACGGACATTTGCTTATTTTGGTCTGGGCACCTTGAAACGCCCAAAAGAATTTTTGGCCAAATCGGAGAGATTGACTTATTGCAAGAAAACATAGGTTGATTATTCAGGAAATAATCAACCAAAAACAAGGTAATTGGATTTAAAAAAATTTATTTAAATAAATGTAATACTTTTTCAGACTTATATAACTCAAAAGTCTTTGAAATACACATTATCACGTATACCCTGCCACTGTTTGGGGCGTTCGGGCTATAGCGGTTTCTTGAAGCAAAAGCATACTCAAGGCCTTTTTAGACCGGATGAAGGACGAACGTTTCGGTTTATTTATTCATTTTTTTTCTCGTAGATACAAGTACGTAGGCCTTTTATTTCGACGAGAACAATAAACTAAAACCATAAAAGCAAACTATATTAATATCAACTCTTCCTGGTCACCACTGGCAATTGCCTGCGAAGAGAAATATTAATTCAGTATTGGCTTTTTTTCATTGCATCTTTGATTATGTGGAAGAATACAAAAAAAAATTGATAAAGAATATGAAAAAACTGAATTTTGAACCGCACCAAGTACACGGCTGGTCTATTTTTCGGCGTTCACCAATTAAATTACAGGAAATGTTGTTTGCAATATTGTAGTCTACGATGCACCAAGTTGCTTCTGACATCGAACGTGGTCAGGTGGGGCCATCATACATCGAGTGAGATTTGAGGCCGATGAAAAGCCGGATGAGGAAGGAGACCGAGCAAGTGGGTAATCGGGAAAGTGAGCGATGCCGATTCCTTCGGAAAATATCCTCTCGAAAAGAAGTGGAAAAGATTGTGGAGTTGCGGGGGCGCGTGAACGTGGCGAAAGTGTTTCCAACCGGGGGTATTTTCGATTGCTGGCCCACCTCGGTATACTGCCTCGAACGATAGTAGAGCAACGACTCGAATTCGCAACAGGTTACTTTTGTGAGGTTCCGAATGCGTGACATATGGATCAAAGACTTCCCTCTCCTCTGAGACCGAAACGGAAAAAAAGGTTCCCCTAACTGTCGCTTTAACCCAGTTGTATGGCCCTTCCATCAAAACCCCATTAACATTCGGTTTGATCCTGTCAAAACGGGTTAAGTTCTTGCAAATGGTTGCTAATTAACAAGACATACGTGTATCAAGCAGTAGATTCCAAGCACAATATGGAACAGTCCACTGTACGTAAGGGTCCTTGACCCCTGCGTGATGGGTATTAAAATGTACCTCGCATTAACTCCCCAAACTTCTCACTTTCATTCATCAAAATAAGTCCAATACTCATTCAATATACGGATAATTATACAACGACTTATCCTGCAGAATGTAAGTTCAACACCGACTTTTATTTTCCTACATTTTCGAATTTCCTCTTCGACGGGCTTTTCTCTGAATGCGTGTCGCCCGATGAAGAGATGACCATCTCTACAATACTTCTATCGGGATTGTTTACACTGTCCACCTAGAGCAATATCCACCCCGGTAAAAGTAGATGAACGGCGAATTAGAGAAGGTTAAGCGGCTGGAAGAGAACATGGAGAGATAAACTACTATATGACGGGTCACAAGTACTTACGCAACTTTTTAGCGAAAACACATAAGGTTACCGACCTCATATTCAGGTTTTGCTGGGTTTTTTGGAAAGGGAAAACCCCACGATCTTTGTATGCTCCAAATGGGGAGTTCTTCGATGGGCGCTGACTCAGGAGCTGGGGGTGCTCACACCCAAGACAGTCCTGGAGCATATGATCACCAGGAGCAACGGAATGTGGTGGTAGCCTATATCGCTGTAACGCTCAAAGCAAAAGAGAAATACAGAAGAGCGCAAAAGCTGAGGTAGAAGCGCGCATGCAGAAGATGCCGTGAGGGACAACCACGAGGCAATGCTTGACATGTAGTTCCAGAATTATTCACTTTAAGAAAAAAAAATTAGGTATATTTAAAATATTTTTATATTAAACCTCAAATGTTTACATTCCAATGCAATAAGGGGGTTTCGTGAAAGAACTTGCAGCGTTTTTCAATTTATACATCAACTTCAGAAGTGCGTGTCAAGTTTATATGGGAAGAAGTTCCTTCTTTATCAGCTTAATTGGGGTTGAGTTATGGTGTGGATAGGGGTTAAAACGATTCACGCATTGAAAAGGCAAAGCTCAGAAAAGTCAATTTTCTCACCCTCACGATCATTAGGCGGCTGCATTTCCATTGTCGGACGTTTATGGGCTTGAGACGCTTCGCACAATGGACGATTATCGGACTGTTATTACAAAGAGGCCGACTGAAAAACGCTTAACACGAAGCCTATCAGATGACCGGATCTGCTACCGGGTATGTACAGTTTTTCACGAACGATAACGTTTTTCTCAAGAGCGATCGCCTTATAAAACCACGGCTCCGTTATAATAAGGAACCCATCTATCTGAAACGCTGGTGCTTTATCATAATGAACGTAGGTTATCTTCCTGGAGAGAAACCATTCCCAGGACTATAAATGGGGCAGGAGCCATGTGAATCTGAACGACGTGACTAACATCAAAACGTTCTCATATACGTCCACCCTCACCGCGGTGCAATTTCACTTGTATGAGGACAAAAATTTTCTCAAATGAGAAAGACTCTTAATTCGAGCCCAAATTTTCAACGACAAATGATTTGAGCATGGAATCGGAAAGCATAAAAGAGTCCTCTTATCCGGTTACGCATTCAGCAGATAAGTATACAACATGTTTTCAATATTTTCCTCGCAAAACGAAAGTGAAGTTGATGTCAAAACTTCCTAGAAAGTAAAGGTTTTGATACTTCGTACAGTCTTCGACCACAAGGAACATTTATAAGCCCCTTATCGTAGTTATCAAAGTATAGAATCATTCGATACGGTTTTCCATCTCATTCTAGGAATTGGAGAAGACCAGGATCATCAAAAAAACGGAAGTAATTTGTTTTAATTCCTGACAAACGACGCATCGTCATAACGCCGATTACGATGAAAGTTTCCTCGATAAACTCGTTTATAATCGCACACCTTCGACTTCATTGAAGCGGACTTGACACGTAACATGAATGAAAACGGGTATCATGGTGAGGTGATTTGTCGATATTCGATAGCCCGTTTTAAATGACGTAGCTCTACGCGTAGACCAGTTTATCGTGGAAATCAAGTCCGTTGCCGAATCTATAGAAAGTTTCTCGTTTTTATAAAAATGCGTGATTTCTGCGAAGAGGTTATTACAGTAGTGACGCGAAAGCCTCCAAGATTACTACCATAAAAGATTCAACGCTGTTATTACTTGATAATAAAAGCAATATTTGGGCATCAGGTGGCTTTTGCCTCTGGTCGTACGGCTTTCGAAGATTCAATGCATACAATTATTAGAACGGTCTAATCATCATAACTGGAATCAACGAAGGAGGACAAGGATGTAGATTTTTATCAAAAACGACTATCCAAGGCTCAATAAAGGTACTGAATGAAGAAAAACCATGTCCATACGTTATAAAACTCGATTTGGCTCTCCCTTTCCTCGCCCATATCCGAAAATAAGTGGTTACAGCCGCTTCGACCATTGCCTCTAAAAACGGACAAACTGATGGATATTGGGTATTCTACCTGGTTGAGGGTCCGTAACTCTCTGAAGAACTGATACGATGATCATTGTTGACCATTTTCGAGTCATGTTAGAATACATTACACTACATAGTCAGCACTAATTGGTTGACAATAACGTCTTCACGTCGAAAGCGCTCGTCGCTAGGCAAATTCTGTAGGTTCGTCGTTAACCTATGAGTAATAGGAAAGTATGAAATCAGGCATTATATAGAATGCCTGGCAGCCCACTCATGTGATTTGAAAGGCTACAGTAATAAAGCTTCGTGTAACGATTAGAATCAGTAAACGCCGAGAGATGTCTAATGCCGAATTTCGCAAGATAATAAGGAAGACAAATGCAATTTAAATTTCCGTGGGTCACTTTCAAGGCTGCAATAAGTAAACACTTTTCGTTTCATTTTTTTTCTTTATAATTTTTTGTGGTGGTAAATGGGCGTTTGAATGAACAGGTATTCTTCAAACTGCATTTGATTACGCTTTTCCCAAATCCCTGGTAGGCATGGTATACTCTGCCTACGTATTTTGAACATTGCCTAGCCAATTTGTCAATAGAATATAAGGATAAAAATCCAAGGGATCGCATACATTACCTAAGAACTGTACAACGACAGTTGTATAGGCATTGAATACAATTCCTGGATTTCCAACTTTGCTGGTGACAGAAAACCTTATTTAACCTGTGTCAATTTTGACGTTAAGAGAGAACAAAGAATGCTTCTGTGGCGTTTAATTGAAGAAAGAGAGACGGCAATTGAGAATATTCACGGACTCAAACTGGAGGAAGCCGTCCTCAGAGCGAAACAACAGATCAACGATTGATTCGAAATTGACGTCGTGAAGACAGCTTGACAACACTTGAAAACAACCACAGCGCGGGATGACTGGCCAATATACCTTTTTTCAGCTTTCAGCAAATCGTCATTGTCAACAGAAAATTAAAGAAACCTTCTTTTTATTCATAAACAAAACCGGCCCGGCTGAATATTGTCCAAGACTGACAATCACATCCACCCCTCTCAGGTCTATAGCTGACGGTCGTAATGATCACAGTTACAGTCGTGATCTTAGATCGGCCCCTGTGGGCTCGATAAGTACTACGAAAGACAAGATTTATTTAAATACTATTGCACTTAACTTATTTTCAAACTTACATCATTATCATCTACCAATTAATTTGATAATCCAAAAGTATGCACGAAGATAAATTGCTTAGGGGGTTTCAACTGCTCTGATCGTGGGTGCCTTAGAAAGACTCTTCGACAAGTATTAGCCCGAGGTGCTGAATCAGTACCACGACACAGCACCTCACAGCACTCACTCGATAGGGCATGTCATTATGACGACTTCCTACTATAAGTAATGCCGTTATATTAGAAGCTAACCTCAAAATGATTAAAAAATTAGTCATAATCAATGAGATACACGCAAGCTCACGTTCCCTGCTCAAAAATGGACATCCTGGTTTAATGTTATCACCATCCGGAAGTACGTACTGCTGAATGTGATAGTGTATACTTCATCTAAACAGGAACGTCCCAGCATGGTAGACACCAGGCATAATAGCGTTCCATTCGTGTCAGGTGTTTCTAATCAGAGTATTTTACGGTACACGTACCTAAATAGCAGACACTTTCAACGCTTTCATACATACACGGCTGGTATATGACGGTGTTTAGACACATCTAGAAGGAACGATGGGAATTCCTTCAAGTGGCCACAACTCTTCCTATTGTGCGCCATTTTCATTCTTTTCGCCGCGGAATGCGAGCAGGGAACGTGTGATATTCCACATCAGAGGGACCGGCCGCCGCAAACTGGGCTAGTGGAGTAAACTCTTTCTCAGTCCGTAAAGCCTAGTTACATCTGAACTTTTTTCACAGAAAATTCAAAACAAATTTTCTTTAAGTCCGATTTTCAACGACGACGTCAATTTTGATTACATTCTCAAGTTTCACTAGCTTTTTAGCTTGACCAACATCTAGGAGGATTATGAAAATACTTCAAAAAGCAAATTTCACTAAATAAGAATCCACTCTACTCTAAAAGCTACTCACGAGAACCTTTTATGACAGACCGAAGTTGAAGCCTGAAGTCGTCATACCTGAAACAAATCAAAATTCATACATCAGTCAAACATTCGACACAAATCATATGAGTAATGGTTAGATTATTGCACTGAAATCACTGTCAGAACATTGGAAAAAAGATTTGTTTTTGGTCTCGGTTAAAAGACAATTGACCGCGAAAAAAGTGAGACAGCGCTAAATCAATAGATTGAGCCATGAAAAGAAGGGTTTGGATTTGAAATTGGTTGAACCAGCGAAGTAAAGTTGAAATAACCAAGGCTTGAAAATTGGTTAATTAAAATTTAATTCTTGATGGGCAGGATTCAAACGAGGAAAGGTCTCAATTATCTAGTAAAGGAATGAACACGGGTGAACTTAGGAGAGAGTGACTCACGTCGAAGCGCCTTCAGTAAGCTAGGTATGCAATTCAGTCACAGCCTAACTGAGAGGATGAGGCATAGCCATTGCACGAAGGCGTAACACGATTGAACATCTCATGACACCATACACAATGTAAGGTAAAATGAAATGTAAATGGACCAATACTATGACATATTCTCAAGTCAACAATACTCAATATTACTTACAGTGTTTTTAGGTCATAATATAGCATGGGACCCAAAATGGGAAGACATTGGTTCGATAATGAAATGCACTGGGAATACTTATAAGTACATCAACACGTGACCTTAATCACCGTAGGCATTACCATCAACGTATTATATATGATAATTAATCTTTTATATGACGTTTATCTTCACAAAACAAATAACATCGGACATTCTGGCGAGGACCAACCATAATGTCCCTCGAGATTGCTATGAACATCTGTGTTTTCTGATGTAGTAAGGCTCTTGTTCACCTATAAAACAGACATTATCGTCAAAATTATCCATTTGGAAAATCCAGAAACATTTTTTGGATAGCTTTTGATTTATTTATAAAACATTCATTTCCTCCGTGCATCCTTTCGTCATTGTCTACAATGAACCTGTGAGAATATCAGAAACAGATATGATGTTAATTGTTACCCGGTTTGGGTTGACTTCGCGGGTTCGAGTCCCACGACTGCCTGGAATTATTTTTCGCAAGTCCTCAGAGGCCCGAGTCAAGCTAAGTCCGGCTCAGAGCCAGATGGGTTATCATTGTCCCTCTTGAAAACACAAAAAATCGACATCAAGAGCTTATAGCGTAACCGAAAATTTGACTGGTCATGAACAATAAATACTGACTTATCAAATTTGAAGATTGCCTAAATTTTATGAGTGTATGCCCTGGGAAATTAAGAATTGTTTGATTGAATTGCCTCGCATTAGGATCAATAGAACTCCTAGGATCAATATATCATTAATGTTCGCCTTAAGCAATCGTGTTTTCGCCAAACCTGTATTAAAGCTCAACATGAATAGAAATCCAACTTTTCATTAATTTTCAATATTATTTTTCGCGAGTACGCGTGCAGATGGAAACTTTGGAATTTGAGTACCGTGGAATTTGAGTATCTTTGAATAGTTACTCAGTTGAACGAATCTAGGAGTGGTTAGTAAGATGAGAAGAGCTTTTTCAGAATACACACAACTCAAAAATTTTGGTATATTTTTGTTTTATAATGAGCATATCCAAGGTGACAATCCCATAGGTTGGCTGACAACGATTGGATCATGGCATAGCTAAATTGTCATTTCAAATCTATTTCCAAGCAGCTTAATTTTTACAATACAAATATAAACTTGATTCTTGGCACCACAACTAACTAAACGGAAGCAACCTCAAGAGTAATGGAGTAGGAAATAATGCGGGACACGATCTTCATGGAAATTCGGCCCCTTTTGAGAGGACCGCCTGTTATTTCAGCAATGCGCGTCGGTCTTGTGGGCCGGCCGATCTCATCTCTGTGAAGGGGAATGCGTGGCAGGACCCTCACTGGAATTCCTCCAATTCCTTCCCCCTTCTCTGCCAAATGTGAAATGGCGTCCTTTTTGTATAAGCCACGCTGGCATACGTATTATATTAATTTGAATAGCTCGAATAATCAATTTCTCGCATCTGTGAGGGGCCAGGTGGTGATGATGGTCTTGAATTTACGCAAATTGTTTCAAGGTTGGACAAATATTACCTACACTTCTTCGAATGTAGTCTTATGTATTAGTGTTTCAAGTCCTCCCTTTCTAGGTAACGAGCATGTTGCAGTGATCGAGCATAAAACATAATGCCGCTCCATGATACATAAACAATAATATTACTATCTGAATGTTTGCACGATAATATCGCATTTCCTCAAATATTAATTACACTGAAACAAAAGCGATTATCATGGTATCGGAATGAGCGCCAAAAGAAATCACAAACTTTCCGATCTATTATTCTTCCTCATACCAAACCGTTTTACCTTCAATTATACTTCTACCCCAGGAAATAACCGCTCAATTTTGCAATTCCCGGATAACTTCGTATTGAACCGATATGGAATGGCTTCCTTGAAACTAGCTCGCCTTCGTTCGACTTTATAAGGTTAGCTTCCGTCGCTCGGTTTTACCAGATCTTCTGTCATTGGCTCTATTCGGTTAAGGTTGCACTAATAAATGCGTAGTAGGAGCAAAACAAATCGAATTTCTAGGGGAATGTGGCGAGTAAAGTGGCCTTGTTCTTCCTTAAATGAGCAATTGGAAAGAATGAACGGAATTCTGCGTTTAAACAACTCAGTCGTATTTAGCTTACAACGTGGCAATTTGAGGAGCGTGAGTATACGTTATGCATAAATATGCACGAGGCATCTTCAGGTCTCTTCCAGCGTGGCCTCTTCATTGTCAGTCAGCATGGTCTAGTGACCAACCATCGGAAGAACATGAAACGTATGAAAATCAAGAGAGTAATCCCAGATTTAATCCTCACAAAAGATTAGAACTGAGATAGGAACGCCGTCTGGTGGTCCACGACATTTTCGGCAAAAGAAATTTCTTCAATAGCGGATATTTCAGGAACTTAGACTCCTCTCCGGCTTTAGATAGTCCTTGAAACTTGTAACTCTGATCGAACCAAACATAAATGAAAATTTGATTTGAAAGTCGTTTTTGAGCGTTTGGGGAACCCAGTAGCGTGGAGTATCGTTTATCACTAAGTATTGGACTCTGAATCGATTGAGATGGGGGCCATAGCTACAAACGGACCCAGTGCCACTGATTTTCTTCAAACAGAACTTTCTCAAGAGACCTCAAAAACACCTTTTTCCATAAAAGCAATTCCCATCAAAAAGAATAAACTATTTTGGAACATTGGTGAATCCAGCACCAGAATGGAGCATGACCAAACATTACGCTCACTGCTCATGTTCACAGCATTACAGTAATAGATTACCCCTCGAAAATGATCCCAAGTGGAAGAATATCGACCGAGAGTCGCAAAAATTTGTCCTAGAATCATCAACATTCGACGAGCTCCACGTTACGCGGACTTCTCATCTTGTTTGAACAAACTGGCCACGGGCCACCGCGGTGTTCTCCTTGGTCTCGGCACTCCACCTCCCCTGAACAAACTGACCTAGATTTTACGAATGTCAACATCTTGCACTTTCGTCCAAACAAGATTTACTTTCTTAATTCTGTAACTGGGGGCGTAGCTCAGATGGTAGAGCGCTCGCTTAGCATGCGAGAGGTACCGGGATCGATACCCGGCGCCTCCAAATGTCTCTTTTTTTTTTGTTTTTGTGATGAAACAAACCAAAATAGTTACAACGTCAACGTCAAGATGCGATTCAAGGTCATAACACACGAGGGATGCATTAGCATTTCAATTTGAAATCTTCAAACTAATTATTACAACCGCTCCGATTTAATAAAAAGATAACGCGAAGATGTACAAGTTGGAACTAATTGATACGTGAAGAAAACCTAGGGGCAGAACGTGATAACAATCTCACGCATGCCAGACAAGGTTAGTTTAGTCGCGCATGGTACGCACTGTGGATGCTCAGTACGTAGATGCGGCGTCATTGGGTGATTTCTCGCCACGGTGGATCCTACACCACATCCTCACTCACTTTAAGGAAGATAGATCAGAATCGACGATTAACCTGTTTGAATAACATGGGTTCACGGGGAAAACAGAAATACAAACGCTGCAAATTCATTCAAAGGGTTTGGTTATTTCTCGAACCAGGAGCATGGGTTCCAATCGATTCAGCGTCCAACATTTAGTGGGAAATGGTACCCCACACACCAGGGTACCAGAAGTATCGAAAACACACATTCGAAATGAGTAGATAGATAGGTACCTACTTTGAAGTAACCAACCAAAAGGCTAAAATTATTCGTAGTACTTTTTATATTAATTTTAAATACTGCCTTCATTTGAGTCAATCGGTCCTAAAGTTCAAGTTTTAATAGGTTCAACGTCTGTAAGGCGATCTCACTGAATATCTAGAACATTGTCGGCATCAACATGGTGATCGGCAGAAAGATTGACCTAAGGTATGAAAGCATATCATTTACAGAATGATAACCCAAAAGTACCGTCAATATTTGATCCGCTGAAGAAAAACAACACGGAAGAACGAAATTCGTCACGCCATCCATCCAAACGCTCCGTCAAACGCCGCTTAGACGTTGAAGCTGGGAATATGAGTTGGCAGATAACTTTCCAGCTTTCTCGCAGTTTACGCTTCCGATTACGTTCTCTCATTTAGACGGCAGATGACACAGCACGAACCGTTGGTCCCGAAAAGAGGCGTATGTAGCTGTCGCACATGGTCATGACTAGGGATTCTACAAACTAAACGCCAGCGGAATAGGAGATGACGAAACGAAGGAATTTCTTCACCGGGATTTCAATACTTGCAGCATCAACAGTGAATTGCAATGAGATCTCATTTCAACTCACCTTAGACTGAAGTTGAGAAGAACTTCACCCGCCCCAAGTGCACACCAATCTGGGGCCCATCTGGGTTCGGCGTCCAAAATGAAGTGAAAAAATGATACGGCTAGTTCACAACAATCAAGTTAAAAAAAATAAATAAATAAAACACCCCTACCCTCAAGAAATTGATGTCAACCGGGCTGAAAAGTTATGAGGACTAACTAAAGCCAAAAAGAGGACCCCGACCAACATATCCAATTTCAGAAAATTTTCCACTATCAAGGACGGACGGGACTTCGCCTTATTATCCTATGTCTTCATGCCAGAGGTCAACATTTTCGATCGGCCCAAAAATTTGACGGTTTTTGATTCAAGAAAGGGTATCTAACTACCTGTTTCAAAAATGAGTTTTTGAGATTTTTGGCGATCTAGGCGTGTGGAGTATTTCCACTGAAATTTGAACGCTGAATCTCATGAGACGGGCCCCGGACCGATTTTTAGCTCACTGGAGGTGAGTATGGATCAAAGATGGAACCTACTAACTTATTAGAACGAGTCCTCCAACCCCCCCCCCCCTCTTTACTCTTGCTCTAAGGATTATTAAACATTTTGGAGTGATTTACATCGTTTTTGATCTCTATACAAAATGGAACAGACACATTCAAATTTTTGGGCCGATCAGAGGTGTAGTCCCCCGGCATGAAAACAGGGATTAAACAGGGGATTCAGGGATTAATAAACCAAAACCGAAACTTAGGAAGCCATTTTTGGAAAAAAATGATGGCTCTGGCATGATTCTATTACAAAAATAGAGCATGACCGAGTCTATCTATCACACTGTGGTCAACGCTAACAATGACCGTATAAGATAACCAAACCAACATGGCTCAAGTACTTAATCAGCCGCCAGCATTTTTTCCAGAATGAACTACCCCAATTGAGTCATCATACATCCTCTAATGAGCGTCTCGGAGCCACCGACGAGATGACGCGATCAAAATGCTCGCGCGTCGTTACATAAAAGAAAAACGTTCAGGCTTCACCCGTCATGGTTACATAAAAGTTACCGATGTCTCCCAGGTGTAAAGAACGGTGTGTAGAACGGCCGATACTAGTTCAAGGTAGACGTTGTGAGGGAGCCTGACACCTGCACACAGTTACAGGGAGAATACGATGCATACACCGTAAACTCACGAGCCAGTAGAACAATTAGGTGACAATATATGGATATGCATCTTCAGACAAGTGAGCTCGAGCATTGGTTATGTTAAGATCTCCAATCTACGAAATAAGAACGTAATATTCGGTGTGACGAGATTTATGGTCAAATAATTTTCACGACATGATGTTCTATACCGTGAAGTAACACTTTTAATACAATAAAGTCCCCTGAACAAGAGCCACACATAAAGTAAAATAAAAGCAACACAAACACATGAAACCATCGTACTGCATGTTCCAGATAACCAATAACATACCTGCCGTATCATTAATTCACTTTTTATTTGTAAACTTGCGAAAAATCCTTCATTTTTTCAATCCTTTCATTTTTTAAGAGTTGTCATGAAAAACATCGAAAGGAATTATGATATGATTTTATCGACATTTACATTTTTTAAAATTATTATTCAAAATATTCATTGCCGCTTCCAAACTCATCCATAATTACAGAATTACTACTCATGATTTTATTTATGATCTTTTCGATATCCTCAGCGCATATATTCAGAGGGAAAAGAAGGGGTCTTGAGGGTATTCAATATAACCTCAATATTGAACACGAATCGCAATAATAATCCAGCGCATGGATCGAAGAAGAACATGCTCAGTATCATCAAGATTGAAATTCTATGCAGCTGAGCCCGTTGTTGAATGGTTGCGCGAAGGTTACAAGGTGTCTGTGAGCACCATAGCGTCATGGTACATACTTTCGAAGCCAAAAACTTGTGTATTTGTAAAGGTCTTGCCCAAATAGGTTGTGGAGGTATGTAACGCCTATTCGACTCGTAACGTTGTTCCTAAGGAAAGAAGAATACACGGCCTCAAAGGAATTTTCCGTATCAAGCTAGGCTCTTCTGCGCGGAAGTTTCAGTTGAATAAAAATCGTGGTATCTAATAAAAAAATCAAACAAACAACAAAGACCCTCACAGATCGGCATCTCAGATATCTCACAGTGAGAGAATAGCGGGCCTTATACCACCTTCAGTTTCTAAAGATGAATCGCGACCATTGAAGATCCGTGGATGGAACGTGACGAGATTTTACATCTTTTTGTTCGTGAAAATGGAAAACATCAACAAAGGAACCTTTCAAAGTCAACTTCTCTCAACCTCCGGAAAAATCAATCCGGAAAAAGGAAACTCGACGCGTCTCGGACACTTTCTAGGCGATAGTGGGGTCACGGAGGCCCTTTTGCGTCCACAGTCTCTCGAGTTACGTGTCAAGATCCAGATCTAATTCGTTTTTCACGAAGTTTGTTGGTAATTCGATAGAGCCAGAGGGTCTTTTCAAGGGGTAAAACTTCTCTCCGATTGGGGATGAGCTAATCACAGAAAAGTTTAACCATTCTCTTCAATCACCGGAGGTCTCCCTTTGTACTGGAGAGGCCTCTGTTCAATTGGATGGCAGTATCAGCTTCCTTCTCCTTTAAATAAATTGCTCATCCTGGACAACTATTTCATCATCCTTACACCTACAACCGAGAGGAACAAGTATTTTAAAAAGAGGAAACTCCTTCAAGAGAACTTATTGGATCTTTACACATTAATTGACTAGAAGGAAAATACTATATCCACCAATACGAAAGACATCAATAGCTTTTAGCCCTACACATACTACACACAAGGGGATTTTAAGTTCCACAGTGTCAGGAATACCATCTGCCCATTTATTATCCTCATTTCCACGCTTCGTACGACTTGTAAACAACATCAAGGATCAATTCCGTCATTTCTACCATTAGTTGGCTAATACCGTGCGATCTAACTCCATGGGATTCACATCCAAAAGGTCACTGGGAAGAGTAACAACAGGAGTCTTTGTTATCTCAAACATCGTTTTATAGGATAGAACGCCACGCGTATCAGCTAGTGAAGAGTGATGAGATAATCGAGTACCGTTTATAATTATATTATTGAAATAATAGCGCACTTATCCCTCAAATACTCCTTTAGACCAATTTGCGATGACTGTATTGTGAGAATTAAATTAAATTTCAATTCAAGGTGTAGCTAAATCAGACACTCTTCATCAAGGTTAGTACTCCATCGATTCCAAGTTAGGACATTGCATTTAGTCCGCGGTAGAGGGAGAACCAGGATTCACATGAGCCTTTTTACAGTAATTTTGCAATCCACAAGGAACAGAATAAACCATTATACGTGATGACATTGGAATAAGTCTACGGAAGTCCATAAGTCTACATCTCCGAAGTGCATTTCTCCGGACATTTTGAACATATTTC
The DNA here is from genome assembly GCA_019603395.1 of Cyrtorhinus lividipennis. Classification (NCBI taxonomy): domain Eukaryota; kingdom Metazoa; phylum Arthropoda; class Insecta; order Hemiptera; family Miridae; genus Cyrtorhinus; species Cyrtorhinus lividipennis. The sequence continues at coordinate 24,254,569 of CM034006.1, forward strand.
CTATCTACTTCAAAAACCGCAATAATATCGGTACTTTCCGCTCACAGCTGCTCCTGGACCGTAAGTATTTACCTCGGTTTCTCATCCCTCAGGTCCCCACTAATGATTTTTGTACGGTTCTTATCTAACCGCCGTCCGAGGAATACTAATGGATCTTGAGGTTTTCCAATTCCCTTTTCCCTCATTTCGCTCAAAGAGACTTTCCGCAATGGTGGAATTCTTACAAAAACGTTTTCGTCTTGAGTCTTTTTCAATTTCATGCTGACCGCTCGTGCCCCCAAAATGGAATAACCGCCTACAATCCCCAATCTTTGGTTAGCACTAACGCCGCTCAGTAGCAGCTGTTAGATCATTTCAACTGACTGGAGTCACTCCGCCAGGACTCTTTACAAGTTTTCCCAGTGTTTTTGTGTTCACAAGATGATAGTGCGAAATAATAGGACATGACAGACGGATCTTTAATTCCAAATTTGTTGCACTGCGTTTGGATTTGTTGGAATAGTAGATATGACAATTTGTTCAAATTCACATTCATCAAGAAACCATTTACCTTAATAATTTCCCATATCCAGATGTGAATCTAAATAAATAGACAATGCAAACGACTTATTTTAGTTTCAAGTAACCTAGACGTACACAACAGGAATTTAGCCTTTTTAAAAATGTCTAGCGAGAACATTGTAAAAAACCAAAACGCTGATAATTCTTTCACAATGGTTGATTAATCCACGGAGAAAAATTATGGGGGAAACAATGAATGTGGGGTGCCCCGGACTCATCCCAATCGATTCCGAGTCCAAAATTTACTGGAAATGATATTCCACATGTCTAGGTATAGAAAAAATCTCGAAAACCCTTTCGACAAAGGTAGAAAGGTACCCATACGTAGCTCTGGAGGGCAACAACCGGTTCGGGACATATGAATGGATCCAGTGTCAAAAATTTAGTGGAAAATGATACTCCGCACGCTTAGATCGCCAAAAATCTGGAATCGCCAATAAATTGAATACTGTTCTCAAAATTTCGTCAACCAAGATCCGAAACGTTCGATAAGCGGATCATTCTCATTGAGCTGACGCAGCGCTATCGTGTTTAGTCAGTCTCAAAGATAGAACCTGACCAGCCGCCTGGATAATATGGAATCAAACACTTCTGAGATTACCATGGAAGAACATGGAAACTTGGAAGTCATAAGGGATCAAAATGGAGGCGACGGTTAAGCAAAATCAGCGCCTTGGAAAAGCGCGTACTTTTGATGGAAGATGGTCAAGAACGTACAGAAGAAATAGCCGGAAAAGTGGTAGAATAGGCGAAGAATACGTGATACAGGAAAACATCATGCTTGAAAATGTGTCTGAATTTGAAAGCGGCTTGATCAGAATTATGGCGGCAAAAGTAATGGGCCTCCACCTCAAGCCAGAGGACATCAGGTTCATAAATTGTCATACTTTGTACCAAAATCTAGATGGTAAATATTTAAACTGCTGCGTTGAGTGGAATAATCACGTTTGAAGACTCTTGTGTCCGAAAAAAGGGAACTTAAAGGTATCTGTAACGTCTCCAAACAGTTCAATAGAGTACGACTAGTGCTTTGTACGTTCAAAAGGCCTTGGCCAAACGAAGCACAATCCAATCCTCAAAACCAGGGAGTATATATATTGTTACCAATTATGCCTCAAAACCTCCACAGAGATTTCTCTCGTGATTACTCGGAAATAGGAGATACAACTGGTTCGTTCCTCGCGGAAAGGCGCATTTATCGGGAAGAAGCGGAAAGCATCCGTCTGCTGACAGATCGATCGTTTCGTTAGCATAAGAACAATGGAAGAAATCTGATAATCGACAATGAACTGTTGCTTGAAACATTTCACCGAGCGAAAACCCAGACATCGATGGAAAGGGGTGTCCTCGAGGTTACGCACACCGTTCATACTTTCCAAATATTTTTGAGTCAGTTCACTACGTCTCACCGTAAGAACACGTGAGAGAACGTTCTGTACCTGAGTTGTGACGAGACTTCTGAGGCTAGAATTCTTCACATGGCAATCAGGTCAAAATTTCTCTTTCATTTAAATTTAAAGGGGCGGGTTAGAGGGTTTAAGTATGTAATTTCATGGTGTCTCCTCTCACCACTTCTCTATAGGTCTAAATGTAACTAACATTTTTTCGTGGAATTTCCCTATTTCCAGGCTATGCCGACGCTACAGTAGGAATCTTCGTTATAAAGTCATCCCTGTTTTAAAATCAACGTTTAGCCAGGGGCGTTTGTGTCTCATTGTGGTTAGTTGAATCCACCGCTTGTGACACCGAGAAGCCCCTTTTCCGCTTCTAGTCCAGCTTCCGCTTCATTACCCAACCAAAAAAGTTGCCTGGAGGAACAAACAATATTATGATGTCTGAAAACGTTAGTTTTATTTATCCATGGGGATCCTACGATTTAGGGGTATCATTTTCAGCTTCTCTGAATGCAGTTTGTGTAGAACAATATTGCCTAATCAACCTAACAAATCAAAGAGAGAGGAGTAAGGGTGTCCCAAGAATCCCAAACTGAATCTATCAAGCACTGTCTAAAAACTGTGTTGAACAAATTGGATAATAATAGTGTTCGAACCGGCTGCTTTCTTGCTCTCTTCTTCATGAAAAATTTGGCAGTGTTAAAAATCTACTTCGTTTTCTGGAAGCATTTCGTTCGAAACGTCGGTATTAAAATGTTTTCACTGTCATAATGTATTACAATGTTTATGCTGTCAGTTTTCATTAACTCATCGATTCAAATGAAATTTGAGAAGAAGACATTAGTTACAAATAATGTAGTTTAGTGTAAACTAGTTGTTAGTTGTAAATAATGTAATATCTAGTTGGGCCATCACCAAAAATAAATGACAACTATACGCAAACGATGGTTCTTAAGATGACTATCGAAGAAGCTGTCATGATTATAGTCGACTTAACATGTGACATCACATTTTCCGCCTAAAAAAACTCACATGGACACAAACAATAACTGTCCACTTTTTCAAACTCATCTCTCTCAATCATATTTGAGATATCGTTGGATATAACACTTCAACTACCGCCGTGTTTACGTTTTAACAGGCAAATATATAACGGCTTTGGGGAATCATCAACCATAGGCTATTATAATCTACCAAAGCACTTGTATTTTATGGTAGTAGACAGTTAAAGGAATGAAACGAATCAAAATCGTCGTTTTTATGTAGTTTGTGGATAATTCAATTTGGGTAGGTATTAAGTCTCGGGTGCATTTCTCTGTAGAGCGACTATACGGGGGGCTTCATGTCCACAACATTATTACTTTGGGTCTCAAACGTCCTGGGGATTCTAGGCTTAGTTCAAATTCAACAGGACCAGCTGCCGCCAGGAATACAACCTCAAAGGAACTAGAATTGAACTGCTACATTGATGTTTTTTCTGTGTAATCTACACTCCCCAACATCGGCGTTTTCGCTGTATTTGGTTTAGTACACAACGTTTTTATCAAATTCAAAGGAATTTGAAGGGTTTATCAAATCCTTAATCAATTGTATCGTCGTTAAAATCAAGGTATCAACGCTCTGCGCATGCGTGGAAATAATTTTCTGGATACAGTTTGTCAATGTTGATGCTGGTACGGTCACTCCCGCACAACAAACGTTATAGGTAAGAGGCAGGCTGTGCGCGTGCGCGGACGACTGCTTGCCAACAGGTCCTAGCCAGAGTATTTGCGGTTTTATTAATTTGGTTTCACGAATCTACTCAGAGAATACATGTGATTAAAAACTGATCCAACGGGCGATGGTCATTTTGATTTACAAACGTATTCTTCGGTCGGCGCGATCACTTCGAAAGCTCACCTCGTAATGGTATCCTAAAACGGCCACTTCTTGGCCGCATATGCAGGCTGTGGGAGAAGGTTCCAACGACAGTGGAGGACACAATGATTCTGTCAAATGCATCGCAACCAACAAAAACAACAATAATCAACGGCTGGCTTCGAGATGGCGAAAAACGGGCGCCAAACTCACGAACAACCAACCGAACTTTCACTCTCGGACAACACGCGGCGTTCTGACTTCACTGTGCGCTCATGCTCCCGGCATCGGTCCCTCCTCCACGCGACAGGATTCGAGTCGAAGGGGTCGCTGATGTAACTATAAAGTCTCCTAGCGACGGACGACCCAAAGATTCGCGGTCTCGGGCGACCCATTCGAGGAAGAATCTCGTGAGTCGTAATGGGGCCCCATAACCGATTGAGAACGTGTTCAACCCTTCTCGCTCTTGTATAAGCACCTTGTCGAGGGCTTCGATGGAGAATCGTGGCTATATTATTTAGCACATTTCGTTACGTGAGCTTCAACAACCGTCAGGCTGGAAAGGAGTATTTTTAGAATTGGCTCAGTGACTTCAAAACCCACTTCAGTACCGGTTGATTAGCATATAACACGACCCAAATCAACCCTCATCCTCATAACGTTTTTGACAAGAAAAATGCTGGTACTGATACCAACCGTTGAATGTGAATGTGAGAAATGGAGGAAACCGTCAGACATTCAAAATTCTAAACGTCCGTCCGCCATCGGACACCTTGAAGAACCTATGAAAGAAAATATCTGTACTCAACGTGCAAAGCAGTGTCTTCGAAAGGGGCAAATTACCTGCACCTGGTTAATCGGGCATGCCAAAATTGAGTATGGGAAAAACAGTGAGTGTGGTGTGTCCCAGACTCATTTTAACCAATTCAGCGTCATACTGGGAAATCATACCCCATACGCCTAGGAACCCAAAATTTTCGAAAACCCACTTTCGAAATACGCAATATTTTGATCAATACCCACTTCAATTCGCGCTGTTTTTGATCATCCAAAAATATTTCTAAAAATATGAAATTTTGTCAGGGACCTCTTTTTGACTCTAGTTGGTTCTCAAAACATTCTAGCCCGATCGGGTCAAGTGTGGAGAGAATATGGGTAATTTTTCTTTTTCTAACTCAATTTTTGGGATTTTTGGAAGATAATTTGGCATGTGGGTTATCATTTTTCACTAAATTTTGGACACTGACTCGATTTGAATGAATCATGGATGCTCCACACTGGCTCTTTTTCCATACTCTTGCTCTAAGGAATAATAAATCCCAGAAGAATTCTCAGCATTTTTGCCTCGGGGTAGAATGTTGAATGAATTTATGAAGCTGAAGAATAGAGGGTTCCTCGGTAAATGTTTTTGCCCTGAAGATTCCCCTAAATCCACCTTGGCGAGAAAGTGTATCTTTCAGTTAGGTCTTTCCTTTGGCCTCTAATGAATGTAGATGGTTTGGAAAGCACTCTTTTTATCCTGAAGCTGAGCTTCCCGAATGATTCCAAGGCGAATACATAACACCTTCACATGCAGTGATCGTTAAAAATTCGACTTGAAAAGTAAGCGTCGAATTACTTGTCCACGCATTATATAGTAAGTATAGTTTTTCCTTGGACAGGTTAGCGAAGAAAGCGCTTCTGGAGATGATGGCTGCGTAGTGTGGCACCTAACAGGCAGGCTCTTCATGCGATCGTGAGAATCGTGAAATCCTACGTCCTAGTTGGACCGAGCTAATCATGTGAACTGACCTACCTCCTCGTCTATAATTACATAGATGCACCCACTAGACTAGCACTTGCCCCATTGTAGGAAAGATAAATGATTAAGGAACATAGAGAGAATATTTTGGCTCGTCCGAAAGTAAACGAACAACAGAACGTTTGTTGTATTTCTTACGTTTGTTTTCACTTCAAGTAATTGGATAGAACAGACTTCAAATTCGTGAGGCTATTCTCCTCTGTTTAGGCTTGACTTTGAATCTGAAGGGCAGCTCTTCTTATCAACAAGGGAATTCGCAGCAAAAGTTTCGGGGTCCGAATGTGCTTGTGAAACGAACTAGAGAGAAAAAAGATCTCATTTTATGGTCTCATCAACCTCTTTCTGTAGTTTCTCCTCCGCTAATCCGCCTCCTGGCCAACACCAATAGGATTAGGATTCAAACACACACAATAATCTGAGACTGGGTTTGGGGCCGGAAAAAGGAAAAGAAGGAAACATGTTTAGGATGATAAGGGTATGAAACAACGTAACCCGCAACCCCGTTTATTTGATTACAACCTGCTAAAGTTCATCGAGTAGGTGATTCATGCCTGCCCTCATGCTAAACAACCAGTGGGACGTGGGAAGCTCAAGACCCGAATGGGCGAACATAAGCACATCAGAACTGCGCCAACAGGTGAATTATTTCTCCGAGGATCACGTGTTTTGCGGGTCCCAAGTGGACTGTAAAGGAGCATCACTATTTCAGAGCGAGGGAGGGGTTCCAGGTCGCCCACAAGGCCCAGAAGTTCGAACTAATCGTCGGAGCCATCAACTTGGACGTCGGGCCCTAGAAGGCAGCGGTTCATGATCAAGGACTTCTCCTACGCTCAGATGACTCTCCTGTAGGGGAAACGTTATAGGATTCGTGGTTTCCGAAAAAGATGATCCTGACTGGTTCAACCTCGATGGATTCTTTAAAAATGACTAGTTCCGCCATTTCATTTCCTCAACGCCAAGTGGATACTTCGTTTGAAAGCTCTAATTCAAAAATGTTTTCCTCCCAAAACCGTATCCCACGAGGAGTGGATTCACGGCGGACAAAAGCCCTTTTGACACAAGGCGAGCTAAATCCTCTTTTCTGCTCATCTCGTTCAGCTAATCCCTCTTTCTCTCTCTCTGCCATGAATCCCCAAGCGTTCATTCGCCCACATCTCCACTAAACGGTTTCGAGTCAGTCATTCATTACCACGATCCCACACCTTGGTGAACCATTTGGCGGGAGAAAAAAAAAAAAAAAAAAAAAAAAAAAAAAACTGGTGGGACGAAACCGATAATAATTTGTCTCACGTCAATAACACCCTACAGACAAATTTTCGTCGAGGGAGTGGATATGAACGTTAGAGCATTAATTTGGTTGAGTAAATTAGCGAGTCCAATTGATTATTTACTCATGACTTTTCTAGTGTAATGAGGTATTATTATTGCTCCCGTATCTAACTAGTGAAGTAAACTGGGAAAACACGCCTTTACTTTAGGTAAATCAATAGGGGCGTTATGTGAAAATCCCTCCGTACTGTTTGAGAATTTCAGGATTAGAATCAGACAGGCTTCATGTTTTTCTTGTCCCTGGTGCCAAAAATAAGTAAAAAATCAAGTCCGGAAATGATATTATGTTCCAAAGCCGATGTAACTGATATTAATAGACTGCTCCCAACAGTTTGAACCAGCTTATATGAAGTGCATGAATGTAGGTCATGTATCACGCTCGAGCACTCAAAGACAGTTGAGTGCCAACTCCTCAGATAACACACACCAGAACTCAGCGTGGAGACAATATCACGACGTAACGAGGAAAACCGTTCTTTGTTTGCCTTCGTGTCTCCCAAAAGTCCAGCATTCATAGTTCATTGCTATTCAGGATGCAACCCACTGCGTTGCATTACACACCGCATCACATCCACTTGAGAGAACGGACGGTCAGCTGGCTGGAAAGTGCCTGGCTTTTAGAAAAATGATTCAACCAGTTAACCGCAAGATGTAAGACACGAACTAGGTTGCGTAAGTTGTAGAATGAAATCGTTTCAGAGCGAAACTTTCAAAGGACTTGACTCTTGAAGTGATAGGCATGTGAATAAATGATGACGGTAAGTAAACATCCTCAGAAAAGGCTGCTGTTTTACGGATTCATCCCAAGATGAGCTTGCTTTCTGTCAACAGAGTCTTCATCTTTCTGATTCATTGAATATTTGACGTTGCCGCTAAAGAACTAAATGTCTCATGCTGAAACTGGTGTGGGTGACAGCCTCAACTATCGCTGTACAAAGAACATCAAGTGCATAGTAGGAAAGAAGACTTCGAGAGCATGTTTGCATGAAAGCCTGTGGTAAAATAGGAGGTGGGTACATGTGGGTTTATAAAAATAGTCATTGCAATCTGTGAATCATAGATCCGGCGGGGAGTCACCCAGAAATACGGTGAGACTTCAGGGAACGCGTCTACAAATAATTTGTAACTTGTCTAAAGTCTCCCACAATGATTCATTGGAGCAGGAGCATGGGCAAAACAGTGAGAGCGGAGTGTCCCGGAACCATTCCAGTCAATTCAGCGTCCAAAATGTGGCAGAAAAGGAATAATCAACCAAAACCCAAACGCCCGTCCTTCGTCCACGCCGTTTTCGGTAGTGAACATTTTTCTAAAAATCTGAAATATTGTTCAGGGACCTCTTTCCGGCTTTAATTGGTACCCAGAACTTTTCAACCCGATCGGCTCAAATTCGTGTAGGATATCAGTGAATGTGTGTTTTTTGAAACTCGATTCTCGGGACTTTTGGCATGTAAGTATGTGGATGTGGGATTTTCCACCAAATTTTGGACAATTCATTGAGATGGGTTGCGGACCGATTAGTGCACGGGTCATAATGCTCCCTATTACTCATTATTATTATTCATGATGCCGATCAGACTAGCAACGTGGCGAATAAAGCGGAGAATAAATTGACTACAACGGGACATCTGCGGATATTGATCTCCCTCTCAGGAGAGCGCAGTTCTCTGTGAATATTTAACGCTACGACTTGGTCTCATGTCCTCTTTCATTGCCCTGTAAGCCTAGAACAGCTGGAATAGCTCTCATCACGTAATCCTGACTCAGGAACACTAGAATCCAATGTATGGTCTGAAAAATTACCCCGTTGAGCCCGAATGAGAACAGTCCACGTTTTTTTATCCACTGATTTACATCACACAGGCTCCACAATTAGGTGAACCCAACGTGCGCATGCTCAACGAATAGAAAACAGTCATCTACTCGTATGTACAGCGGTGAAGTAATCCACCGGTCGATTGGGGGGGGGGGGGGGGGGAACTACAGATTTTTACGTTCTACATGGAACAAGTATGCTTCAGACCTTCATTCTGATTCGTAACCAAGACCCCTGAGTCTGTGGCATTATTATTTTTTTCTTTTATGGATTATCACCTCAGCGGTTTAGAAAAAAAAAGTAAAAAGTAAGAAACATTTTTTTGGGGAAACTGGTGTCAACCACACACATCGTCAAAACATAAAAAAACTTGACACGGAACACAGTCTGTCGGATGTTTGGCCTCTGAGGAACACGAGATATGGTCAGGACGCCCACTGTAGGCCTTTCGGTCCTTGTCGTTATGGTAAACATCGCACAGTGCTTCATTTTCGAAGGGGGAGTTTCACACAGCCTGACAAACTTCCCTGTTTGTGTTGCCTGCTATGGATATTTTCGATAAAGCACGTTCTTCCGCTACTTGTGACATTGTAACTTTTTCATTGTGAAATACGAGGCTTCCGAAGATTACCCTATAAAATGTGGGAAGCTGTCTATAGCAACTTATTGGTTTCAGAATGAAGACCGATTGATTTTCCAAAATAATTCTAAACTGAATTTTAAATTAAAATAAAATTTTAGGAAACAAACAAACAGATACACGTACATTTGGGTAAATCGATTAAATGTAAAATTTATATTCAATGACTAATGCGACTTTTCAATTTTATTTATGGGATGGGGGGGAGGGGGTTTACTACTGGTATCGTCATCAAAGAATTTTATGTTAATTATTGAACTGGAAGTTTCTAAAATTGATTATAATATTTGACATGCAATATAATAATGAAATTATTCAGTAATAACTTGGAAAATGGCTTTACATAAATTTATATTCATTACTAAAACGAGTATCGTCATCGATAACAAGTAATTCATGTGGAATTTGAATTAAAAGCGGGAAGAGATTGATTAGATTTTGACCAGATAAGTGGTATGTAGCTTCATGGTTGGCCGGGCTGACTATTATTATATTGTTTCTGAAGTCCTGAAATTTACGTACATCTTTTACGGTCAATAAATTTTGTGGAGAACAGTATTTTCCAAGTAAAACTTTGACTCTTATTCAGGAAACGAAATTGCGTCACGACCCCGCTTGGACCCCAGGTCAGTGGGTAATTAATTCAAAGCTGATTATGTCGTTGACCACTTGACCAGCCCGCCTGCGATATATGTCAACTGGTTTCCGCATGAGGACAGTGTGTCATGACGGTTCGTTCCACCTTTTAATCCGAACCACTTCCCGGTAAATATACTCGCCATTACAGCCCTTGTAGGCCACCCCGTCAGAAAGTTTCGTTATTCAATCGAGGGCTCAGGTCAAAGGTAGATTCCATGTCGAGTTTCTTTAAAGAGAATCACGGAGAAGAGACCGAGAACATGTTGACTTAATATCTTTTTCCGTCTTTTCATTAGCGCTTAGCTCATACATCACGCTACATATCGATCAAGATACGTCACGCTCCCTTTTCACGAATACTCCCCACTGCCTGCGGGTTAAGCATCAACAGATCCGCCAATTTTCACCAGCAGCAAAACCAAGTATTATTAGACCGTTACACGTGAGCTTTTGTGGGCCGATTCTCGTTGGAATCCTTCCTCAAAAACCGCTTGATCGGGAGATTTTACGCCCCCGTTCAATGGAAAGAAAAAAAAGTTGATGGAATTATAAATGGCAGCGTAGGAAGCACCGACCCGTATTTGCTGATAGCCCGTTATCTACGTACCACTTTATCGTGAATGATTTTTCGAGATGGAGTTTCTTCGTGAATATTTATTGAGAGATTCACACTTCAGTTCGGCACTCCTTGCCAAACATTCTTCACGGATATTTTGGATGGAGCACTAATTCTTCTTCTGATTGGGACTATTTTCATCCTTGGAAAATTAATTATATGAGTGAGGGAATGAGGGCAGTATCTCATGAGGCGAGTCGAACTTGAAAAATAGTAGAAAATATCTATTGGGGGTCGTAATGGGGGGGGGGGGGGGGGTGTTGTCAATTGTAGTTTTATGCTTTGTTTTCATGCAGAAGGTCAATCCCTCCGGTTCAGCCCGAAATCATTCCCTGGACGTCTCAAGGTGTCTAGATAAAAAGAAGCAAATGTCCGTCTGCCGTTCGCGCCAATTTTGATAGTGAACAATTTTCTAAAAATCTGAAATATTGGTCAGGTTGATAAGGGACCTGTTTTAGGCTCTAGTTGATCATCGAAAATTTCAACCTGATCGGACCAAATTTGGAGGGAGAGGAGTCGAAATGTGTACTTAAAAAAAAATGGATTTTCGAGATTTCTGGCGGTGGGGTACAGTTTTCCACTAATTTTGAATCGATTAGAATGAGTCTCCATGCTTCTGGTCCGAGGAATACCAACCTCTGTGAAAGAATCTGCAGCGTTTTTCCCAGGTTTTCGAGCAGGTGAACATTTTCGTCGATTAGTACACTTAAATGAGCATAAGGCCTCCGGTTTTTCAAATATTCTAAAATTTGTGAATGACGTACAGTTCTGTGGGACACAGGGCATATCTATTCATAGGTATGAGGATAGCTCCAAGCAACATAGCCTCATTGAGGTTTCAAATGAAATATTTTGTTGGGAACTTTGTCCACAGTTGAAACCAACTGCGACATCGTATGCCGGGAGAATACAAATGTTAACTTTCTTTCCGCAGCAAGTGAACCCCATTGTCGTCTCCACGAGCTCTATCCTGCTTTCACGGATCAGAGGTTCTGTACCGCATGTCCGATGGACGAGCCACGGAAGAGAGAAACCAACAAAAGAGTCAGCCCTCGAGGTGTGCGCGCATTTTGAACAATCGTCTTCCAAAAGGAAAAGCGGTTCCTCCGTAAAGGTTTTTACGAGGAGCCAATGAAGGAGCTTCGGTTTTTTCTTCTTCTTTTCTTTTTGGTCGGGAGAAAGACCGGAGATAATCTGATGCCGAACTAAGAGTCATTGCTTCATATTACGTGGGGAGGCCCAACAAAACGGGTTGATTTCACGCGCAACAGACAAATTTGGTGGCTGTGAAAATATACGGGATTTCGTAAACGCAACCGGAAAAAGTTGCACTTCGACAGTATTACAAGGGTTGACGAATTGCGACTCATTGTGATCGAAAGATCGTGGGTCACAATAAGATAATTGGCAACATAACTGATGAGATCAATCTATACACTGTCTGAATTTCTTCCCCTTTCTCCTAGACTCATTTAGGACTACTAAGATGTCTACAGGGACTTTTGCATCCCTGCTAATTGTATTAAGGGTCTTTACAATTTTTATTCAGTGAGAGATAAAAAAGGGCGTTTTCACATAAATAATATATGATCGTAAAATGTATGGTTACCACCAAAAGATAATATAAAAAGGTCATTCTGATTACAACAGAAAACCAAAAGTGGAGATATTCGTAGTATAACATGCACGTTTTTGCTATAAAGTTCCTTCGATCATCGTCGAGCAAAATAACTGGTGAAAACTCGGGACAGAATTTCTGCAAGTAGATAATTGAATGCGCCCAATCATGAATACTGCGTAGTTTGTAGTGCAAAAACTACGTGGATTTTAATACAATATAATAATTCCACCCTCGCAAATCATTAATGCAAGATACTAATGTTTCTTCTACCCACGTACATTTAGTGTACAGTTGTGATGTAGGATAGGAGCGGCGATTATCATTACCACTCCGCCGACACTAAACGGGGTTGTGGGAAGATAATGAGATATATAATCGAGGTTATCTGAATGCATGGTGCAGGAGAAGTATGAGTTATATGAATTCCAGCTACTGAAAGAGGTTGGTGATGATAAACTCCGACAGTTTGAACTTCTTAGAAAAATTCCAGATGAATCATTGCGAAGAGCTAGTCGTTTTTATTCAAGAGGCGTCAAACCCGCGATTTGTGGTCCATATGGGAGACAAGAGGACGTAGGACTGTCCTTGAGCTGGACGAGTAGGAGCAGCCCTGAGCACGCGCCAAGACGGCGGCATTTGTTAGATGTGCATGTAATTAATCATGGAGCTCAGCATTTGAATGATAGAACAAAAAAATTGAATATTGAATGTGAGTACCTTTTAAGAACAGGCAGAGACGTTTTTAGGCATTTGAGAATGAGACTTACTGGGTCGTCAGGGGAAACAGCGGTATGAGCAATGATTGCACTCACCTGAAACAATAGAAAAACAACTCTAATTAGTAGGACAAGGTTATTCGTGAATAATAATCTATTGTGTTCCAACTTCGTCAATAAGAAGTTGTGTATTTTCAGGCTGACTATTCGATCAATTTTTAGTTTAATTTTTGAGGGTCACATCAAGACCTATTATAATGTCCAAGAACGTTAATCTTTACGCACACCCGCTCTCCTGTATAAGGTAAACAACTGACGAAGAACAAGAATACAAAAATTGCGAACATGGTGTGAAATATTACAGGGATTGAATGCGAGCAGTCCCCAATTCACAAAAGAAATGCCAGCGCGAGATCATCACGTAGGAATAATTATTAGCAGGACCATCAACAACCCACGATTCCTTCATGACAATAAATCATCCTTTTTGTGACATCGATCGAATCCAACTCCAATAAATCAACTTGACGTAGCAAAAAAATAAAAATAAAAATAAGTAAAATAAAAAATCTGGAGATATATATGATGCGATATACCCAGCTTTTCCACACGTTTCTATCGCAGAATAAAATGTTATAATATTTTTCTTATTATAAAATGTATATGATAAGTGTATTTGAGCATTTCAGTGCCTACCTGGTTCTTCTAAATTGGGAAATCGTGTAAATTTGACCGATCCGGCAAAAACAGCTACGAAATCACGATTTGGTGGCCCAAATAGCCCCAAAACTGAGTATAAATTTTGTATAATGATTTTTAACAATAGACTCCGAGTGATCTATAGTAACGGATCGGATATTTATATGAATAGGACGAATGCTGTGAAAACGGTGGATGTTAAGCGAGGTTGAGAAACCGCTTCGACAGAATACGAGAATATTGTGAAGCCGCACTCGTTTCATTCCTTTGTAAATATCGCAGTCCACACTTACATTGATAATGGTTGACCGAAAACGGGGACGAACGTTGAGAATCATGAGGACAGTGGACGATCAGCGTTCCATTCTTTTTTGCGTTTTGCCCCTAACGCCCACGGTCGGGCAGAGATGCATGACCCGCAATACACCCGTGTTGTGGGTATTTTTCACAGTAGCCTCGCGCCGAAAATGTCTCCGCCCGAATCCTTCTCGTCAGTTGAGGGGTATTTTGTCGTGTACGAACCGTAAGTTACGGGTTTAAATCCTAGCTTGCTAGATAAACCTATAATAAGAAAATCACCCTAAATAACTCATGTGTCTTAAGTATGATTCGGACAAGAAAACCGAAAAATCATCGGCCGTAGGTTGGCCGATATGTCGCTGGTTGCGTCATTTTGAAAAGCCCCTCCACATTCTCCTAAGAATTTCAAAAGAAATTCCGAACGCAGCACGTGTGGCAAGTGAGAATTCTGGACTCTGGACCATCTTGATCGAGCATTGACTCCAACGCCTTTAAAGCGATTTCACTTGTTGATCTGGTAATTGGATCAACTTTAAAGGGTTCTTGTTGGTGAAAACAACGATGCGCTCCTCGCTCAAAGCACGAACGGCGATTAGATTATTCGAGAGCCTCGTTACCTAACTGATACTCAACCAAATGAAAATCCCGAACGATTCGTGGGGACGAAACTCAATCAAAGGGTTCCGACGTCAAGTCTAACCCTGAAATCGATTTCACGTGCGGAAGATCGTCGTTCTAACACGAGGAAAGTGAAGGTTGTTCACCCCCAAATTAGAGTCTTGGAATTAACCAATAAAGAACAGTTCACTAGCAATCCGAGATTTAATTTCATTCATTACGATATCAATAAAATTAGCTCGCAGCCGGCCTATTTGTTTTGCTTCTATCGTTTCATTTAAAACTGGATTGCATCTAGCTGTGGCTCACACTACGGGATTGAAGATATATTTACTAAATTTGTGTCCTCAAGACACCACTACCAAAAACTTGGGTTCCAAAAACTACACGAAGCCCCCTAGGCTTAAAAAAACCGCCAAAGAATATAGATCCCAAATGAATCTTAAATCGACTTATACTATTTACAGGGTGTAAGTAAGTATGACAACTGTTCGAAGCTCATGATTCATGGACAAACACGTGAGGGTCCCCGTCCGCCCTCAATCCCTTAATCCCTTTAGCAGATGAATGAAAACCACTCTTCTATTAAACCTCGAACCAGGAGCATGGAGACTCATTCCAATCGATTCAGCGTCCAACGTTTGACGGGAAATGATACCCCACACGTCCAAGTACCAGAAATCTCTAAAACCCACTTTTGAAATAGGTGGATAGATACCCGTTTTGACCCATAACCTCTTCCGGTGGGCGCCAATTTTTTCGGGACCCGTTTAGTTGGATTCTCTAAAATGTAGTCGAAATTGGTGCCCCACACGCCTAAATCGCCAAAAATCTTTAAAATCCACTTTTCTTAATACACATAAATACCCAAATTAGGTATTTGGGGACCTTCTGGCGCTCAATGGCCGGCCGGGTGTGGCTCGGGACAATCTTGACAGGACGCTGTGCTCCCTTTGCAATCTTGGCGAGGCAGAGGACATTATGCATTTTCTGGGGCATTGTCCGGTCCTGGCTGAGTTTCGGGTTGCATAGTTCGGAGTGGCTAGGTTGACCCGCGACTCCATGATCGGAATGCTCAATGGTTTGAACTGGCTCCCTCTCGCGAGATTTTGCCAGGCTGCTTGGTCATATCGATCCGAGCTGGTTGCCCAGTTCAATTGGGACTGAAACCTCATCCTCGCTTATCAATTGGCAGCCGTGTGCTGTGTTTTCCTTGTTTTCATATTCTGTGTAGTCTTTGTCGCTCTTATTCGTTCACGATTAATTGTTTCCTTGTTATGTTCAATTGTAAAATGGTTTTTATTTATTTATTTGTAAGTGCAATATAATCTCGGCTCTACAAGCATAATAAGGGCTATGTGTTTCCTCAATAGGTTGGTGCATCCTCTGGCAGACGGGCATGGCCCATTGCCATACCGTGTTATTGTTTAAATGCGAATTTATTGTTATTGTTGTTCAATTAAAATAAACACGTTTTCTATCTATCTATCTCTACCCAAATTAGGTCCGATTGGGCTGTAAAGTGTCGAGGACCAATGAAGCCGGAAACGATTCCTTGGCCCGAATTTCAGATTTTTAGAGTATTTTCTACTACCAAAATCGACGTGGACGACGGACGGACATTTGCTTATTTTGATCTAGAGACCTTGAGACGCAGAAATCTTTTTGGCCGAATCGGAGAGATTGACTTTTTGCATGGAAACATAGGTTGATTTTTCAAGGAATCACCAACCAAAACTGTGTGATAATGGGACAGGAGAAATATCGTTATAAAAATGTGGTTGATGACGTGAACCACCTGGAACTATAAAAGGCGTTCCGAGTAGAAATGACAACAAAAACAGAAGTCAAGTTCGCCATTAGGGACTGGAACTGGAGAAGGCGCTGCGGAACTGGAAATGTGTCAGTGTCACGAAGCAGCTGAGGTCACCGATCCGCCCGCCAACTTCCTCCTTCTCATCTATCTCGGGTCTTTTTACTTGGCCCGAACCGATTAGTCACCTCATCATCTGGCTCCAGGGGAGGCGCATTGCTTGAAACGTTAGGTTCCATGTTTATGGCTTCTTAGTCATACCCTCTTTTGAGGATTGGAACTAGTTGTGTTTTACGAAATCACAAGAATCCAGTCTGCAGACTAACCCAAGGTATTACAAAAACAAAAAACGCTGCAAATGCAGGGGTTAATTGGGTTAATTTCCAATCCAATGGATTCAGCGTTCAAAATTTAGAGGAAGATGATACCCCACACGCATAAATCGACGAAAATGTCGAAAATCCATTCTTCGAAAAACACATATTGACCCCTACTCTCCTTGTTTGGTCCGATCGGGCTGAAAAGTTTCGAGGACCAACTAGAGTCGGGAACGGACCCCTGAATAAAATTTCAGATATTCAGAAAATTGTCTATTACCAAAAACGGCATGGACGATGAACGGCAGACGGATATTTGCATATTTTGATCTACACAACTTGAAACGTCCAGAAAAAAAAAAATTTGGAGCAAATCGGAGATGAAACTTTTGCGTAAAACCGTGGGTTGATTATTCAAGGAATAATACGCGAAATTCAACAGCTGTATCTATAACTGGCAACTGTATTCATTGAATTGTTGCAACCCTGAGAGGGCACCCTACAAATTTTTAAAAAATTGTCATCTTTCCGAGGCCTTTTTTTTTCAACCCTTTCGCAAAATTTTAGAATGAAGCCAGATACAATGTCGGTACAATAGGATACCAGAACTGGTAGCATGTAGCCCTAACAATTAAAACGCAGTAAATTCGTTCACAGGGGTTGTTTATTTCTCGGACCAGGAGCATGGAAACTCATTCCGATCGATTCAGCGTCGCAACATTAAGTGAAAATGATACCCACACGCCTAGGTACCAGAAGTCTCAAAAACACACATATGAAAAATAGTGATTCATGATTCATGACGCCAATTGTTCTGGGTCCGATTGGATTCAGCGTCTGAAATGTTGCGGAAGATACCCCACACGTCTAGAAAATCTCAAACCCATTCCCAACAAGTTTAGTCCGATGAAAAGTTTCGAGGACCCAGAAACGAGTCCCTGACCAAAATTTCAGATTTCTAGAACATTTTCTACTACCAGGAGAAGTTGACTTCCTGCATGGACACATAGGTTGATTATTCAAGGAATAACCTGGATATCTGGATCAGTAATCTGGAAAATTAAAAAGAAATAGGGAGATGCATTTAGTCACGAATTTTACAAAAAGTATTGGGACGATTGTCGGAATGTTTATAGCAGTGGTTGCGTTCACATTGGCACAAAATGTTTTATGATACCTTTACAAGCATTCTATTTCGGCTTTAGTTAAGGGGTTAAGGAAGTCTTGGCTACAAAAATGCTATTGAGCAATCACAAGATTCTGACCCATGGATCCTCTAAACGGGGCGATCAGGCTAAAACTGGCGAAGACCAGAGAGAAACAGCGAAACTCTTCCCGTAATACGTAGTTTCATACTCAAGAATCTTGACAACGAATTCGATGTTCAGTGCCGAAAGTAGACTTTTTCGTTGAGTAGATGGTTTTTATCTTGCGCGTCTGCATTCTGGGCAGGAACTGCACCCTAGTCATGTGATCTACCAGAAACTTCTTGGCCAGATTGAGACGAAGAAGGTCTGCAGCCTCAAATGTGACAACTTCTTTCTACAACAGTTCCCACATGACTAGAGGCAGTTGGTGAGCATAAAAACAATTTATGAACCAACTTGGAGCTATACACTCCTGCGAGCGATATTCAGTCCGAGGCCCATCTTAAATCCGATTCTACGTCCTAAATTCCGAGGAAAATTATCCACACGCCTCGAAACAGGCACAAGCCACGAAACCCCACTTAAACCCATTACTCGCTTCCGTTAGTGACGATCAGATTGAAAATAACTTTAATGGAAACCTACATGAAACGTTTTAGACTTTTTTGGAGCTTCACTCCTTAAAACGTAATACTGAGGTCGAAGTGTGCGAAGGATTTTTTTCCTTCGTAGTTTATACAGATCCGCGGGTTTATTATTCCTGTGAGATTATTCTTCGCTCTTTTTATTCAAATTGCCCCAAACTAACTTGATGACTAAAATTGATTTTTAGATTTTTGGCGATCTAAGCGTGTTAAGTATTATTTTCCACTAGATTTTGGACGCTTAATCCAATGAGACGGATCTAGGGGCGATTGGCGCCCACCGTAAGAGATTATGGGTCCAAATTGATACCTATTTGAATGTGCGTTTTCAAGATTTTTGGTACCTAGGCGTGTGGGATATAATTTTCCACTAAATTTTGGGCACTGAACCGATCGGAAAGAGTCTTCATGCTTCTGGTCCGAGGAATATCCAACCCCTGTGAAGGAATTTGCAGCGTTTTTGATGAATGGATTTTCGAAAATGTTGGCGATCTAGGTGTATAGGGTATCATTCTCTACTACATACATTTTGGTCACTGAATCCATTGAAACGTGTCCCGGACCGATTGGTGCCCGCTGGGGGTGAGTTAACCCATACCCTGAAAACTGAAACTGAAATAAACTGAAATTAGTTTTTCTAGATTTCCTGGGTACCTAGGTGTGTGGGGTACCATTTTTCACTATATTTTGGACACTTCGTCGATTGGAAAGAGTCCGGGACTCTCCTCAATCACTGTTTCCATTTTCTCCATGCTTTACCCATGCTCTCTTTCAACCCAGTGAAAGAATTTGCAGCGATCTATCATAGAGCCTGAGAATCGCCTACCTTAATACAAGTTTAGAATGAGACTTCCGGCGCATAACTTTCCTGCCACCATCCAAAACTAATTTGTTCTCAGGCAAGACGAGACAACTGAACCAATCCAACCCGTTACTTATGTGCGCCCGTCGATTCGCCACGGATGCCTTTTGATTCCACGAACAAAAGGTCACTCATAGTCCCAATCTCGATGCAGAATCCAAAATCCGCAGGAATACAAGAATTTCACATTTCGTCATTTCCCGTAGCGGTAATTCGAAACTAGGCTATTTTCGGTCAAAATTATACCTTGCAATCTACTTGCCTGGCTCACTTTCCAGTCGCAAAGGCTCTCGAATATCAAAGGAAACTAACGACGGACTACATTTTACCTCAATTTTCGATCGCAGCTTTCGTTCTTCAGCATCGAACCAATCCTAAATAGGCCGTAAAGACATTACTCGACATTGTAAAGACGAAACTCGAAATTCTCGTATTACGGAGACAATTTTAGAATTGTTCGAGAACTATTCGAGTTTTGATTCATTGTAGAACGGATCTCGGTCAGATTAGTAAACCGGTCCATGTAATAATGGAAATAACGTCTTTTGGAATATGACACTGTCGAAAGACAATTACGATAATTTTAGGCTGTTTTCATGGAAAGGATCAAAGAGAGCTCCAACCCCTTGTTGCGGAGACATGGAAGTGACACCATTCTGTTAATGAGGGTTTTGGATATCGATCCAACCCCTTGAAACATCCTATTTATGAAGGATTATACATTCCTATAAAAACGACTGAGTTGTAAGCGGAATCATCGACGAAATTCGGAAACTTTCGTTAGTATCCTCACGTTATGAAAGTTTATCAATAAAAACGCTCCAAATTACTCCGCAATGGTTTATGATTTCTTAGGGCAAGTTTATGGACAAAAATTGTAAGTGTGAAGTGTCCAGGACTCATCCAATAAGTAGGTGGGCCCTCAATTGACCCAAAACCACCTCTCAATGGATTCAGCGTCCAAAATTTAGAGGAAAATGGTCCCCCTCTTTCGCCTAGTTCACAAAATGTTCCAAAAAACAATTTTAAAAACACACATTTGGGCCGTGATTGTGAGTGTGAAGTGTCCCAAACTCGTTTCAAACCATTCAGCGCCAATATTTAATAGAAAACCACCCTCCTGAAATCTGGACACTAAAAGTTTTCAGGACCAAAAATACAGCCGGAAAGAGGTCCTTGACGAAATTTAAAATTTTTAGAAAAAGTTGTAGTAACAAAAACGGCGCGAATGGCCACGAGATATTTAAGAAATAATCAACTTATGTTTTCTTCGAAAATGGAATGGATGAACATGATTTCGGGATTTAAAGGTTGTGGAGAATATTTAAATAGATAAGAAAGAGTTGAATAATTAGGTCAGATCCCCTTCTCATTTCCAGACTGGTTATGACTCCACTTTTCAACTAGATCTCATCAAATGATGAAAGAGGTCGTCTGTCATTTCCCTATACAAAAGGAGATGAGTGATTTGACCAAGATGGAGCTCCATTACGAGGAGGATGTAACGTGTAACGCCCAAGATGATTTTCCACGAGGTGAATTGAATAGAATAGAAGATTCGTTGAACCCGAGGCACATGAAAGGGAGAGAATTGGCTACGGTTTGGTGACTCGGGCCTTCCACCACATATCGGCTTTTAAAAAATGTTCTTCCCGCTCAAAAACATTGGTTCCGAAAGAAACGAATAGGGCAGTTGACTTATGGAAGGGTTCATTGGTTTGACAGTAAAGTTAGATATCAATTGTTGTATGTATACAAGGATAAAATGGATAGAGAACTGCTTGCCTATTTCATACCGCCTAAATTAACGATTGCGACATCCGAAATCCCCTGTTACCTATGTTTCGGTGAGCAGTTTCAATTCGAGGAAATGAAAATGCAGATCACACAACCGTTAAACCTCTCTCCAGTGTGGCTAAAGTTTTAGAAAAGATCATCAACCGTACCATTCAGAGCGCGTAGATTGATATCGCCGCAAGGAAACCAACAATTTCCATTCAGTTAATTTTTTTAATTAAATTTACTGTTTTGAACAGTTGAAACGAGTGACTCGGTGTCGTAAATTACTTAAGTCGACTCATTTATACTGCAAGAGAGAGAAATCTTAGGGACACACGAAAATAAAGATTAATTATTATTAAAAAGGATTAGGAAAGTGGCGTGTGGATGTGAAAAGTGGGCCTTTTAATTGCAGGAAGGTTGTATATCTCAAATAATGTCACAAGAGCAACCCTTGCCAGCCTCTAATTAAACCGAAAACGTACTCGTGCCTTTTTCCTTCAATTTTCGAAAACCCAACAAATTAGGAATTCATGAAAATTCTTTTCTAAATCTGTTCAATTCATGTGAAAACAGCACGGTATTTTGGACATGTATTCTAATCCTGTTTTGAATTATTGTATACAAACAACCACTCCGTCTCCTTCATCAATGTCTCGTTCATTCAACGATTTTCATTTTTTAATAAAAATGACCTTCAGGGAGATCGATGAACAAATTTGCGCATATCGCCTAAATGTGTTGAGTACGCAAATTTGATGTGTGATGGTTTGCCAGAGTGAGAGTCAAAATTAGTAAGATTTGAAATCTTTCTGCCCTCAGTAAAAGCATTGGAGCGAAGATAATTGAATTTGAGACATTACATTATAAACTAAGGCTTAACTCATTCACTTCCAAAACATTAAAACCAAAATGGAGCCTCTTCGGGGAATATGACTTCATGTATATATTTTATTCACGGAAAATCGAGAAGACTATTCCCGCGATAATCAAGGGGGGATGGGGGGGGGGTATAGGTAGGTACTGATGCTTCCTTGAATTTTGAAAAACGTCGAATTAAATACCTTGGCTTTGGCAGATGCGTCTTCCCAGATAGGTCCTTCGCAAGTCGAAGAACCTGATGACCCCCTTCGTGAAGGATCCCACGAATTCCTCCTCAGCCCTTCCAATGAATCGGTCGAAAATCGGCGTTTCGACAAAGAGTCACGACGCTGGTTCGGATTCGGAGGCACTGGACTGAGCGAGTCACGACGCAGAGTGTTCGGAAATGACGACGGGTGAGTCAACGTCGGAACGGGAGCGCCCAAAACCAGAGAGTCGCGACGCCTCAATGACGCCGGCGGCGGCATAATGTCGACGGTGGGGACCGAACCGCGGCGGTGTATCGTCACCGAACCCGACGAGCCACGACGGCCACCGTGGACGTCGCATTTCTTGTCGACAGTGTGAGTCACTTCGACGATCTCCGCCGGTACCGAGTAGCGACGGTGGTCGTCGTCGAATTTCAGGTCCCTGAACAGGGCGTCTAGTCGCTTGACTGCTGCTGCCATCATCCGCGCTCGTCGCACAGTCGGAGACTGAAAGCGCTGGACGAGGACGCGGCGCCGGCAGCGGGTCACGCGCCCACATCCCCCACCGCCACTCCGCCGACTTCGCTGCTCCTTCTCATCGCCTCTCGATACATTTGAATTCACCTCGCGAATGATTCCATCACCGATTAATCGAAATTAAAGAGGAAAAGCGGACGAATTTAACAACTTCATTCAAAATTGGTCATTTATCTTCAGAAAAGTCTACAAAATCTCCTAAAATAGTCTCAACTTCAGATTCAAATCTTAAGACATTTTAATTTATTATTCCATAAATGATTAATGTTTTCAAATCTGAGATCGATTAATTCGATTTTCTCAAAAAACTTGACATCTTGTGTCTCAAATCCTCGACCCAAACCCAAATGTTTTCATGCAGAAAATCGATCTCTCCGATTCGGCCAAGAAATGTTTTTCGAGGCGTTTCAAGGTGTCTAGATCAAAACAAGCAAATGTCCGTCCGCCATCCAAGACAATTTTTTTTAAAAATCTAAAATTTGGGTCCTTGATCCGTTACCGAAACGATTGACGCCCATCGTAAGACGTTATGGGCCAAAATGGGTATCTATCTACCTATTTCAAATGTGTTTTCGAGATTTCTGGCATGTGGGGTATCATTTTTGATTAAATTTTAGACGCTGAATCGAATGGAATGGGTCTCCATACTCCTGGTCCGAGGAATATCCGACCCCTATGAAAGAATTTGCAGCGTTTTTAAGTAGTAGGCGAAGACTTTTGGTCAGCGCCCCTTCTTTGCTCTAGTTGTACTTTTGAAAAATTCAATATCTTTGGAATTTCAACTTATAGACGTATCAATTTTTCAAAATAAAATTTACAATAAGTGTAATTGAGAAAAATAAATAGAATTAATAGAAAATTTTATTACTATGTATGAATTTGGTGAAGTCGACTATTCAAAATATGTGCGCCACTACTGGCTAGATGCCTTGTTTGTCCTCTCAAGGCCTCTCAATCTCGTTGTGATGAGTATTTGACGATTTCGATGCGAAATGTGCGCAGCGAGCTTCCTCCTACGCAACCCACACCCAGAAAATGGTTTCTTTGTAACCGCTGGCTCTTGTTGATTCGCCAGTAATACCAATATCGTAGGCGTTGAATGCTATTCGGTCTCAACAACGCGATAGAGGGCCAAGTCCTCAGTGTTAACGAAAAGGCTCAGAGGTACTTTAATGACCGAGAACCAAAGTGGTTTTGACCTTCGACATTTTCTACGTACAAAGAAATCCGGAGACTTCAACTATTTGTGGCCAAAAACTATGATAAACGGCTCAATCTTCTGAGGAAGCCCCAAACAGTCGTGGGATGTAGGCGAACAGAAATTAAGTCTTCCGCGAGCGCCCACTCTCCTAGAAAAGGCCGATTCTTCAAACGCCAGTTTTGCATGCCGAGAGACAATAAACTAGTACGTGATAGGGTTCAGTGATGAATTTCCTCGGACCAAATGTGGTTTTTTGAGTCACTAATGAATGAGGAGGCTGCCCATCAAACTGAACTACCTGCCGGTAAGTTGGCTAATAAATCTGTTTTGTTATTCAAGTGGAGTCATCGGTATTAATGGGGGGAAAGATGGGAGAGGAACCCATGCAACAATTGACAATCAGTAATGTCAATTGACTTCCCTATTGGAGAATCTTATCGGTTTATCATTCTCATTGGAATAATTCATGCTTGCATTTATAAGGGAAGAAAAAAGAAGAAAAAACTCTGTAAATCATTCTAAAATGGTATTTATTATTCTAGATAAATCCTGATCGTGTGGGGAAAACTATGTTTGCGAAATAATGACCGCATTTTGTTCTGAAAAAATCACCATTTACGGCGCGTGTGTTTGCACATAAAATTTAATCGGTTTTTAGTATTTCTGCATAATTTATTGTTTTCAAATAATTCTCCTTTTTTTTTTTTTTGTCTACACCTTTCTCAGCGGGATTGGGAACCGGCTATGGTGACGTTGAAAGGAAATAACTCAAAAAAGTGTTCGTTTTAATTTCCTTTTAACTCCACAGTAGCCGGATCCCAGTCCGGTTAAAAAGGAGGAAAGGGGAAAGGGAAATCAGCAACACACGTGCAAAAAAAAAAAGATCACGTCATTATTCCACAAAAATTGAGTTGAATCGAAATACGGGGTAGGTGATTCCTCGGACCTGGAGGATGGAGGAAATGGGGAGTGTGGACTATTCCGGACCAATTTCAAGCGATTCAGCGTCCAAAATGTAGTCGAAAATAGTACCCCACACTCCTCGATTGCCAAAAATCTCGAAAATGTATTTTTCTTAAATTTCCCTTCTAAGTGAATTAGAACCCCACACTCCCCATTTCCTCCATCCTCCAGGTCCGAGGAATAACCTACCCCCACTACCCTCCCCACAATTCGGTCCGATCGGGCTGAAAAGTTTCAACCAACGGGTTCCAACCAAAATTTTAGATTTTTAGGAAATTTGCACGTTGAAAAACCCAGAAAATATTTTTGGGGCAAATAGGAGAGGTTGACCTCCCCCAAATGTAATATTTAAAATCCTTGCAAAATAAATAAATAAATCTGTACATTGAAAACTATTTTTGAAATACCCATTTTCACCAATACCTATTTGGGGCAATAGGATAGAAACGATTCAGGCACAACTATGTAGAACCCAAATGGAGTCCTAGAGCATATCATTCCTTCGTCTTTGTTTCTTTTTGTTTCTCTCCAATCCTTCCCTGGCCTAATATTGGAATCTACACACTTCAACATGGATAAGGCGAAGAAGAGTAGGTTTGGTGTTTTTTATCCAAATAAATGTACCTACATAAGTGCGTTATTGTATAATAAAACGAAAGTAGATTTTAAAACCATTTCCGCCCCGAGAAATGATTTTACTGAATCTAAAATTATGCCCAACAAGGTTGAATCCAGATCTCTTAAACATACAGTCTGGTGACATCCACGACTCGATTACCTCCAAGAGCGATATTCAACGAATAATGTATTGTGGGAAACTATACTAGGAGAGGAGGACAGTCCTAAAATAGAACCGTAGAAATGAGCGATGATAATCGATTGTAATTTTGCTTGATACTTAGTTGCTTCGTTAGGCACTCATTTAGCGGATGCAGTTCATGTGTTATCATCGGAGACTTCACCGTGAGCTTTATCAACAGGAAATCGCAGGCGACAGCTGCATAGTGCCAAGAGAAGAGAAAAAAGCCGCAAGGTAAAAGACGGAACCTCCCCTGGACTGAGTCATCGTCGGTTTCACATGGCTCTGCGACATTTCTCGCTGACCATGTGCCTTCCACGCAATAACAGCCGTACGATGCTGTTCTCCGTGAACCCATTTGAAGCACTTCGACATTTGCACGGTT
Source organism: Cyrtorhinus lividipennis (assembly GCA_019603395.1). Taxonomy (NCBI): domain Eukaryota; kingdom Metazoa; phylum Arthropoda; class Insecta; order Hemiptera; family Miridae; genus Cyrtorhinus; species Cyrtorhinus lividipennis. The sequence continues at coordinate 24,280,691 of CM034006.1, forward strand.
CATTAGCTGAATCATATCCCGTTCATGTGAGTACTTATTTTGAGATCTCAAATCGTACATTCGTTTTCTTTTTCTGAAGCGGTTGTCTTTGGCTCTAAAAGAATAGAAAGTGACCACGAACAAAATCCAGTTATGTACTAAGGTCATATCTAGAACAGCCAGGTCATCATTTAGATAATCAATCTAATGCTACCAATGGTGTCTCAGACTGACCATGGTTTCCAACAGCCCCGACTGTGACCATTACTAGCGCCAATACTTCCCGTGATATATCAAGAGTTAGCGCATGATAAGAGACATTGAGTCAATTAGACAAATAGCGTCTTTTGGCGTCATTTTGCGCTGGCAGCACCATAGGCACCAGGAAAGCCATGGCTGCTCCCAGAAGTGCAGTTCTCCATTCAAATTAAGGAGGGACATGCACCGTATCTTCTACAGATGACGGAATTCACATGTTAATTGTCATTCGTTATTTCCGGCAATGAGCTTAGGTGTATCGATCGTGTTTCTGGCTCATCAAAACACAAAGTCAACAGAAACGTGATGTAAACCTCTCCAAAGTCAATATGGGACAAAATTTGGACAAATTTTTGGAAAATAAAATTACTTTTTAGATTTTGATGAGTACAGGACAAATTTCCGAGTAGGAGTGGAAAGATGCAGCATATTCTTTCACAGGGGTTGGTTATTCCTCGGACCAGGAGCATGGAGACTCATTCCAAAAGATTTAGAGTCAAAAATTTAGTAGAAAATGATACCTCACAAGCCTAGGTACTAAAAATATCGAAAAAACACATTCGAAATGGGTAGACAAATACCCAGTTTGACCCATAACCTCTTCCGGTGAGCGCCAATCGTTCCAGGACCAGTCTCAATGGATTCAGCGTTCAAAACTTTGTCAAAAATAATATCCCACACGCCTGGATCGCCAAAAAACTCGAAAACCCATTTATCGAAATACACATTTTGACCCCCCTTCCCCCTCAATTTGGTCCGATCGGGCTGAAAAGTTTTGAGGACCAACTAGAGCCGGAAACGGGTTCATGACCAAAATTTTAGATTTTTAGAAAATTTTCTACTACCGAAATTGGCGTGGATGGCATAAGGTGGTCGGCGGACTATTTTGCTCATTTTGATCTATTCACCTTGAAACGCTTAGAAAAAAATTTTTGGACCTTCTGCATGAAAGAGGGGGGGAAATATGGGTCAAAATAGGTATCTATTTTGGAAGTGGATTTTTGGAATTCCCGTTGTGATCTAGGCGAGTGGGGTACGTTACTGACTGAATGTTTGATTATGAATCGATTAAGATGGAATTCGGATAGTTATCACGACATTCACGACTATACCGCGCTCTCGTTACTGCAGATAATCAATCTTTTTACTGGCCAGAACCTATGGAAAATTTTAATGTTTTTGATATCCTCCACATGACTTCAGAACGAAGAAATTAGGAAGAAGAGGAACAAGAACAAATTATATCCATTCGTGACATTTCGCCATATTGTAAGCGTTTATATGAGTATGGAGACATTTTAACGCTTCTTCGTGGATTGTTGGGAATCATGTAGTATCACGCGCCAACAATTGAGGAAATGTAAGGTTTTATGAAGGCTTGTGAAATATGAAATTGTAGATTTCTTCTCTGCCTTCTACTTCCATCGAGAAAACGAACGAACTGGGCGGGAAGTTGCCAACATATTTCCGGATTTCGAGGTAGATTAGCGGTAAAAATCCGTTCCATAAAAGGTTGGCAATCAGTAAATTGGACGCTCCGGTCGTGGCCACAGTTTTGATCGAAACTCTAAGGTCATTCTCCTTCTGGGGACACTGGCGCCTCGACAGTCAAGGACGAGTTGTCAGAAGGCAATGCCGAGTCTTCATTCGGACTACAGCTACCAGCCGTGAGCAGTTCAAATCATATGAGACGCCAGGCAAATCAACATCGTAAGAAGATTCCCTACTGACAACTATAACATTGTTTTGATTCAGGACAGGTTACGTGCGATGCAGTGATTCATAAATCGTATTTCCTACATAATATTCATAATTTAACGATCCACATTATACGTAACCTATGCCTCGCACCAAGTTGCAGCACATATACAGATTCCTACATCGTTCCAACATTTCGTCACACGATGAATATTAAGTCATTCCCCCACTTTTTATTATCGGAGATTTGAACCAACTCACAAATTTGATACCACCTACGTAATTAAGACTGTTTGCGTCCAATAACCATTCATCTGTAAATTAACGATGACAGAACAATCAAGATTAGAAGATAAGTAAATACGGGCGTCGCTTTTAAGGCATGAGTCATCCGCAATGCGGAATGATGAACATCGTAAATAATGATTTCTTTTGACATTTCTGAGCAGGATCGAATCAAATGAGCTGCGTAAAACATTTACTACACTGAATTCTCAATCACATTCCGCCTTCAAGTACCTAATGGTGAATAAGAAAGAAAAGAAGGAATTTAAAAATGTGGAGCAGTCGCATTATTCGAAAGACTAGCACTTCTTTGAAACGAGTCTCAACTCCGACGATGAATAATGTTGTGTTAGGTTTGAATGATGATTCTGTTTGACGTCTTGAGATAAAAATCCGCCGCTAAAACGTTAGAATAGATCGTTGTATCACCGTAAATATCAAACGACCAATGAAACAATTGTTCGTTGGAGAAACGCAAAGAGTATTTATTGTTGGGAATTTGATTTCATGATTGACCACTCGAGTGCCAGTAATTAATCTAAACGTGCTATCCTCCATGTCGGTATTAGGGTGATGATCCCATTTATTACACTTTTTAAGGTTAAATATGACATAATTTCCTAAGAAAATGATGGTTTTTCAGGATAAGGAGGGGGAAATGAGTTTTAATGGTAATGGAGAAAGAAGGACCCACAGAAAAGTTGAGTTGAACACGATATTTTTCTACGTAATTAATTATTAAATATTGATTGTTGAAACATTCTTTCCTCGGTTGATTGTGCTCCTCGTTCGACCATGAAGGATTCCTTGAATAATCAACCTATGTTTTCATGCAAAATGTCAACGATGTCAAAAATGTTTTCTGGGAGTTTTAAGGTGTCTAGATCAAAATGAGCAATTGTCCATCTGCCGTACGCCGTCCACGCCGATTTTGATACGTAGACAATTTTTTAAAAAAATCTACAAAAATTTTCAGAAAATTTTCAGGGACCCGTTTCCTGTTTTAGTTGGCTCTTGACACTATTCAGCCCGATCGGACCGAATTGGTTGAGGGGGGATTAAAACGTGTATTTCTAAAAACGGATTTTCGAGATTTTCGGCGATCTAAGCGTGTGGGCTATGATTTTCTACTTGGAGGCTGAATCCAATGAGACGGGTCCTGGAACGATTGACGCCCTCCGAAGAAGGTTATGTTCCAAAATTAGTACCTATTTATCTTTTTCAAAAGTGGATTTTCGAGATCAGGTACCAAGAGGTGTGGGGTATAATTTTCCACTAAATGTTGGACGCTGAATCCATTGGAATAAGTCCTGGACACTTCACACTCTGTTTTCTGCCATTGCCTTCATGCTCCTGATCCTGGATGGACCAGGAATAACCAACCCCTGTGACTGAATTTGCAGCGTTTTCAGTAATTCCCATGAAGACCGATAACAGCCGAAACTAGTAAACAACATCTCGACGTTCACTCGTTCTCCCAAAACGCAGAGAGATTTTGAGCAAGTAAGCCAGTTATAATCAATTACCTAACGCATCAAACCAGCAAGACTGCCGTCCCTTGTCGTATTAAGCCTCTAAACGACGTTCAGTTGTCCTAGGAACCACATCAGAGAATGTCAATGCCAGAAAAACCGTCAGAACGTCAAAATGTAGATCACTAAGCAGTGACAGCCGCATGTATCGCGTATTTCCCCTGTTGTGCAATACGAACGAGTGGGCAGCTCGGTTCCCAGTACGTATTTATTCCCTAGCGAAGGCAGTGGTTTCATTCAGGTTTTCAACGCCCACCGAGCGTACAGGACTAGACAAAAGACAACATACGAAGTGAATAATTCACGCCTAGCGTAGAATCCATCGTCAACACCCGCAGCAAGATTTTGATACCAACCTTCAAAGGCGATGGTTTCGTTATCAGGGTTAATTTTGTTCGTAGGAACTAACTGTATGACAATAGAGTAAAAATTACCGCTTTGATCCTCCTTAGTGCCAAACATTTAAAAATTAAAAGTTATTGTAACGTAGAATGATTTGGCATTGACTTAAAATCCAACCAACTTCGAAATGATTTTTTGAAATGGATTTGTAGCTCTAGTCACAAGAACACATACGAACACTCTTTGGATCATTATTCTTATGAAAATAAATCATCCTTGGATTCAGATCGGCAAAAAAACTTGAAAAATAGAAATCTGTGGCGCATAGACTCATACTGCTTGAAAGCTTGAATGTAATTTATTCTCATCCTCATGACCTTAAACGAAAAAGGGTGTTGTGAAAATTGGGTATAAAATTATTCAGGGACACAGGCGTGGGGGTATAATTTTGCGCTAGATCTCGGATGCTCAATCGACTAGAGGTCTAGAGTCAGGTCAATCTCAACTAGTGTTGAGATTTGTATATAAGTTATTTCATACGAACCAGATCCATCAGAATAATAAACCATAATATAATCTTACAGTTCATACTCAGAAATCGATGGAACAAATAAAATAATTCAACTCTTCAACCACCTTCCGAGGATGTGACGGTGCAGAAAGACCTAGACGCGCAACCGAATATATCCCTGTATTCAGATAAAGAGAAGATCGGTGTTCGGTCTGCGAGTATGGCAAGACGAGTAGCCTTTTCAATAGTATTCTACTCAAGTACCTATTGTATCGTATACAGTTCAACATGACGAGCGGGGAAACCATAGCTCAAGTAGAAATGTCGGGGGAAGAGATGCGTGAATATCAACCCCCACGCGTGGAGTGGGGAAATGCCACAACGGGAAACCTCCGACTCAAGTGGCCGTTCCGCTGAGAATCATTTTTGCCACCCCTCACGTCGACTTTTCACGTCGTTAGCAAACATCACACGCGCACGATAAATTGGTGTGTTCGAGGCAATGAGCAGAAGACTTATGATCCCAGGGGGTAGGTTTTATTTGAAAAAAGCGAAAGGGAAAAAAGGATATACCTAACGAATGGGGTAAATTCTCGAAATTAATTACATAATTTTGGCAACGTTTACTGCTCGAGATACCATCTTTCATTAATGTATAGCTACATTTTTCAAATTAAGAGAGAGGGATATTCGTGTTAAACCACTCTCTTTAAGACTGAGGTGACACTTCAGAGCATAAATTCACCAATAATCATTCGTTCCCCTTAACGATTTTTGCAAAAACATCCCGCAACGATCATCCGGCTCACGGGTTTAGTATCTTTGCCTGAGGAAAGGCGCGTTTCACGCTGTTAAATCCCAACTTTAAAAACTATTCACCCGACAAACTAAAAGAAATCCTAAATTACTTATACAAGTCCTCGCTGTTTTATAGCATTTGTGGTACTTAACACAAACTACGAAAGAAGGGGAAGAAAAAGTAGATAATAAAGGGAAAAGAATATCAGGCAACTGGCAACCAACCTACTCTGAGACCCGACCCGCCCCGGTAGCAATTCTTTGATATGATGATATGAGATGAAATGTTCGGATTTGATATTGTTTCACTTATCTTCGATAATTATTCATTTTAACGCTAAACATACCTTAGTTTGCTCGTAAGGAGGTGGCGTAGAGTTGCCGTTGAGGGTTGGCTGCGCTGGAGGTTTTGCCGTCCTCACGACCACACCTCCGTTGCCGCTCCGCCGTGAACTGAAACATAAATAATTCAAAATTTTAATTAATGAAAACGTATTTCTTTTAGTGAAAACTTTATAGAACCGTAGACGATTGCAAACGTTGATGTAAATTCTATGAATGTATGAGTTTTTGAGTGATTTAGTTCCCTTACACAGATTTATATTGTATAGATTGTAATAAAAAATTATTAAAGAAAGAACAAATTTTGAACAAACGTGACAACGTTAGGTAATACTCTATTAAGAGAGTCCCTTAGAGAGAAATTGATAAAACTGGATCGAGCAAGCAAACGGATCCGAAAAACTCAGGTTCCTAAATTGTTTTGAGCTCCTGAAGTGACAGATAATTTATGGCGATATCTTAATAGGCGAAATAACATACAATCTTTAAACGTTTATTCGCGGAATAACGTACGATTTCGACGAATGCGTAAAATCATCGGCAAGCCGTTAACCGGTTGGAATTGGAGAGTTGAGAACGGCTTTCGTTTAATCGGCGTTGTCCGCCGCTCATATCTGGCGATCGGTGTTAAAAAGAAAGATCGAAGAAACAGCTCGTGGGGTGTGGGATGTATAAATAGTGAGAGAAACTAATCGGGCCTACGGTGCTGCGCGTGCGCGGAATCGGCGCTATCTTCTTTTTTGCAATTTTGTGCGGAAGTGATTTTGTACTTAACGATCTCATAGATTTTATTGACCAATTCGGGTGGATCAGATAATTTTTGAGGGCTACATAGGAGGGTCTATAATTGCTCACGGACTAGGACAAGATTTTATTCCACCAGGCATTCTTCAAACAACCTTTTCATACAGAGCCAATACACCTTAATGTATTATTCTGTATATGTTCCAGTTTGGAAGTTCAATTCTACTTAGGAGCTATTTTCAACAAAATTTCATTACCAAAGAACGTATGTGGTAACAGGGCGCTCACAAATTTATTGGAAGGCCCACTTTCTGAACAAAACACTTCCGATCTCGAAAAGTGGACATGAAAGGAACGCATGAACACGGGCGCGGAGAGAACCGGTATACCGTTCTCAAATGAAACCTGGTCTATGGTCTTTTTCGAGTAAGTCAAGCAGGTACCGTTCACCACGCGGTATTAGGACAATCATCATCCACGATACGGAGGCAAGCTGTTGTTCGTTATCGACCCACATACCGAACCAAGCCCCTCCTCCAAACAAGATCGAAGATTCTGATGAGGATCTTAATTGGGAAATCCTTAGGACTGACCCCCTTGTTGTAGAATCCAATTTGATTTAGGGTACAGAAACAGTGTGTTGGTGTTCTCCGTCCATATGCCTGATAGGAGAGACCTCGCAGAGAAAGATTTGAACCTAAACAATACGATAATCTCAGAAACTTCAAAAATGACATTAATAATATTTGGGTTTTTTCCAAGAAGGCTTAAGTTGTCAATACCGTCGTTCAGGTGCAGTGAATACGTCGAATCGGATCACTTTTCCATAAAATTGTAAGCTGTGAGATATCAGTGCAGGGTACATCGTACCAAAAAACATTGTCGGACCCCTTTCACGTTATTGAAATGGGGAAGCTTTGAATGAAGAATTGAAGAATATGGTAGTTTTGCAACGAATTCTGGGTTTTTTAGCGGATATTAAGAATGTATGTATTGTTAGATTGGATATATTGTGTTTTCACGTCTTTTCTCTGAAGCTACAGGTCATCCATACAGTTTAAAGCAATCAGCACTATTCAATGCATTTAGTAGGTAACATCAAGTTGTACATGAGCGCTTATCATTTATCGTGAGATAAAGGGTAATATCATGCATGATCGGTTTGTGTCCGTGTTCACTGTCACCTTTTGGAATACGCATTGATAAGAGGATGTTCATTAATGGTTACAACAACTTAAAAATAAAAAAAATCCATAAAAGTTCATTGGAGGCGCCGGGTATCGATCCCGGTACCTCTCGCATGCTAAGCGAGCGCTCTACCATCTGAGCTACGCCCCCTGATAATATTTAATCCGAGGGTGTTGGAATTCGAATACGAGGCTGGTCAAAAAAATAAGGTCGTCAAGAACAAGGTTTGCGCAAGGGGTTGTTTTGAACTTCGCCAAAAGGTCTTCATGGACGACGAGTTAACCCGCAAGGCACGACGGAATTGAAGGCGGCATCGACCAGTAGCGCCTTAAAGGAGCTCATGTACGATGACAACGCGGCACAAACTGGATTTCGGAGTTTCCCGTTAAATTTGAGGCTCTGAGTGCCTACTAGAAACAAGTGGTGTCATCAGGCGTCTTACTTCAACGTGATTGGCTCTCCGGCAGTATAAGAAGGATGCGGAGTCATCGGGCGATCCCGTATTGAAACCTCGGGAGAAACACCTTTTCCAAAGAGGCCGATTTTACGAGAGGAACCGTTCCTTTTGGGAGCCCCAGATGCTCAACATCCGGCCAGGTATACGAAGTAAAACAGCGATATAGCACTCCACAGGCTGGAGGACTTTATGAGTTGGGGCAAAATCTTAAAAAAAAAATCGAATGAAAAAGTGAACCAAAATACGATGAGATCTGCATGATCGTACGAGCAGTGTAGTCAATAACACCATCCCGAATCAAGTACTAATTTTACATCGGAATATCATAATTTGTCCACTCCGGCGATGGTTCTCTGGCAAACTCATGCTGCAAAAAGGCTACCATAGCATTTAAAAAAAGAATCTCAAGGTTTAAACGACGTCCTGAGAACGGATGTCACCAATTAAGGATTAAAAAGAATCTATGTGTCTCATCAAGACTTCAAGGAGAGACGTCACCGGTCTGCGCATGTCGAACGCTCCGATTAGCTGCGTCGAAAGGACTTTCGTGACATGCATCCCAAGTGAGGAGAAGAATTTTCTTGAAGGACTTGACGAGCAAGATGAGCATCGCTGGCAACTGAGGACTCTGAGGCTGTTCATTCCGGGAGGCGTCGGGACGCTCAAATGATTGCAGTTAAAATTATGTTTACTTAAATCAATTAATGCTTATTAGTTTAGTTCCATTTTTCCCAATAATTAAAAGTTAAATTCTTATTCAAGCAAACCAAAAAACACGACACAACCCCGAGTCTTTCCCTCTTTTAGAAAAACTAGTTTCGATGAAAGGTGCTAGAGTAAAATTTGTTTGATTTCATTGCGTCAATCTTTTTTGAAAAAGTATTGCCCTATGAACCCTAATAAGGTCAGCAATCAAATATGACATCAAGTGTAATGACACGAAAAGTCCTCGTCACAAAAAATAGAACTGGAGGCGAGAAGAGAAAGCGGAAACGCTAGCATTTCCATCGATGAATCAACGTTCCTTCATAATCCGAGTATATGATCGATGTGTGGGGAAGAAATCCGTTTAATTACCAAAGCTTAACCGGCTTTCTGCTGATGATAACTCAGAAGTCCCAAGGTCGTTATAATGACCGCCCCAAAAAAATGAAAGTTGATCGAACGAAGCCGAAAACTTGCGCTGGAGAGAGGAGTCTAATATAGGTAATCCCACAACTGAGAGGAAAAAACGACAAGCTGCCGATTAGTATTTTTGCCAAAGACAAAGATTCTACAATCTTGGCTGGGAGAATTTCATCAGCAAAGGAAGAGGAGGCCCAGGGAAAATATCCTAGACTGGGAGCTTTAAGGGGAAAAAATCAACTGGCCAGACTACACAAATGGAGAAACCGTCTTGCTGAACTAGCAGTAGGTTTCCTTACTATATTTTGTACTTGCTCGCTCTTTAATTACAAAACCCGTCATATTAGAGCAGACCACTCGTGGAGATCGTTGGAAATCGTATCACTTTCGTCTTCGGCCCAACCAGTTTCGTCCGTTCAACTCAACCTTCACTTTCAATAGGACGTGGGAACTGGTTTATTTTCATCTTCAGAAGACGCCGATCACTGTTTTTTAGCTCTTTCTTGTCTTCGCGAACATAATAGTTATTAGGACACTGTTACAAAAGGAAGTCGCTTTGTCCAGTAACAGATGGACAAGGGGGTTTGTGGTATGGTCTAATATTGAATGAGTACGAACTCGAACAGGACAGAAGTCCTAAGGAAGGAATACTGACGATTGAAAATTGGAGTTTACTCAGTGTAATAGAAGGACATCAAAGACAACAATACCACACCAAAGGAACACCTATGAAATGTGTCAAGCCCCCTCTTTTCCCACTCATTTTAGAATTTGTGAGGAATTTGAAACATTTTCGTTACACACAAAACGGAAAGGACAATTGTAATATAAACATGGAAAAAAATATTTAAATAATCGTTCTCTCTCTGTAAGCTATTCTTGCTTCGTTCTAAGTTACACCAGCGAAGACTGCGAGACACACCAGATTAGCTCTCTCTCGAGAAATCAAGAGATAAACCTGTTATCATTCGAAAGGAGCCACACACTCATCAATACTAATCACAATTTCAAAGAACCGAACAGCGATGTGAACAAAAACTCGAAAACCAGTAGATGGATAGATAGATACCCATTTTGACCCAAAACCTCTTCCGGTGGGCCCCAACCGTTCTGGGATCTCTATCATTGGATTCAGCGTCCTAAATTTAATCGATAATGATTCCCTACACGCCTAAATCGCCAAAAATCTTGAAGCTTCATTAATCGAAAAGCATATTTCGATTCCAGCCCCCCAAATTTGGTCCGATCGGGCTGAAAATTTTTGAGGAACAACTACCGAAAACGGGTCCCTGACCAAAATTTTAGATTTTTGGAACTTAGCTACTACCAAAATTGGCATAGACGGCAGACGGACGTTTACGTACTTTGATCTACACACCTTGAAACGCCCTGAGAAAAATTTTGGCCCGAATCGGAGAGTTTGAATCTTTTTTAATGAAAAAAGGTTGATTATTCAAGGAATAACCAATTAAAATAAAACTGCAACGATCTAGGATTGCTTTTTTTATTATTGGCAAAAGGTCTGCTAAATCAAATACGTTCAAACTCTGCTAACGAAAAGAGATGAAGATAAGTCATTCCGACTAATGAAAGCTTGGAGGCTTAGAAGTTGATGACCCAGTCAACAAGCAAACCGTGAAATTGACAAAATATCGTAGCTTTTTCCCATAACAATACTGTCTGCAGTTAACTACTCACAGACATAAAAAAGATTACTAACACGTAACATTGTTGCATTTATGTCAGAAGGCGGGATATGGAATTAGATTTGTTATTATACAACTTGCCACAGGAGGAGTGCGGACTTAACAGAGGTAATACGTAAATGTCGGTAGAGGGGAGGATGTGAAAAATGGTACGAATTTCTAAAAAACTGGCAATTCTAAAAAAAAATCTAAAAAAAGGTCTTGATTTCCTAAAAACAGCCTATGGCCTAACAAAATCCAGTAGTCAGGGCTAGACAGAACCTTCTTTCGGAGAAAATTTGGATTTACTGTTTTACTTACAATCTCTACCAACTTACAATCTCTCCGATTTGGCCCAAAAAAAATTTCCGGGCGTTTGAAGTTGTCAAGATTAAAATAAGCAAATTACCGTCAGCCGTCCGCTGTCCACGCCGATTTTGGTAGTAGAAATTTTTCTAAAAATCTGAAATTTTATTCAGGGACCCGTTCCCGGCACTAGTTGGTCCATGGAACTTTTCAGCCGAATCGGACCAATATTGAGGGGGGTAGGGGTCAAAATGTGTGCTTCGAAAAACGGATTTTCGACAATCTGGGCAGATGAGGTATCATTTTCGAATAAATTTCGAACGTTGAATCCAATAAGACGGGTCCCGGAACGATTGACGCCCATCGGAAGAGGTAATGGATAAAAATGGATATCTATCTAGCTATTTCGAAAGTGGGTTTTTGAGATCGGGTATCAAAACGTGTGGGGTATCATTTTCACTAAAGTTTGGACCCTGAGTCGATTGGAATAAGTCTCCATGCTCCTGATCCGAGGAGTAATCAACCCCAGTGAATGAATTTGCAGCGTTCTTAAAAATAATTCCAAATTAATATTGAACTCATCAACATACCAGTAGAAATTATGGGGCACAGTCGGTTTTGAGGTTGAGATATGCGTGACGGTGACGCGACATTTATGGTTGCAGTTGGCGATTCGGCGACACTCTCTCGACAACATCGTCACTAAGCACCACTTCACATCAAAATCCCGCGTTTGAACAAAAAATTACTTTATATTGGGTTTTTTGAGGGATGGAACACGTTAAACCCACGATAAGAGAACTTGAAAAGGGCGAGCACGAGGAGACGCGATCGACGCGGTTGTCAAGAGGCGACTGTGACGGAGGGTGAGAGCGGGCGCGAGGGTTCGACCACTGCGGGCAGAAGGAGAGGCCTCGCCGGTTACTGACGTCACACACAGGCTCACAGTTCGCAACGCCATGCAGTCGGACGGGATTATAAGTATACTTTGAGACTGCAAAATACTACAAATTTTTATAAATGAGATTTAATTGCCCTACCGTAATTACAAGATCAGGGAACGCATTTTTTGAAGGCCTTGGACTTCGGATAACCGCGGTGCTTGGTGTGTCAGGCAGTTATCGGGGGGAAGTTTGATACACGAATAAAAAAATACATATGATAAAACGTTCGCGAATGAAGTAGGCTAGACGAGTTTTGCCAGTAAAAAGGCGTGATCCCACCCCTATCTAGGTCCTTGACCTCTCGGTCCCAGCAGCAGTTGAAATTAACAACAACAATGAACTAACATAGTTTTTGATTTAGACATCCTGTTTTTTTTTTTTAAATTTATACATGAGAAACGAAAACAGTCAAATTTCGGGGCAAACCGGCGAGATTGACTACAATTATGAAAACATTGGTTTATTAATAATGAATAATAAACAAAAGCGCATAACAGCGTTCTCTATTGCTACAAGTGATGTGATACCTCAAAACCCTGGACTAGGGAGATGATGAATATTTTTGATTAGTCTCCTTACCTCCCATATAACTCAGAGCAGCCTAAAATTGGAGGTTAGAGGGAGTATGTGAATACAACCTCCCATCCAGCGATATGCTAACCTAGAATGAGTTCAACCAATGATGCAATATTATGCAACAACGGTTGTAGTTACGTCCGAAAATTGAAACTAGAACCCACCTCGAATACATTCTCAGAAGCTCATTTTTGGTGAGTTATAGCGATTGAAACATACCAACAGCTGGAGCACTAAAAAATTACGAGTACGTTTGTATAGACCCCATGTATGTACACCATTTTTGATAAGAGAGAATTAAAAACGATCTCAGCCATATAAAATTTGGCCACTTCGTTACTCAACATTTAAAACAATGACTTACAGATTTTTTTCCAGCTACATAAATAGGTAACAACAACGACGCGAGTCAATTTTTCCAACTTCACAAACGTTGGGGGAGGGGGGGGGGCGTAAATTAATCCTAACGGTCGCAACAATTGGTACTAGTTTTTTTAATTTATTTTTGATCTCATGAAGATTAGGAATAAACAACCAGAATCCAAAGACTAGCGAGTGGATGTTCCCGAACGGGAAGACCTATCGAGCTACGAAAAAATTCTGAGCAGGACATTCTGACGGAAGCAGAGCGAAAAATCTCGTCCATCAGTCACATCAGAAGACTAAATCCTTAGTGGGATATAACCGCGGCCATAAGAGGAAGAAGTTGATCTTGATTTGCTAATCTCTATCATTACTTCTACCCTTGATCGGGTACCAATCGATCGCGGAAGTTTGATTTCTTGAGAAGAATGCAGAGATCAGTCGCGGCTTCCGTACTGGATTCACCACCAGAAGCTGCATCAGCACAACCAAGCTGAACCTGACCTGAATTTTCGATTGAATCTTCTCATTCTCTCCACTTTTCAACACACGAAAATAATACGTTTATCATACTCCTCGTTATGAGTAGCAGCCTTCTCTTCTTCTAATGAAAGGGAAAGTAGATCGAAAGGTTTTTATTTATGCGAGCAAATATACCCGCCCCGGCCGGCATGAGACAAGAGAACATCAGGCGAGGAAACGACCGCTTACGGGTTGAAGAAATTCTCATCAAATGGGAGAAAGTGGACCGTCTACTTGACTCAGAGCTGCCCTTGGCACGGTCATTGATACAGCGACTCGCGCAAGTGTCTGGGCGAGAAAAAATTGTCAACAATCGTGTTCTCTTTGTAATAGTATTCGGGATGCAACGGGAAACGGTGGTGAGTATCCAAACATCAGGAAATCTGTTAGAACTAAACATAGTTTCTACAAGCCCAAATTCTGCTGTTTACACCAACCCGTGAATATAACAATGACGATATTTTCCTTCTGCTGATAGATCTTCAGGGAATTTCCGTTCCAATAGATCAGTTCAGCTATGACTGACCATGGAGACAATTCTACAATGACTTCATATGAATTCAGCCACTACAGCAAGTAACGGTCTAAACGAAGAACTACACACTACTTCTTCTACATGTGAATATGAAAAAACTAAAAACAAGGGATTTACATCGTTTGCGACGTCTACACCGAAGTGTTTCCCATAACGTTTGGTTAGTAAACACACAGAACCTGCGAGTAGAAAATCAAAAACAAAGAAAAGAAGAGACCAATTGCCCGCTCGAAGGTTTGCGTTATCAAACCTGTTACACAATTACTGAACGATCTCGATAGCACGAGCAATTCTAATTAATCTGCTAACAATCCATCAGTCTCGTCTGAAATCCTTCAATAAGATCACGTTTTCACCAGTGGACCGCATCTCAGTGTTCTTTACCTAACCAACCAAATAGAAGACTCAAACTCGAAGCGTTTCTCCGTTATTATAATTTCTTTACCGGACCTGCTTTACGAACGACATGAAGGCCTTCCTGGCAATTCTTCTGACAATTTGGGCGATCGCGACATTGAATTCGGCAGCACCTTCAGGTGACAGAAATCCACCAATCAGTGCTCTGAACATTCAGCATAAAAATGCCTCGCTCCCGGCGCGTGACCCAACCACACAAACAAGTGACAATGGAAAAAAGCCAAGCATAATTCAGGCGCCGCATAAGGTTTGCCCTGTGAACCAACACCTCGATAGACGATTCGGTTGTGTCCCGAGGCTTTAGCCTTGACGACCGGTGATTTCAAGTTTATCACAAAAGTGCAACACGGACATGTAATTCTATATTTATTTATCAACAATCCTATGCATGTGAATTGATATTTTCAACAATTTTTCGTATCAAATAATCAGAATATTGCTAGAAAACAAACTTGAAGATTCTTGAGAATACTGTTTCCAGAAGTCTATAGTTTCGGACTGATACCAATTTTGTCAATAATACCTATTGAATAGTTTGTATATAATGCCCAATCATGTCTTGGTATCGTGTCTTATTCAAGGTCGAAATTATTCTATCTATAACTACTATTTATACAAAGATTTATATATATGTCTGCTTGACCACTAAACGGTATAACTGATGAGAACGATACTTTATATTTTTTCAGTTATCAAGCAGTCCACACCACACTTTGCTATATTGCAACCGATTCCAATTACCATTTTAAAAAATCCAAAATAGGTATCCTAAGGCAGGGAGAGTCATGAAGGTAGTAGCGAGTCAGCAGCAAGGCTGATTTAATGTTTAAATGTAAAAATTGTCAAAATTACTAACAAGTTGATGCATAACTAAGGCAGAATGATTTCATGATTTCGCGGTCAACTTTTTGCACTGAAGAGTTGGACAACTGAAGGCTCTCCCATGAAAACCGAAGGACTACTGTAACTTTGTTCAGTCAGGTATGGTCTTTGTTCGTCTATCACCTTTTACGATATTTTCGCCAAGAAACTTGGAGTTTGTTCAACTCCTGAACGGATCTTTAAATCAGCGCAAGCACGCTATTCAAGTCATTTCTCGTAAGGATTTCAACAACTATCAAGGTCGACGGAAACGTTTCAGACACCCAAGGGCAGCTCTGGGGGTAAGAGCCCAGGTGAATGATTCCATAGTACATTTCTGGGTTAGTAAAAAAAATAAAATGAGCGACGCCTTGGAGGCATTTCTAATCGGAATAGAAGTGTGTCGAATTACTAGGCGATCACGGTTACTACTCGCAATAGTTGAACCAACGGCTTGTTCGTACTCGTACAAAACGTACTGCCTAGAAAACAGTGCGTATGAATAAACACAAGTTGGAAGTAGCAATATTGGAAAACACTTCTTTTTACTTGGCTCGTTGTAACAAAATATTCCTATCTCAAACGGGTTTTCCGCAATGAAATGAAAACTCAGTCGGTAGTGATGATCATCTCGAATGGAGAACAATATTTTCAGGTTTCAAACGGCTCTTGAAGAAAGGCGATTCAAGAAATGATTTATCTGTGTCATTTCAAAGAAGGAAGCTCGTCATTACTGGAGTGGAAATCGAAGGTGGAGCAATGAGTTTTTTTCTTCTTTTTTACGTCAGTCAACGTCCAGAGAAACACGTCTTGACAACACAGTAAGTTGCTTTTTCCGTTTGTGAGAAGAAAGGCCGGACGAGGTGAAGCTTTCTCGTAAGATAGTTTTCTACTGAGAGTCAATAGGGCAAAGGTGAGAAGTTAGGTTCACAAAGGTTGAACGTGACAGAGAGACAATGACCAGCCAGTTCACAACATGCAGCAAAACAGTAAGAAGAATTCGAGTACGCGAAATTGCAAGATTTTTGGGTAATTATAACATCACACTCAACAGAAGTTCATGGAATAAGTGGTAATTATTCCCCAGAATCTGCAATAATTATTATTATTATTATTATTTTTTTTTTTTAGAGAATATTTTACGAAATTTTGCCTACATTGCAATTACGCATATCAAAATCACTCGTACATGAGACCCCGATTTCCTCGAATCCATTAAATCTCTTGTACAAAAATACATTATTGATATTTCAGCACAGTTTTGCGTGAAATCGAGCTTTCCAAACTTATGGTACATACTTAAAATCAGCATTGAACTAAAGAAATAGTTTCTTGGAGTGAACATTATGTTCTACTTTTCCCGAGGTTTTGAGGTTATATACTCATTGATGATTACTATTCTGATCGCTTATTTTCCCTTAGTACCCCACGCTTCATCACCGAAGTTCGTACGAAGTTTCTCAAGATCATAATGGAATTGTTTTGCCAAACTTTGAACGTAAAACTATAAAAGAACAGTCAGAACCAAGAAGAACACACAATATTAGACGGCCAACAAATCCGATCAGATATTGTTCCTTAGCACGATCATAACTTCACGGCAAGGTCTATCGTATACATTATTGAATGAGTTGGACGTCCATGGCTTTGCAAACGGCGTGCGAAATCGGAGAACTTTATCAATCTTTAAGGTTGAAAAGTTTGTCTGATGATTACCCACGCACTTCATCGAAGATTGGAAGCTTGGATCAATAATCTGGTTGAGAGTGATCGGATATTTATCGCTTGATTATTATTCAGTAGGCGACGAGTTTAGAGCCCCTACAGGGGAATGATACACTCGTAAAGAGGCAAAGAGAAATTACCGTTGGGGTTCTCAAGCGTTTGTGTCTCAGAAACCCCTTTTTGAAAGAACCAACGCTATAGTGGCAGCTATATCGTTCCTGTGGCTCTTTCTTTTATTATCATTCTGGTCAACAGAGGAGAAGGCGGAAAAACAAGAGCTGATAGGATTGGTTCATCAGATAAATTGAGTCAGGAAATTTCATTGGTTTGAGAGCCGCTAGGATGCAGTAAAGAATAGATGTGAGCCGAAAAATAACCAGTTATTGTTATAAAGAACAAAAAACAACAACAACCGTGAAGATTGTTTGCGAGGTACTCTACCCCAGGATTAATTATTGGTCAAATTACTGTGTGGTAGCTTTCAAGTCAGAGAAGCAATCGGAAATATCCCGATTTGTTCATGTTTCGTCAAAATATATTCTCAGTTTGTAATTTACCAGTGACCCAAGGAATCATCTGAACACAACCAATTGATTCATGGTGGAATATTGCTTGAGGCCACCCTTAGAAGCCATCAAAAACTTGTATTTTTCGATTACATTCTCTGTACGACCTTGGTTGGAAGGGGTGTCGTGACTCCTGCGCACACATCTTATACGTAGAGCGAATATTAGCGGAGACGTTTGCGCCGGGAGATCGAAGTCAATTCGACCCGCACGACAGGAAATGCGTGACGGGAAAACGCTACCCTTCACTTCGCAGGGGCAATACGTTGCCTGCTGTAATACATACGAGTACTATGGTTGAGCTAACACCAGTCATACTGAGGGTAATTTACACGCAGTTCATTTCTTCTTCCATTTGCGAAAATTTCCTGATAATACGGCCACTCAATCCCACTAAGCGACGACACAAGTTACTTGCGACGAAGTTGTGGAATCCCATTGAATATTGAAATGGTTGGAAAAATAGTAATTTATTCCTACAAATACTTACTACCACGTTTTCGTGGAAATAGAAGACTATTTTTAACCATTTCTGTCTCTATTAAGCGATGGTTCATTCTTCAAGATATGAAACCTAATTTGTTCAGAGTGAAAATGCAAAATGATGTCAAACGCCTCAGTCAACTCGATTAGATTGACTGACTGGCTTATAAAAATCATGGGAACACTCCATCTGCGCTTGAAAATGACAGCCCTTACGGGTACAGGAACCCCAAAACATGGCTTAAATATCGAGCCTCCTAAAGAACAACATAAATTATGAGATCAACCAACTACCTGTATATTTACTTCCCCCGTCGTACAAAATGGGAGGTACTTTTTTTTCAGTCCTTGGGGAACCACTTTATTTCCTCCGACCAATGATGGCATTCACCTAATGGAGCCTTAGTGCGGTGATAAACTAAGGACATGCTACAACGTATGGGGTACCTGGGGTAGAAGAGAAGAGCACTCAGTTCCACCATGACAAGGGGAATTTGTCGGCGGAAGAAAGTTATTTGTCAGTGAGAATGGCAATCTGCTGTAGTGGAGTTCCCATGTGAGAAATTTTGAGGGAAAGTACTGGAAGAAAATCTAGGAGAGTTAACTCTTGATAAATGACAGGGTACTAGAATAAACTCTCGCCTCTCATAGGTTAAGGCACAAGGGCCATTCCTTAATATGAAGATTTTCAAGAATCATTGTTTTGTTCTTAAGGAAGGTAAGGTTCAAGGAGATAAGAATTGTTTAACAAAGAAGACAGGAAAAATAGTTATGGCATGTCAGTAAAATATCCAAAGAGAATAATCTTCCGAAGAGGGTTTCCCAGCCACATAGCAACAACCTGGAATCTGATCTACGGAAGGCCGTACTTTGAAAAAGCTTCATCCGTAAGCGAGTCTTGATCAAGCCTGAAGTGATAATACGATAGATACTACGAGCCGGAATGATTTTTATGAGTCCAAAATAGCAAAATTTCGCCACCTCAACTGCCGCACCTGGAGGGAGGGTGAGTAGAAAATCGGTAACTATGTTGAAGATGGATTTTAGAAGTTCTATGGGAGAGCGAGGCATGATTTCCCACGTGATTTTGCACGTCGAATCGATTGAAGAGCCAGTACCCATTGTTGTACACGCAAAGATCAGATAACTTCGGAGACATGCTCTCCTCCACGATGAAGATCTACCCAGAAGTTGAGAAAGACACACGTAACATCCAAATGCTTCGTTTCCATTAGGTAAGGAACGAATACTATTTGTAGAGAATTTTTGATGACAATTACAAGCTATATCTAAACATCCTTTTCGTCAAACTCACGATGTGGTTGGAAAGCAACTAACATTTAACAAGAGAAGGGCTTAGGGCAGGTTGAGGAGGTCGTGATACCTAACGTTAAGACACCGTTAGCCGAGGGGCCGACCTTAGTTTCGCTCTGTTTCACTTCAGATTATGAGGTTCATCCTTTCTGACTTCCATAACAGCTACGTTTTTCCCGTCAAACTGTCCTTTACTTCAGGAAAAAAAAATCAAAATAGAAAAAGTTTTGTAGTGAAGAGGGACATTAGGAAATGCTGCGTTCAGATGAAATAACATACGACAACATAAACGGCGAAAATAAAACTAATAAATTCATATCCTCGGGGATATTAATTCTTACATGCGCAGGAATGCCAAATTTCTCACTCTTAGACCGGATTTTAAACATGAATAATAAGAAAAGTAAGATCGAATATACAGTGAAGGGTGTAGAAATATGTATTTTGTAATCTAAAATTAGAGGTTTTAGATATTATACTCGGTGATAAATATTCAATTATTTAAAATATATTATACGTATTTTACACATTTTACAGAGAAGCCCTCACACGAGAGGAGATACTGGATACAGAATGACGGAAATGGCGAAACTGAAGTGCAAAAGCGGCGATGAAGGGGAAGGGTAATAACCAAAGAACATGAGAATTTCCTGCTATGAATGACCATTTCCAGAGTATTCAACGAACTCTTCATTACTATCCTACTTTGGTGTGTGCAACACACAAGGGGATACGCTAGGGGACATTCCCGGGGCTTCTTCATTTCCTCTTTACACTCCTCGCCCCTTTTCTTCCAAATTTAGAAAACCCTTTGAGCCTTCCCCAGCTCTTCATGCTCCAAGCGAGTATTAATAAACCTCATTCCTTATCAGGTCTCATTTTACATCTGCTTAGAGGCGCATTTTTTACAACGCGAGAATTTTTGAAGTCACATCATTTCTAAATTAGGTATTTCAGCCAGCATCCGGATTTGATTCCCAGAAGCGATTCACGATCCTCCGCATCCTTTTCTCTTGGTAGTTAGTAATCATTTTCTGGGACATAGGTCCATTCACTTTCTAAAAACATCAATAATCAAGAGAGGATCTCATAAAATACAGAAATGTTTAAATCAACGCACGAATTTTTAAAATCTACGAAATATTTGAGCCCTGTAAGTGAGAGCTAAAATATCGTCCATTTGCTTAGCGAAAACAAAGCCGAATACCCTAATCAGGAAGCACTAGTATGAAGCCAAACGAAATAAAGGGTGGTTCAAAACGGTTACTACGTAAACTGACACGGTACTTCAATCTCATCTGAACTACTACATTTGCCCCTCGATTAAGATAATTTACTTTTAAACGCCATGCACTTCCGCATGAGAAAATCGATTATCAAGGGACTTCAAGGCACCCCTCCCCCTCCAGCAAACAAAAGAGACGTAACTCCTCGACATGCAACATCCTTCGTTCGCGGATCCTGTTTGCATAAACCGTTGGCGGGTGATCGCCCAACAGAATCTAATTGCCTGTCAGCGTCGAATCGTTACAGGGATTTTGCAGGTGGCACGATGGTAGTTCCTCCTTTGCACAGGTCTGAAGTACCAGCATTTTTCTTCTACCATAAAAGGTAACAGCTTCGGTGATCTTATTCACTTAGTCAACAACTAGGAGTGAATAAAAATTGCATCGTGAATCGTTGGTTATCAGTAGGATCTTAAATATTATCTCGTAATATTATTCGTACATATACCATTTATAATTTCATTATATCAGTAACACCAAATTCTCTTCGTTTTGACTCAGAAAACGTAAATTTCTTAGAGGCTCTACGAAACTCAGTGGTTTTATCGATCTGCTCTCATGAATGACCAGTTACACGTTCGGAAGGCTAAATAGATCAGGCCACGAGAGTACAGGCAGACTAAATCAACGACAACGTTCAATTGAAGAACCTCGCTTCATTGGGAGAGGGCAGAAAAACGACTGAAGGCTCCCAGAAAATAAACCAAACGTGAGAAAAGATCAGTAACTAGTCAAGACGAAAGAAGAACCCGCGTGCGTTCCTACCCGAAATGTGCCTTAAATACATCCTAATGGAGATGTTAACAGATAATGGAAGAAAATCTACATTAGTTCATTTTGCTTCATTATTCCCACTGAAATAATACACCCTAGTAACAAGGGATTCGTAACGATTTAAAAATAATACTTTTCACGTTTCAAACCTTTAAAAGAAAAAGATTCAAAATGCGAAATGTCCACCATTGTCTTGGGCGATTTTGCCAAAGTTTGGCCCAACTATATTCAGCCCGATTGCCGCAGACGAATACAAGCCATGTTTGATTATGAGCATTTCGAAAATGGGTTTTAATGATTTTTGGGACTTAGGCTTGTGGATTAATAGTTTTCAATAAATTATGAACGTTAAGATGGGTCTTGTACCGATTGTCGAAAATTGACGCAAAGCATGGGTAAAAGTAAGCATGAGTTATTAATTGGGTACTTTCTTTAAGGGAAAAATTGTGTCGACTTCTCAATTTACCTATTTTTGAAATATCGAAGAATGATCCTCTATCGCACACTCTTAAAGTGAGAACCCGTTGCCAAATAGTTTCCAGGATTTATATAAATTTTGTCTTGAGGCATTAATGGCATTTGGGTTTCCCTTCCCTACATTAGAATTGCTGGAAAGCACATAGCAGGTGGCCCAACAATAGCGTTATTTCCCCGCATGAGAGACCTAGTCCTACATTCCTATTCGCTGAGGTAACATTCAAGTTTTGTTTAGGCAAGTTGAGTTCCCACGCACGCACACAGCACCGTTAAACGTAGGTTAACCAGTTGTTCCTACACATTATGCATATGCAAGGCGTTGATGCCCGAGTGAAAGTGACAATACCTGAAAGAACAAAATGAAATGAAATAGTTTTTCCTATTCGATTTTCTCAAAAGGGGCTTTATTACTGTAGCTTCTCGAATATGAAATGGCGCCCAAGTTATAGAAAAATATCAAAACGCAGCAAATTCATTCACAGCGGTTGGTTAGAAGCATGTAGACTCATTCCAGTCGATCCAGCATCTAACGTTTAGTAGAAAATGATACCCCACACGTCTAGATACCAGAAATCTCGAAAACCCACATTCGAAATAGGTAGATTGATACCAATTCTAACCCATAACCTCTTTCGGTGGGCACAAATCGTTCCGGAACCCGTCTCATTGGATTCAGCGTCCAAATTTTAGTCAAAAATGATACCCCACACGTCTAGATCGCCAAAAATTCATTTTTAGACACTTTGAAAAGTCCAGAATGAAACATCGGGCCGAATCAGAGAGATTGACTTTTAGCAAGAAAACATCGGTTGATTACCTATTTAAGGAATGGTCAAAACCCAAAACAAACCCTCAAGGAGTTTGTACAGGAAATTAAAAAAAGAGGAAACTGATTAATAACATAATGCTTGGATATATCTTGAGATTAAATGTAGGTTACAGTCTAAAGATTACACAACATTTACGGAAATTTGACATTTGGCATAGTTACCTATATGGTAACTAAAATAGAGGGAGTTCTGAGGGGCGTTTTACTTGTCTCAAGTACAGAGCCTCGCAGTTACAGTCATGGATATCCGACTTTGCACAAAAACTATTAATCCACTTCTTCCACAGAGTTTGATGTATTACACTATTGTTTTTGAGGAAAAATAAGAGTGGATTTGAGTAAAAACCATTCCCCACGCAAATTCGCCATTTCTCCATTTAATTGAGCAACAAAATGAATGAGGGGTGCTTTTGTCACTTTTCCCATTTCAAAATCTCTAGACATCCTTAGAATAGATTATCCGCAGGTTCGTGCTCTTGAACTCTACGTTCTCTTAGCGTGACTAAATACATCGTTGAATAAAACATGGACGAATTAGCTTAGCGCTACAGCCGCAGCCGCCGTCTCGATTGTTGGTTTCTGCAGGCTACCGTATAGTTTGGTGAGGAGCCACTTTTGACCTATCTTTAACCTTGAGAGTTCACTGAACTTTAATTTTGAAAAAGTAACAATATAATTCTGAGAGAGAACTATACACAAAAACGCTGCAAATTCATACACAGAGGTTGGAATTCATCGGACCAGGCGCATGGAGACTAATTTCTTCAACATGGGGAAAATTGGAGATTTTGGGGATTTGGAAATTTTGGGCACAGTGGGTGTGGCGGGTCTCGGACCCGTTCCAATCGATTCAGGGTCCAAAATTTAGTGGAAAATGATACCCACACGCCTAAGTACCAGAAATCTCGAAAACACACATTCGAAATGGGTAGATAGGCACCAATTTTCACCCATAACCTATTCCAATGGGTGCCAATTATCCTAGGATCCTTTCATTCAGCGTCCAGAATTTAGTGGGAAATGATACCCCACACACTTAGGTTGCAAAAAAAAATCCATTTGTCGAAATACACATTTTGACCCCTATCAAACCCAAATTTGATTCGATCGGGTTGAAGTTTCGAGGACCAACTAGAGCCGGAAACGGATCCTTGACCAAAATTTCAGATTTTTAGAAAATTTTCTACTACCAAAGTCGGCGTGGACAGCGGACGGACATTTGCTAATTTTGTTCTAGACACTTCGAAACGTCCAGAAAAAAAGTTTGGGCCGTATCGGAGAGATTGACTTTTTGCATGAAAACATAGGTTGACCATTCAAGGAATAACCAACCAAAAGGCCACCTACGTGATGCCGTTGCTCATGAAAGTGCTAAAGATTATCTTGCTGTTCGATTCGCAACAGATCAAGGTTGACGGAGCACTGCTTGATTTGGGAAGATTTAAACATTATATTTTGAAGCCTAACGCCATCATGCTGTTTGTTTGTTCGTTGTAATCACTTACATAATTTGTTTAGGTCCTAATAACAATTCTTTTTATCAAAACTTATTATCGACTGCCGGCGAATCATGTTCGTCAACCTCAACAGATCAACTACCAAGAATTATAATAAAGGACGTCGGCGGAGCAACCGTGTCAACAATAGCAATTCAGGGTCTACCGGGATAATAGTTTAAATATAAATTTAAGAACTAAGTAGATATGCCTAGGTTTCTTTTCACCTGCAACTATCCGTATTTCTTGCTATTGCATGTTTGCAATACTTGCATGCTTGCTAGTCCTTATTTTCTTTATTAGTTTATTCATAATTTCGCTGATATGAGAAGATAGAGGGTGGGGGGGGGGGATTGCTGATATGATATTATGATTTAATCCCCATTGATGAAGCAATTCGCCACCTAAGACTACAAATAAAGAAATGCTTCCGACAAAAGTACAAACGGAGGATTGGGCAAAACATGATCAAGATCATTAGCCTTTTCTGAACGATCACCCAAATCGACTCAACAAAAAAGTGCCTTAGACTTACCCTTAGCCAAGGTAAGTCGCTAAATTAATTCAATAGCACGGATGAACAGTTCCATAGTGAACCATCGAAGACTATTTCACTGTCTGCGAGTCTAAAAATGATAGCTATTTCATACGAGGGATCAGAAGCTGAGGAAACGAGATCGTTATAACGCCATCAATCAACCCCTTCAACCTCTTCTTTCTCCTGGAAAGATAAGCTCAGATATCCTTTGAATGGAGACGCAGTAGCAATTGATCCGAGCAAAAGGTACTCGTCAGATAATTTATTGACCGGGTACTCTTCGAAGAGGACGATTGGGGATGAAAGTCTACCTTGAGGAAGGAGTTTTATTCAGTTCCTAGAAGCTTCTGATTTTACTACTAATGAACTGATTTACTTGTACAAAAGGGACTGACATGCACGTTCTCGTGCATTACAAGCAAACGTGAATGCACGTGACGTTTCAAGTTTACGTGTAAATAAGACGAATGGAGTTTGTCATCTGAAAATTTTCAAATTGATTATGCAGTCCCATTTGAAATTGATTAGTGCTGGCTACGCCCGAACAACCTTTTTTCAAATGATAAAGAGGACACGATGAAGAACAGATTTGGAATTAACTCGACTGGCAAGCCCGAGCTCGCGGTTAGTAGGGGCTCGATTTCTGACGAGGACCTCAAACTATAACGAATTGAGAGTAAAAGTAGAAGGACCGGTAGCGATGAGCGGTAGTGAGAAGAACGCAAAAAAAAAAAACTGAACAAGAATTATGTCAGTCTTCCGATACGATTGCCAAAGCCGCGTCTTTAAAAATTGATACTAAGAGAGGCATAAAAAGCATTCCATTCCCGTACTTAAATATCATTAATTTTGGAACGAGTCTTCATTGATGATTCGATTGAAGCAGTAAGTGCCTCAGCGGGCAGAAGAATACTGATAATGGTTACGGTTACATCGGAAAAGTAAATTTTTGCAGAGATTTGTCGTTTGGACTTGGGACATGCAACCGGAAGATACGCGAAATGGCAGGGGTCCGACTAGTTGCACACACCTCGCACAGCTGCTAACGGTTGAATGCTTTTGCTGACGTTCAAGGGAATACCAAAACAGTTATCGAAATACAGTATACATAATGGATCAATACGTACATGGGAGTGTTCCCAATCTTGGCGATGGTGAAGACGCCCGAGGAAGAACTAAACAATGTTCGCGAGCAGTATGACGCTTGAACCTCGGCAAGTTGAACGAAAGTCGGGACTTTCCCCCCGGCCGAAGGTAAGTCCGGTCGTGCGTACTTGACTGAGAAGACTTAGCAGAGGACGTTAAAATTTCTAGAGGATTGAAGGGAAAGGATACTTGCTACGGGGCGATCGCCATGTGAGATGAACGACTCGGAGCGGGATTTGCCCACCACTGGGTCAAACGATGAGGTCGAGGAGGCATGACGGGGAGCACCTTGAACTTCATAAGAACTGTCGCTTTCTACGAGAAAATAATATTGCACCGAGTGAGTTGACCCCAGAGATTGCACAACTCAGGGAAGTTACAGGATAGATTATCGGAAAGCCTTCATTGGAGTTTGATCTACCAACATGCGCCAACGAAATGCAATCCCTACCGGACGAATTATTAGAAACGGAAATTTTGATCAATCTCTCGCCAAGACTGGCTCAGTAACGAACAAATATATTTAGTTTTGAACTTGGAACGAACAGGAGGATCGAATACGTAGGTGACTACGTATATATACTGTGGAATCTAACAGACTGATGAAGCATATGAATTTGATACATAATTTTAAAAAGACTTACCCATCATCGGAAGACGGAGGAGTGGGACGATTATTATTGTTTACAAACTGCTGGTTGTGCTGTTGTATTTGC
Organism: Cyrtorhinus lividipennis; assembly: GCA_019603395.1. Classification (NCBI taxonomy): domain Eukaryota; kingdom Metazoa; phylum Arthropoda; class Insecta; order Hemiptera; family Miridae; genus Cyrtorhinus; species Cyrtorhinus lividipennis. The sequence continues at coordinate 24,307,509 of CM034006.1, forward strand.
TGCTGCTGTAATTGCTGCTGGTACTGTTGAGCCTGTCTTTGATCTTGTAGTCTTTGCTGTATACGTTGAAATTCACGTACCAAGTCCCCTTCGAAACCTTTTTCGTTAACTATTAGCGTCGAATTATTCGAGGGAGGTAAGCCCTTGTCGCTGAGTGAATCTCTTCGAGAAGAACGAGCCGTTGTGGACGTTGAATTCGCAGGCGAATCGCGGCCTCTGTGTTCGGGTGTTGACGGGGTCGAAGGTAAATTAGATGACGATGAAATTCTTCGGGGGCTGCTCGGTCTTTCATTAGAACGCTCCCGCTGAGGAAGATTTTGGTTGCCGTTTTGATTTTGGTTCTTTGGTGGTGGGGCTGGGGTCGGTGTACTAGCTTCTTGTATCGAAGGGAGTGCGAACTCCGAATAACTGCTACTAAGAAATACGTCTGGGTCGTTTTCGAAAAGCCTATCAACCGAAGTATTCATCAATTTGTTGTTCTTCAGTCCAGTTAGATGGAAACTAGCAAATGAAGACCTACTCATATTTTCAGGTATGATATCTCCAGTGGAAAGTGTCATCGCCTTTCCATTTTTAGCTCCAGCCGCGTTGTTTTGTAATTGCAATCCGTACGATAATCCTTCCAACGCAGGAAGGAGGGACCTTGTCATAATATCAGCAGCAGATTTCGGTCGCCTAAAAGGCATTTCGGAGTATGGGAAATTCTTTGGTTTTATAGGAGTCACGAGCATGTGTTCAGTCCACGACGTCTCCAACGAGGGTCGTTCTATTCTTTCTACATCTACGTTAAGAGTTTTCTGTTCGAAAGGAACGGAAAAAGTTTCCGCCGGTATACACTGAAGCCAAGACAGCAAACTTAAATCCGAATCGCTGAACGCTGAATTAGAGTCCAACAATTTAGAAAAATTCATTTCCTGAGCAGTTGGGTCGGATGAACCAACGGCCTTGGCTTGGCAATAGTTTACACACGACTCGTACAATAGCCCTTTAATCACCAATTGGATCAGGCGGTCGTTCTTAGCAGCTTGTGAATAAGGACCGTGAATAATTTCCCCTCCTGATGTTCGCCTCTCCGCGACGAGGAATTTCTCCACAAGAGGATGAATTTCGCGAAAGCAAAGGACTCTTGCGTTGCTGGGATTCCAATTTTTATACTGTAAGTGATCGCTGAGCCTTGGAAGAGTGAGGAGGAGGCAAAGATTAGAGTAATCTTCCTTGGAAGGCGACACTTTTTCAAGTTCCTGGAGAACTTTAACAACTTCTTCGACGGCCGTGTCGACGTTGGCTCCAGCCCCCATCATGGCACCTGCTTCGGACTTGATGCATAATAACTCGACGTATTTGTGTTTGAGGATGACGTACTGGAATTTCTTCATGTCGAACGCGGGGAGAGCTTCCAACGGTTGGATGAATTCCAAGACGTCATCCCATTGTCCGTCGAGGATCAGTTGGCGTAGATAGAAGATATCGTCGGAATAGTTACCGTTGATTACCCCCGATTCTCGTTCGAGGCTGAGTTGAGAGATGTGAAGCTCGCGGTTATGGAGGAATTCTAACGTCAGCCGGACGACATCCTCCTCCCGCAACGTCAGCCTCGCAGACGGCATGACGTAGCGGATTTTCAACCTGCAAGAACAACAAAAACATTACCATTAGATTGTGCATTGCAGAAAGTTAAAAAAGTGAATGATATATATATAAGTAGGTGCGCAAAGTGTGCTCAAGTGTTGATTTATTCATTGCCGAAAGATATGAGTTACGCCCCCGTTAGAGTTTCAACGGATATCATGCCAAGCGGCAGCCTTAAGCAATAATGCTCCCAACCAACACAAATTTAAAATCGGACTTCTCCCTAAGGTAGATTGAGCATATGAGGAAACGCTAGCGTGACAAGTCGATGAGAGCCTCTCTAGCTTGGAGGGATTTTAACCCTGTATGTTTTCCTATATGGTAGAGCAAAAGATTATTTAAATTTGAGTGTTCGCTTAAATTTTCAATAAAGCCCAACGTAGGAAGCGAGTACAAGACAGCTTTTAGAAACGCAAGAATTTCAAGATTTCGAGTTTTCGAGTTTTATAAAATTCCTCCGACGCTCCCAGCACCTTTCATTAGAACGGGATTCTTTACGTTACATGGGAAAGTCCATCTTTTATAGATTAAGCCAGGTCAAGTTTGGCTTGATTAGAATAACATCGCGACTTTCAAAGTCGCGACAAGCCTTTCCACTATGAAATTCATACCGCGACCGGTTGAGAAATCGCATTCAGTGGTCATCGGTATAGGAAGTGCTCAGCACAATTACATCCAGTCATCGTCATGCAATCACCTATGGTGGGAGCACGTGCGGAGGACTAAACTTTCGATTTTCGCTGACCCGCAGCCATTTGTTGACCCCCACGCAACGCTTCGAATTATTCGCTTGAATGTGAATCCAACCAGAGGCTATAGCCGGAATGTTAAGAAAGTAACCGTCACCTGCCCACTGGTCCTTCACACAGGAAACGATTCAATTTTCACCTAAAAACTCCATTTACATTTTTTATGGTAACCTGGAGGCCAAATCCTACCACATACTTAACATAATTTCATAATTTCAGGAAATTCATGGTTATGCGTAATACCAATAAAGACGTTTTCTACTATGTAAAACAAACACCATTGCTCGGCAGAAAAAAATATATAAAAAATAATTATAATTAATTAATTAATTTAATAAAACGAGAAAAGATACCTCCGAAACAAACATCAAAAAATTTCCTATTTAAAAGATAAAATAAATATTTGAATAAGTATGTTTTCAGAACATTCATAATGGGGGTGCTGTCTGTATAAAAATGTAATAAAAAGAATTCCCGGTCGGAGTATAAATTGAAACAGTTCAGCAGCTAGTTTTTTAACGAAAGATCTCAGATTGAAGGCGTGACTGGAAACTTTACGGGTGGTTCCACTATCGACCCCTAAAAGGATGTCCCCTCGGTTTTCGTTCTATACTGCCTAGGGCTGTTGGTGTATCTTCTCCCACCTGAACGCTAACCCCGACCTCGAGTGATACACATGAGAGAAGCATTGTGGTACTGCAGAAATGCACTATGGAAATTCAAAATCGAGACAAAAGATATAGACAGGCAAATATTAAATGTTATGGGATTCTATAGGCATTGAGTGGAATGTTTTCATACCACAAGGTTCAGTCGATCAAGGGCCACCTCAACAATCCGACTTCTATTCTTGAAGACTCCCCTAAAAAATTACCTATCGCCCCTCAAAAATCCGAACTACTTCTCCGATCCATTGATATAACATTTTCCACGTCATAACTCGCTTGAGGGCTCTCGGGCTCGGTATATCCCTCGCTCGCTTCACTGCAGGGCTTCTCTTCCCGAGATATCAATAGACGCCTTTCTTCTCGAACCCTTCTCCTTGAGAGGGACCCAAGACTCTTGGCACTCAGCACTTGTCAGATCCGGCCTCCAGCTAATGGCCTGAGACGGGATAAATGTAAGGTCGTCACTAACACATCTGTCTTGCCTGGTTCGTCACATCCGTAGTAATCGTAACTATGTTCTGCTTGTGGAAAGTGAATGAACCGTGGAGGTGCTTTGGTAAGATCACCAACATCATCAAACTGACAACATTCCGCGTGTAGACTTGAGAGGAATTGCATCGACAACTATTCTTCGCTACAAGATATCGTTAAGGGCTTGATCGGGTGATGGAATTATGTTCACAACTCTAGAAAATTAGTTAATTAGTTCATTCGCTGAAGATTATGCCCTTCCTAGATGCCCAAACCTTTCGTAAAAAGCATTTTTGTAAGAAAGCGGGCGGTAGGTTCCATTGAAGAACGTGCACGGAGCACGTTTTAGATTAGCTCACGGGTCATCAACTGGGCACGACACGGGGCCGGACCAAACTGCTCTAAATGAAGGTCATTCAGTGTTGAGGCCATCAAGACTTCATCATGGGAACGATGTTCACGGAAATGTTTTGGAAACTTTACTAGGAGTTTGAGACTAAACACAAGCACATGAGAATCTTCTTTACAGCACCAGTAGACGCCTGCAAGCGTCTTCTCCACACAGGAAAAGGCGAAAAAACTATGTTATCAAAGTTCATAAACCACTTCAAGAATCTTCATTTCAAAACATTATTGACGTTTTCTGAATCCTCAAGTCAAAGCATATCTGAATCATCTGGAGGGGGGAAAAGGGGTCAATGAGGAGCATGCAGTCTTGAAGCCGTTCATTAAGTTGGCGTTTACTTTCTCAAGCATTGGCAGGCCTTTTCTGGAACTATATGTCGAATTGCTCCAATGCGGTCCTCAAACGCGGATATCACTGAACCTGGAATGTGACGGCTGGGGACGCTTATGTATTGAGTAGTTTTGTAGCGTAGAATGTTGACCAGTCTTTCTAGACCCAAAAACGCCGGATCAGTATACGTTTTCATTGTAACTGTGGTCAACAAGCATCGGACACTCCAAGAATTGAAAGAGGAACCCCGCCGTAATTGTTCGTTCACTGCTCGTCATCAACTATCAGAAACGGGTTCGGCGCTGCGACGCCTCAAGCCATTAATCGCCATTAGATTATTCTGAAATGCTTTAAGCTGGAAATTCTGAAAATGCAAATAACTTGTATTTTCTATTCATTCCTAAGACTCTCCTAAGACTCCCTATGAATGGAGTTAATGCAATCGTTTATAAATCCTTCAATTTACCGGGATTTTGTGCATTTCCACCCAATACAGGCATAGAACAACATACATTTGTTACCAACGTATGTACACGTTCCCACGGCGAATAGATCCTCATATCAGAAATCAACCGAGTCTTTACCCATCGACCCCGCAGATTCATCCTTCGTCGTATCACCTCCTCTAAGTAAAACGAGTTCATTACGGAGGACGACCGCAACGTGCAATTTATAAACAACTCACGACAACGACTAAATCGTATGTAATCTGGTTCAATGACAAGCAAATGATCCCTGACGGACGGATTTTGAGGCTATCGCGCACCATCAAGGCGGAAATCAGGTCCTAAGAACCCTCCCTCATCCGAAGATTTTCTTGAACGACTTTCTATACAAGGTTGTGGTAACCTGCGTATCAGGTGAGCGTTCCTCCGACCATCCAGTACGGAGTTCATTCGTTTCCATATTCCTCTCTCCATTTATCGGCTAAATTGAACTTTGAAGTTGAAATCAATAGGGAGGTCTACATACAGAATTGATAGAGAATGGTACGATTCTATCTCGAATTCTCTTCGAGAATGCAAACTATTTGTTTCACGGAAATTAACTCAGATCTACTTTCCCAGCAAATGACGCGCAGTTGACAAAGTTTCTAGGAAACCATCGGACAAAAGAAGCTTTTTGTTTGTCGGTTGAACGAGCTCAGACCGTTCGTCTATGCAGCGGTTCATTAACTCCCGAGAACGAGGGTGGGGGAGTTTGCTTAGTATAATAGGTGGGTTTGAGGAAGGAAATTAGCACTTCAAGAGAAAATGCAGAGAACCATAATTAAAATATGCCATGGTAAAAAGAGAGTAGTGAGTACGAGCGCAGCAGTTTCATTTAGAACCGTAAAGTCGAGATTCGAAAGTGACCAATTCAATTGTAAGAGAAATCTTTCTTTACTGGGTGCACTCTTGGTAACTTTTTTACTGTTCAAGATCACCTACCGAAAAAAACTGACGTCTATAATCGATCTTGAGCGCATTCCTCAAGAGTGCTGATGTCATTCGACCAGACTGTCGATAGAAGTTCATACGAATTCGAGGAAACATCTTTTCGATGCCCCCGCACTCTGAAACGCCCACGAGCAGGCCTACGGGCAACGCACAAGGCGATCCTGTTCTTGTTGTCAACAGAGCGAGTCTTGATACGTAATATATGGTTGAGTGAGCCAGACAGCCACAATAGATCGAACATTCTTAAATCTGTTTGAAGTGAAGGGTGGGAAAATAAATGTCACTATTTCCAGCAGTAAAATCAGAGTTTCAGAAGAGAGTTCCAAAGAGCTTATTCCTACGTGTATAATACACCTAGATGTAATTGGAGTTTATCCCATTAGAGGAAGTAAGTTTATTTTTTGTTGCCAAAAACTATTATTCATAAACTAGAAACAACCAGTCTGAAGTGCAACACGAACAAACAAAAAAGCGAATTCTTCCTCGGTTGCATTTACGAGGTCAAAAACGTTTACTAAAGACCCTTTTCGCACAATCCCAAACATGCAAAAGATTGTGCACGAAAAACTGTACATAATCCAAGGAACTAGAAATTGAATTGTTTTTCTGTGACTATTTGATAACTAACATGGAAATAATCATTCTTTTGTTTTATTTAAGGATGGAGCAGGAACAGTGAATTTTCAGCTAAGATGAGACATCTTCATACATCAAGTACATAGACAGGAAAGGCCCTTCCAATTCCCCTTCTCCACTTGTCTACTTATGTTGGAGTATCTACTCCATATACTCAATAGGTACCTTTCTTGAGCGCAATGATTGAGGACAGCATGACTACACAAGCAAACATCCCTTGACCTCAGATAACGTTGGAAATATTATATGTTTTTACAAATTTTGTAAAAAGTTAAGGAAGGTCTGATGACAAATCCTCAATGGACCCTGTGTTTTCAATTTACCAGTTGATTTTACCCAACGGAATTTGATCTGAAAGAGTTCTAGTTGAATAATTCAGAAACGACGACCAGGAAACAATCTGGTAAGCCAACAACTAGTATAAAATGTTAGCAGCAGGGTTCTTTAGAAGGAAACGCTCAACCAGAGTTCGTTATCAACAATTCAAAGGACCCGGGTATCCTTGAAGCCCATACGTGGCTTCTGCCTTTCCTTCTGGGTCTTGGTAAATGCGCGAAAAAATAAGCTTAAAAATATAAATTCAACAACGTATTAGCCTTATTGTGGAAACCGATGTCGAGCAGGTGGACACAATATGAGAATTCGCCGGTAGAGAGGCGATTCTAAACGCATGAGAACATGAGCCAGCGTAACATGATCTGCGGTTTGAGTTCGTCCAGGGCTTGCGTAGGTCATCGAACTAACTGCGATTGATCAGCTAATAACGACCTGGATATCATTCGCTCTATCGTGTACTCACGAAATGACAAGCGTCTTTCTGCCCCAGTTGAGGCCACCCACCGACCCGGTAGGCTCCGCGCATGGCGTATTTTTCGAGTCACTGCCAACTCGATTCACCTCACGAGTTGACACTGATATGTTTTCTTTAGACGCGAAAACCCTTTCAAGTGTGAAAAACAAAAGGAAACCTTGAAGAGTGAATTTCCGATACTGCTTGATTTTTGTTTTTTCAAACTTCGAGTGTCTATGGACGCAAGGCGGCATTTTGGCCGCCTTCGGATAATATACTATTTTTAGCGTATATGTAGATTCTTCATGCCCTAAGATTTTAACAGTGCATCACGCAAATTTAACTGATAGAGATTGACATAGAAAATACAAAGCGGAGCAAGGGAGAGGTGGGGGTTGTATACGAACAGTACACTACAGGCTGCTGCCGGCGTCGGTACGTAGTTGATCGATCTGGAGGTACTTTGGGTGCTTGTTAGTTCGAGTAGCTCGCAAAAAAGACACGGTTCCTCGGATAAAGGAATGAAATTTGCATACATCACCCCAGAACGTCTGAGCCGATTGTTCCGTCTCAGCTGGCGCTCGGTTTCTAAGTTTATTAGGAAACCCTACGGATTTTACACGATTTTCTTCCTTTTCCCGATAGTTACCAAAGGCTTCTGATGAACTAGCGCTTCCTCATCGTTAGATCGACCGTCCGTTAACTCTGGCAAAGAAAATTGGTCGAATTTCTACGAGTAACTAACCGAAACAAGTGGAAAGAAAGTTCAGACAATTCTCTTACAAGTTTAGGTTTGGATAAAATCTGAATGCAAATGTACTCTTACTGAAAGTCGTCACCAACGAAATGATTGGAATTGAAATGAAATAATATAAAAACGTAAGAAATTAATTTAAGAGGGAAATGAACCGGGTACGTGACTTGAAACTTCGTGGAAGTATTTGGGAATAATAAATTGTAGTTCTAACATCAAATTTTTTAACATTAAAATTTCCAAAATGTAGAAACTGTCATATTTAACACATTTGCACGAAAATTCAATAGAATGAACCTACATCATATTTGACTGAAAAAAATTCTTCACAACCAACCCTATTTGCATAGTTTTCTAGAAATGTCTGAGTAGCCACCTCGCACTCGAATTTGAAAACAGCATTCCTAACAGCAACGGAATTAACTACCTTGAATGCATCTTAATTAAAGGTCAAGGTGGAGTGTAGCAGCGAGAGAAAAAAAGTGCAGCGCATTAAAAGAAAGCAGGGCGTAATTAAGAGCACTCCAGTTCGCTAGGATGTCAAAACGATACTGCTGATAAAGCGAGAAGTAACATTTTGCCAAGTTGGCAAAGGAAAAAGGGACGACTTTGAAGAAACGTCATTAGTGCACTACTGAGCAGGCAGGGTTACTCAGGAACACAAGAGCAGTGCCTTCCTGTGCCGAATATCATTAAGGTGAGGAATAAGGAGGCGCCAGTTGAACTACGGCGACATTTTCATTTTATTTGGGAAACTATACACTGTGTACATCACAGCTTTGAATTTAACAAATAAGTTATCATTAATAACTGAATTTTGGAAAAAAAAAAAAAAAAAAAAAAAAAAAACATTAGAAGCAAAGCCTAAAGGAGTAACGACGAACATGCTCAACACAACCCACCAAGAATGCAATTCGGGGAAAATGTATAGGTATACATAAATGTCCGCATTTACATGCATCAACAAACGCTCAATACAGATTGGCCTTCAAACTTTGCAGGGACTTCTTTTCAACATTTGATTTGTTGAGCTGAGATAACTTACTGCTTGAAGGAGGTATCAATACGAAATAATAAAAACAAACCAGAGGAAAACTAATTTCTTATTTTGTTTTACCGTGAGAAAGGCAGAATTGAAAAAGACCACTTTCATAGTGAAAAGCTAAGAAGTTGAAAGCTAGAACTCCGAACAAAACCTCGGAGCTTTCCGCCATAAACAGGAGATTTAAAAATGAGAAAGATGAGAAAGAGGAGTACAATGAAGAGCAAAACCATGAGCAAGTGTAGTCGTTTAGTAACTCGGAGAATTGTTCAATTTTCTACAAAAGGAATGATTTGTAACTTCATTTTTGGCTCTAAAAAGGAAAATTGCTAGAGTGGCGACTGTAAGGTGTCTCACGGAAGGAGTGTTTATATTTCTCACACAAGCATTTCTTAGTATACGAAGCGTAGCAGGCAGAAAAGCTGTACTTTTGAATCGTATATGTATCATGTATTCGTGTTTTTATTCGTATCAATTAGCATGTAGGCTTTGCAGTAAACAAATCACTCGTGTAAGCCGTTAGCTAACGATAAGGTGTTGCATGATGTAATAATGAATGTCATCAATATTGACCTACACAAACGCGATCATCACGTGTAGTAAATGGTTCTATGTCAGTTGGACTCTGATAGTATATGCGAAATGAAGGAGTTTATGACAACAGAAAAATTGTACAATTGCAGGTACGGAACAACCATTATTTAATAATTTTTTATCAGTGGGTATTTGAATATTTGTAAGATTCGCGACTTATCAAAATGTTTATTGTAATTTTGGATAAGCATCTCTGATTCCATACTTCGATTTGTATCAAATGTTTTCCTTTCAAAAAACAGTACATCCCTCCCTCACCCATGCGGTGACAATCAGCACCATACGGGGGAGGTAAAAAGAGGTATCCGCATAATGAAAATTGATCAGGAACGTAAACATTACAGCCTCATAGTTCGAAGGAATTTATTCATAATCATGAAACCTAGATCACGTTCAATACTGGACGTTTGTGCGGGTCAAGCACGAGGTCATGGTTCCAATTGATTTAAGATGACTCTGAGCAAAGAAGGACCATTCCCCATTTCTATTAAAAATTTATATACAATACGTGGAAACCCTCTCACAAAATTTTCTTTTGGGCCTAGGTTGGAAGCAATACCGGTTACGTACACTTGAAGCAAAAGGTACTTTACTTGCAGTTGTGCTGTGCAAATGCATTGCAAAATTCACAATGCGGATTCATTGCAATGCTGAAAAGAAACTACAAAGGGTCATTTCCTTGATAAGCCCACTAGTGGATGTTGTAGTAAGACAGCTGATTGTACCGAAGTGGTTCAGTAGGTCAATATTGAGAGAAGAGGGTGTTAGGAACCCTATGAATCCAAGAAGAGGATCAAGGTACCACAAACAAACCCTTATTCAAAGTAGAAACAACATCTTCTATCCGTAACATTACAAATGCGACCACGATGTTAGAGAACGTTGATTGTCACGACTCATTGGAGGGACGCAGGCGAAAGAAAAAAAAATACATCGAGAAACGAAAAAGCCGGATCAGTGCCGGTACGTACCTTCGACGGAGATGACGGATGAAAACAAGAAATACAGTAAAAGACAACACAACACCGCGACCTAAAAACACCACCGAACTGCCCTGACGAGCGGCAGAGCGCGCACTGAACTTCCTAGTTCAAGTGTAGCGCGCGGGCGTTGGGTGGTGGTGGGTTCGGGCACCCGCTAAAACACACCCCCAACACCTCATCGATCGGAGACTGACCTTGCTCAAAAGGGCTCCTACCCTGAACCCAACACCAGGATGAGAGAAGAGGATTCCCAAAATTACCCACTACCCGCGGGATAACGGGTAGGCTTGGGGATAATTATTTCTTATATTCAAAAGATAAGGTCAAGATACGAGTTTCACTGTTAGCCATACATTGTGAAATTAAAAAAATATTTTTAAAAAGCTGCAGATTCCTTCACAGGGGTTGGTTATTCCTCGAACCAGGAGCATGGAGACTCATTCCAATCGATTCAGTGTCAAAAATTTAGTGGAAAATGATACCCCACTCGCCTACATAGCAAAAAAATCTCGAAAACCCTTTTTTCAAATGCACATTTTGGCCCGTACCCTTCCAAATTTGGTCCGATCGGGCTGGAATGTTTTGAATACCCTGACCAAAATTTCACGTTTTTAGAAAATTTTCTACTATTTAATTTAAACAAGACACCTTGAAACGCGCCGAATCGGAGAGATTAACTTTCTGCATGGAAACATTGGTTGGTTTGTCAAGGAATAACCAACCAAAAATGTAGCACCTCATATTCACAATGCAGCAAATCCCCCCCTCAGAGGTTCGTGTTCCTCTACCAACCAACATCCGGAGGTAAGGTAGACTTGAAGGAAGACAATATCAACGGACCCTGAGTTACTTTTACTCTGAGTTTAACGACGGTGGGCGGGAAAATCAAGTCTAACCATAATGGTGAACGTCAAGGTATTTGTAACGTTCCTTCGAGATTGATTACAGCAGACAACCGACATAACAGAGCAGATAAGAGAACCTGATCTCAGTTTCCTCGAGTCCACAAACATTTCCAAGACAATTTTTTTTCCATCACAATTGCGCAATACTGCCATCCTCTTGAATATTGTACAACTGTTGATATCCTAACGGCAACTACTGTAATTAGAAGTGGATTGTACTGATAGGGGATCTCGAGAAATATTTCCAATTTCCGATTCGAGGGGAAAGATCGACTTTCTTACGGAGACATCTTCTTCAATAAGAAAAATTGTTTCAAGAACTACGATTCCCGGCGATGTATAAGTTGAAGTATTCAGATATATGGATTGAGGGAGATTTTCATACACGTCTACCATGTTTCAACACCTGCACGAACTATGGAAGGGGTCGTAAAAAAATTTCTATCAACTTGAGCGAACAAAAACGTTAATGTGATTCAACGCACTATTTCTAAGCAGAAGGAAATTGAATAAGGTTGAATGGGTAGCTTTTGGTGCTCAGTAAGATATTAACCGTTTATTGCCTGCATCTATCTGCAACCAGATCCCATTTAATCTCTTCTTTTTGGCACATCGCCGACCCTACTCAATATTAAGCTTTTATATTGGCTTGGAGATAGAATATCAATAATTTCTTCGCTCTCTATAAATTCATCTGTAGATACAATGAATGAATGATAAGAAACGAATTTATGGGGCTCATTGTTTGCATTCCTGATGGGGAACGGAGATGACATTTATACGAGGACTACTCGTGTTACGGTGGCATTTCTCATCCCTCAGGAATGTTCTTGTAAAACATGGGAAAATAAACCAATATGTTATATTTCCATAAATTTGAATACAATTCATGATATTACAACACTGACTAAATAATATCATCCGAACAGCTCTCTTTCGACCAAATAGCAACTTCATTCGAGAACTCGACGAAATGTAACTAGTTGTTCAATGTTGTACAACAGCATGAAGAAATATGAGCAAGGTTCGTATATTAGATAAAATGATAATTCGTTCGAAATAAAGGCCAACGATATGAATGATATCCAACAAATGGTGCCACGCACAGCGTGAAAGGCTCGAGCCAGGTTCGTTGAACGAATCGTAATGCTAATTAAAAAGTGATTAATAGGCATTGCGCCCTTCAGAATTTCTCTGTTCTAATGGAAATCTATTCGTCCAATTACAATCCCATTGGTCAAGTTCCAAAGCAAACTCTCTTACAAGCGATGTCTTCGAGACAAAACCTTTCCCGGTCGGTGGATTGCATTAGGGGCGATTATACGGTATAATCTCTGAGGAAGAGAGTTTCTTACCAAATATTACCTCCCGATGGATTATAAGTGAAGTGGGTAAATGGTATTCTGGTTAAGTCTGAAGTCACCAGAGTCTGCTATCATGTCCTTGAGCTTCAAATATGTGTCAGCATTCGAGTGAACTCAAAAAACAAAAGATATAGATACCATAGAGTCCGAAGAAATAACTGGAATCATTTGTGCGTGTCAAGAAAGCTATCTTTTTTTAATTAGGGCTAAAAAGAAAGTACAGGGAGAGCTTACGGGTTCATCAACAAACTGCAGATCCAACGGTAATAACAGAAACATTTTTTTCCCAAGTGTATTATACCCTCTTGCTTTTGAAAAAGAGGTTCCCACCTTCGTACACTTCAATCCAAATGACGAGTGTACTGATTAGGGGTCACTCATGCTCATACCGTCAAGTCAGTTCTCACGCACGTCATGATACGAACAAGCTTTGGCGGAAGAGTATCTCGTGTGACGCATTAAATGTTGAGGTTTTGAAAAACTACACACTTATTTTCGAGTTTTCTCTAATTAAAACGGCTTTTATGTCCTAGAATAAGCTGTACGGTCTAACAAATATTTAGTAGACGATTATATCTGAAACAATGACTACGTTTTCCAGCTCGTGTGCTCCTGGGATTAAACCATCTTCACGTCAGTTTGTGAGCAATGGTCACGTGTAGATGTGTAATGGGCTGACGACCATGCAATCCGTTTCTACGGTCTGCTAACTGTCTTTAGGGTCACTGCACTGTAGTTCACTAGGCTCCTTTTCCCCATCCAGCTTACGCGAGGCTTCAATTAACGTCATGAGGTATGGAAAAGAGGAAATCCAACGGCGAAAGATCTTGAATTAAGATTCCTTGGCAAATGATCAACAGAACGAACTCGGGCGTCTTTGAAACTGATGTGGTGTACTGTACTGGAAATGGCTCGTGAAGATGGTTATAGAAGCAGGATTGATAAGATGAATGTCTTCCAGATCCTGTTAAATTTCTAAATAGTATACTACATAATTATATCTTAAATATTAAATTAATAATATGATACAATTTCTAAATTACGAATATTATATATGAAAGAATGAGCGTGGGAGAGAAGGGGAAAATTGAGACTGAAAAATAGGCGAAAGACGAAACTTATAAACTAGAGGAAGCTCGAGAAGAACCTTTATCGTTGTTTTGAACCTTGAAAATAGGCGAGAACGGGTCCAAACCCTCCATCCAGAGGCATGGAAATTCCAAAATACATGTACATCCCTCTGAAGTACGAGTAGATTGTATAGATTATTCATGGAAAGTCGACACGAGTAGGACTTTTAGTTTTCCTGCAATTACCGGCCACTACGGCAGTATCTTATTCAGGAAAACATCTCAATTAAAACAAAGTGAACTTGTGGTCCTATTTGGAAAGTTACTTGTTCTCGAAGTAATTCCCAACTTAACGAATCAGGAAACGTTGAGGGTGAATAATTCAGGAGAGAATAGAACAGACGGGAGACAAACGCCCTAAGAGAGTAGGTACTCAAGCGAATTGCATTCTTCCCCTATCCTGGAGGGAAACTTGAAATAAACTACCCGGTATATTAGCTCTGGCAGTCATGAAAAACCATGTAGATTTCTATGGGGAAGTTATCAAGGGTCGGTCAACGTCGCTGCTCTCTCGGTCGACGTTTCGATTAATTTATTGATCGTGCTCTAAGTTGACAATAAGTACATTTCGATGATATACAGGTGTATGTATGGCACCTCTGTTTCAGCCCAGATGCTCTTTAAATTGAATTATTGTATTCCAAATAATGCACTTACTCATAATAAAAGTTGTACTAATAACAATCAAATGGGTATCGTCAATTTTTCAAAAAGTTCATCTTTCATCATATCCAGGAACACGTTTTATTTTTTAAAACCGAATTGACAGGACTGTTTACGCACAGAAAATTAATCAATCTGATTATTTATTGCTTTTTGAATTTCAACTCAGCATTCGTGGGAACAAGTCAACGACCATAATAATTGTTCTACTTCGGGGTTTATGAACATTCAGAAGCTATAGCAGCTCTTTCAGGAGAGCCCAAAAATAAATTATGAGTGCAGTGATATATTAAGACTAAAAATTGTGGATGCAAGCAGGTCGCCACCAACCTCTTCGCGTTATCCAAAAGCCGGGGTTCATCATAGATCCATGAGGTGACCATATCAGTTGTTTCACATGACTGGTTCCTCGGAGGGCCCCACTCGAGATCGCGAAAAAGCTTGGGAGAAGGGCCCCCCACTTTGGGCCCTCAAGAAGACGGGTGCCCAGGCGCCTACAGGGGGCCCTGAAAAGACTTCCCGCGATCCCGAAATCAGCTGGGAAGTGAAAACCGGGTAACTCGTTTCGTTCTCAACTCGACTGACCTGGCGAGCGACTAAACGAAATTAGACGAGTCCTTGACTTGGAAAAAGAATCGCGGCAGAGACGCAATTAAAGACTTTCTCTGAACGACTGGTCAACCCTCTGCGACGCTCGTGACAAGCTACTCCTCGATCATCATCAGCCTTGACAATCCACTAGTACATCATAATTTCCTTGCTACCACAATTCAGGCATGCGATCTTCTCACCAGAATCCAGGAATTCGTCAAGGGCGTGATGTGAAGTGCCTTGACCACTCTGAAGCGACTTCAACCGAGCACAGCTCCATTCAACACATGAAAGCAACCAAACTTATCCCGTCAATGAATTTCAAGAGCTTCATAGAGGAGCTATTACTGTAGCCCACCGTTGAACTAAATACGAGATTTTCCAATGTAGGTATATTCCTTTACCCTCAATCCGAAACAGGAATGTGTTAGGAACTCGAGTTATTCAACAACGATTTAAAATAAAAAAAAATCGATCGATATCAATAAGATAATGTGTTACCAGCCAAATGACAGTTAGTAACGAATTGAACTATTTTTATAATTTTATACATGAAACAGTACCTACTCCCACCAGTTCGCCCATTTTATATTCGTATTATTTATTATTTTATAAAGGATTTTATTGATGTTTTCATTTTGTTTTTGTTTTGGTTGGTTATTCCTTGAATAATCAACCTATGTTTTCATGCAAAAAGTCAATCTCTCCGATTCGCCCCAAACTTTTTTTCTGGACGTTTCAAGGTCCTAGATCGCCGACTTTGGTAGTAGACAAATTTCTAAAAATCTGAAATTTGGGTCAGGGGTCCGTTTATGGCTCTAGTTGGTCCTCGAAACTTTTCAACCCGATCGGACCAAATTTGGGTGGAGTAGGGGTCAAAATGTGTCTTTCAAAAAATAGATTTTTGAGATTTTTTGCAATCTAGGTGTTTCCAGGTTGTGAATTTTTGACCCTGAATCGATTGGAATTGGCCCGGGACCCGCCACACCCATTGTTTCCCCATTTTCCCCATGTTGAAGAAATGAGTCTCCATGCGCCTGGTCCGAGGAATAACCAACGTGTAAGAATTTACAGCGTTTTTTTGTCTTCTTCTCAATATTTTTTGTTTATTTTATTTATTTATTTCACTTTTTCCTCACTGACTCCATACGTTAAATGATGCAACAACGTAATGATGAACCTGCGAAATAGCGAAATAATATTCATAATTATTTTTATTTAGTTAATGACAAGTTTGATATGTAATTAACGTTCTTAAAATAATGGCCGAAAAATAACACAATTTATTGTTTGGAAAACTTGGAGCCCAGAATGGTCTGATGGTTTGTCTACAATTACCCAAGAGTAAATTAACTATTATTGAAATAATATCTAGGAAACATAGGTTCTTTTTCTCCCTTGGTTGAGCTGTACGAAACGGGAAGTATTCATTTCCATTTCACAAAGAATTCACTTATGACCTACAACTTGCAATTTTAGGTCCTATATGTGCAATAAGCACTATTAACCGAATTTTGTCTATGTTAAAACTTTTTAGAGGGTTCGCATGAATCTAAACGATTTCTCCATCGAAACAGAGCCGTAAACAAGAAGGGAAAAAAACGATGTGAACGCATTTACCAAGAGCTTATCGGGATTAACTTTCAGCTTTCCACTAAACGTATGAAGGTGGTTCTTTTTACTAATTCTCAGTACCATCGCGTGAATGGGACGCTCCACATAAAAGTTTCACATTGTTAGCACTCGTGAATCGTCGGAGGTCCCACTCACTTATACCATGGCGCACGTTCATCTTAGGGCAATTGCGCTTTCTACAAGCTCACTTTTCAAAAAATGGAAGAGGTCGTTTGAATCATGTGATTCAGACCGCACTTACAGTGACTTACAGTGAGTACAAACTTCATGAGTCGATTCTCATAGCGGTTTTTAGAGGACTAGTTTTCAAGATATTAATGTTTTAAGACCATTTTCGTCATTTCAACTAAATTCACTAAAATTTCACAAAAATTTTTTTAATTGCTCAAAAAATTTAATTTGTTTTACGCCATAGAAAATAATTCTAACTTTCTTAATTATGTACTACATTACATTCGTAATCAGACATAATCGATAAAAACATGCAAAAGTTTTGTTCACTTTTCCAATTCGAGCAAAAATTGGATGTCTACCTGGTGCAATAAGATATTATGTATTGATGTTGAACGATTTCATAAATTAATATTACGATTAAGTAACCAATAGGGACTCTATCCCTTTCACCAAACAATCGATTGTTTCCGGTCAATGAACCATAGAAAAGGAAACGTACGTAGGTGATTCATGTTTTTGGACGGAAAGGTTTGGCAGGACAAGCCCACCTTTTTGGACTGAGTCCAACCTTATGTTGTGTCGGAGTTCCAACTATTTCGTAAATAGACTGCGATGATATGATAAGAGTTGATTCACTCTTCAGACCTTGGAACCTATTAGGACCTCTCATCCTCTCATGGCCCCCAACTGCTCGAATGATTCCACACAATCGTTCAAAACCCCTTAATAAAGTCCACTCTAACTCCATCAATGTGATGTGCATGTTGAATAGTGTTTTTACTATTAAATAAGGGGGTGATTTATACCTTTAGTTTGAAGCTAGAGCGAGCAGTTTCAAAAGCGGACTTCTCAATCAAAAATGACAACTTGTATAAGAACTGATCGTATAACCATTGATGGTTCTCCCCATTATTGATAACTGATTGTATTGTCAATATTACTTGCCTAAATCAAAGGCGGAGACACGAAACTTACAGCTCACAAGTCCACTAGAAGTACACCATAACCTGACAGCACACTCCGTCCGAACGAAAACAGGCGCGACTGAAACTGACGGATAAACACTACGCTTTACCTACAATTTGAAGATGGACCGAACAAACCCTATCAAATTATTAACTTGAGGAAATTGTCGAATTTGAAACGCGAACGCGAACTGAGAGCGCGAAATTACATTGATAATAAAAACCAGTTTTTATCGAACTGGAGGTTTCCTATTAGGGAAGGTTTCCACTGGGAACACTACCCAATCAATAGTGACGCTAGCGTGATCAACGTTATCGGACGGATACACGTCTTATCAATCTATTATTCCTGCTCCCTTTTTGTTGTGTCTCAAGTTGTGTATTTTTCTATGTGAGTCCTGTTCCAGAAGAAAGTTGAAGATTCTTTTATTCTAATCAAGACAGTTCCAATAATTTCATCAGTTGATCACTCACTCACTAAATTGCGTCGAACTTCGGGATTTGTTGATGGTTGCTCACAATGGCAATCATAAACATAAATGTTGGCCTCCTCGGACATGTAGATTCTGGGAAAACATCCCTTGCCAAAGCTCTCACTACAGTGAAAAGTACGGCTTGTTTTGACAAGCACCCACAATCGCAAGAGCGTGGTATCACCATCGATTTGGGTTTCAGCTCTTTCAAATTGCCTTCAAATAATGATGTGTTTTCCGAGCTGGGTTATTCTGAAGTGCAAGTGACTTTGGTCGATTGCCCAGGACACGCTTCCCTCATAAAAAAAATCATCGGAGGTGAGTTGGGTTGGTAGGAGACCCTAGATGATAAATCCCGATTAATCTCACTTGGTTCTCAAATGTTTGTAACTGAATAGCTATAGTCATTATAAGCATTAGGAACCTTGATATCAGTTTGTACAGTTAGAATTCAACCAATTTTCTTCCGAATTTCATCTGAAGCTTCTGTTTCAGGAGCACAAATAATTGACTTCATGTTATTAATTGTTGACATCAATAAAGGAGTCCAAACGCAGACTGCTGAGTGTCTCGTAATTGCGGAAATATTGAAAAAGAGTATTTTGGTTGTTTTAAACAAAACAGATTTGATTCCGCTAGAAAAGAGAGATGCAACAATCAGTAAGGTAGTCTACAATATTGATTACTTCCCTAAGCCAAAAAAAGTGTTTTGTATATTGTTCATAATTGTTATCCACTTCCAAAAAATTATCGAATAATCAAGTACTCCATTGCCGACATAATGTTCCCTCTTTGCAAGAGTCTCTTTACATTTCCTTTTGCCTCCTCAGGTTATGAAGAAGATGCAGAACACACTGAAGGACACTATGTTTCATGCTGCTCCCATCGTAGCAATATCTGCTTGCCCGAAAGGATCGACTGAACCCCCATCAGGTTCTTAGTGGACTTATATCGACGACCTAATTTTAATAGCAAGCTACTAAATAATTTGTAAAGTTGGAAGTAAAAACAATTGTCCCATTTAATGATTTTTTGTGGTGCACCTAATAATTGACGGCTTTTATGCACAGGTATTGACAAACTGATGGACTGCCTAAGAAACATGATGACACCTCCTGTTCGGCACATTGACAAGCCACTCATCTTGGCAGTGGACCATTGCTTTTCATTGAAAGGGAAAGGAACGATACTAACCGGCACAGTGGTGCAGGGACGCTTGTCAGTAAACGATGTAAGTTGTTTCCTTCACGTGTAGTCTTTTCAAGTAAACGTTTTAAAAAATTTGTATACGTTTCTAAGCCTAGATTGTATGAAGTCTAGAAACCAATCTGCCCAGAACTCTCAATTTCTATTTTTGCTTACAGACGCTTGAAATTCCTCATCTGAAGATTACGAAAAAAGTAAAATCCATCCAAATGTTCAAGCAAGACGTTCCAAATGCCGTAGCTGGTGACCGAGTTGGTGTCTGTGTCACTCAATTTGAGTCGAAACTATTGGAAAGGGGTGTTGCTTGTGAACCTGGAGCTCTCCAATTGACGTATGCCATCGTCGTCAAAGTTAATCGTGTTAAATATTACAAATCAAAAATTTCGTCAAATTCTAAATACCACATTTCTGTAGGCCACGAGACTGTAATTGCTAAAATCACTCTCTTCAAAGCGCAAAATGTATCTGAAGAACAGTTCGACGTCAGCAGTCACTATGAATTCGTTGAGGAACTCATTGAAATCGACCAAGAAACAGAATCACACGGATTTGCGCTTTTAGAATTTGAACAGCCTATACCTTGTGCAGAAGGTGATCTCGTCATAGTCTCCAGATTAGACATTGACATCCAAAAGCCTACTTGCCGGATATCCTTTTTCGGCCCAGTTAGTTTCGTCGTTACGGACAAAAACTACACAGAAACCATCCTACCAAAACTGTTGGTCTACAAATGGAAACAAAAGCAAGGGTTGATCTACAGAGTCGTCAATGACCGTGAGGTAATCGTGCATTCGATATTCAAGAAGGAAACGAAGATGCATTCATTCACAAATCTCAAAGTTACGTTCACATCGGGAGAGACGGGGGTGATCAAATCGACGTTCGGTCAGGGAGGGAAAGTCAAGGTTGAGTTGGAGGAGGGTTTGAAAGAAGACACCAAAGCGCGGTATTCGAAGAAGACCAAAGACAGTGGAAATGAGGTTGGAGAGCCAAGTGAGAAGATTAGGGTTATTTTGCGTTTCAAAAGGTACATCTTTGACAAAAATAAAACTGTGACTCAAAATTGAATCAAATTTTCCCAACATGTGAAATCCCCGAAGAATCCTACCTACGTTAAGTGATAATCGTGTCAGAAGAAGGTTCCAGCATTCGCCGGTTACTCCATGTTCCGGAGAATCCACGAAAAGTCGTAGATTTAATTTAATCATAACAATATAATACTACAAGACATAGAGGTTCTGAACTGCATGTCTGGAGTCCGAACATACCTTTTTACACCATGAGTACCTATTCATTTCAGCACACAGAAGGTACCCATGACAAACATTAAGAAGGAATGGTCTGCGTACTGTAGTGACCTCGACTCTCTGCCAACATGACACTTTCATCACCTGACCACCTAGTTCTGACTGATAACTTATTTTAATTGTTAATTGAATAAAAAATAAATACTATGCAATCGTTTGCTATAAAACACTCTCAAAACATGATTCTCTGATTAAGTGACCCTAATCACTCTAGTATGTGTTCGTATTGGTACAACACTGTGAGGTGGTTTGTTTGTCAAGTGAGTCAAATGATGGCGACCAAACAGTCCTTACATTAGTTTCTCCGTCAAATTTATCGGAGCAGTGTAAATTCTAGACCCACGGCAGTGCTTCCTTCGACCCGTCTATACAAAGCTGCAAATGATTATCCTGTAACGCCCCGCACCTGCCCAGTTCACGTCGATCAGATATCGTCTTTTCTCGGCACCCATTGGTCATGACATTTGAGGATCCATTTTTCGTTGTCAAAGAGTGAGTTGCGAATCTGATTATTGAGCGTACTCCAAACCAAATTACCTACTCTTATTTTTTACTCTTGCCGTTCCAATATCACCTTCTGTTTCTCATCTCAAAGCATCAACGCGCGCCTTACCATACAATTTATTTGTGGTACCTCTGAGCACATACTTAGTTCCTTCCTATATTATTTCGAAGCTAAGTTAATCATCACGTCTCTAAAGTAACTTGGTATGCATAGAAAATATTAAATCAGAACTGTGTTTCCTTTAGGGAAGTTGCCAAAGCACTAAACAAAACTAGAGGCCTCTTCAGACGGTGGTTAGAGCTTCAGGAGGACATCCGGAGTAACATATCAAAAGATGAATTGGAATGGACTACAACTGAATTGAGAAATGCCTTGCGAAGTATCGAATGGGATTTAGAGGATCTTGACGACACCATCGATATCCTTTACTACCTATCCAGGTGTTGAATGCAAATGTGAATCATCAAGCGGATGTTTTTCATTCGTGTTTTATGTTTCAAATTTGTCCAGAAACAACAACACGATTGCAAATGTGTTACATTTGTGTTATCACTCGCTGAATAAAAATTGGATCACGAGAAACTGCAACACATTGACGTCAAACTCGTGTTTAGAATGTAACACGCCGCTGGCAGTTGCTGTGAAGTGGCTGTCATCCCGAGCGAATGTTACGTCCTTATCTGAGAAAATTTGCATTGGTGGTTGTCGAGAAATGGCTTAATACTTTCCTTATTTGACAATCAACTTCAAACAAAACTCGGATTTCAACTGAAAGATAAACAGATGGCACAATTTTATACTGATGTTGATTAGTAGGTAATTTACGTTTTGCCGGATAAGTTTTCTCACGAAAAATACTGTTTATATAATGCTCGTGTCTTGGACTGTTGCAATTTAGTTCCAAAGAGGTGGAAATTTCCAGTATGAAGACAGGGGGCGGTAAAATATTGACAACACATCTTATCAAAGCCTTGAGCGCGGCGCTTTCCGAGCCCTGCTATTTTTAAAAGTTTTATTGTCGACTGTTTGAAGAATGTATCATTTTGTCGTATCATGTCCTTAACGTTTCTTACGTATTGTGGAGAAAAATCCTTCTAAATTTAAAATTGACAACAAAGAACTCACGAGCAGAAGGAATTTTATTGAACTAACCCGTGAAGAAGTAAAGGTAAATAAAAGTGTGCTGCTGTACGTAGATATTGCTGAATGTTGGAAAATGTAGAATTGACTTGGAGAAAATTGTAGTGATATTATTTTTGGTTCTGATTGATTTTGTATGCTTTCAGCATATGAAAGATAAAATGAACTACAGCCGCGGAAGAGATCGTGATAGGACAGCCAGACAGGTAAACTCGAATCGAATCGTAATTTGACCCAAACCTTTCTACAGTATTGCAGCTTACACGGGATTAAGTTTATTTATTTTGAATACATTTTAATTTCTATTCATCTGTTTTTCAGCCCCTTCTGGAGAATAGTCCCGTCCGTGCTGCCACAAGCCACGGGACAACGAAATACTCAAAACTTGAAAATGAAATGGATTCGCCCAATCATCATTTTATGGACTCGACTTTGATGCAGCAAAATCATTTGTTGCAAGGACAAGACGATCAACTCGATTTGATTTCGCATTCTCTCGGCTCGCTAAAAACTGTCTCGCGGCAAATTGGGTCGGAGCTGGATGAACAAGCTGTGTATGTTGAAACTCACCAGATGAGCTGCTCTGATAGTAAACTGCTAGTAAAGTGTTAAGACCACTGTATCTTATGGAAAAATAATTATCTTCTCCATCATTTCAGGATGTTGGACGAATTTGGTTCGGAGATAGAAAATACTGAATCCAAGTTAGATTCCACTATGAAGAAGGTCGCCAAAGTGCTTCATATATCAAATGGTAATTTTTACAATAAATTGGAAAATTCAAACAACAGTTAGACGGCGCACACCTTTTTTATATTTTGGCAAACCTGCCTTTGTTAAAAACTAGAGAAGTAATCTGTATGACGGTAATTTTTTATATTTTCACATCTTGCCGTTCTAAATTCTTTAAAACATTCTAAAAACTTAGCATTTTCTTGGTATTTCACAGATCGAAGGCAATGGATTGCTATAGGCGTGCTCGTTTGCATTCTCATCATAGTCATCATGCTCTTCAAGTTGCTTTAAGGAACTCAAGAAGAGTCGACCTGTGCATCGTACCAAAGAGTTGCCACCGTCGAGCAAAATAAGTGATTTGAGGTTGTTCCTTAGCTCTTGCCTACCTAGCTCCTAAGAATATCCTAAAAAAGGGCTGGTGCAATATCCTGCTTAATAAGTGGGATGACAAGAATGCGTTCCGAAGCGTGTTGGAAGATTTTCTAGATTTTACTGGGCTTTCATTCGTTTTTAAAATCTTTTCATTGTTAAAGTTTTATTTTCCGTGTTTTACATTTTATTCAAAAAGGAGTTTGTTGGTATCTTAGTCGCTCACAAGCGCTATAACAAGCCTCAATTGGTTCGTTATAGGGCTCAGCATGTTGATTACATGACCGGCTCTAACGTATTTTATTCCATCGTTTCCAGGCCATCAATTTTCTCGATATGAGAGCTTTTTCCTTGTTCTCACTGTCCGCATGTTTACCACAATGCTTAGCGTTTTCTAGTCTGCTCAAAGTAGAACATAGTTCAACTTTGTAACGTTCTGCAATATCGTGGTGGCTACATTCATCACTGCTGTGCCCTACTCAATAAAATGGATCAAAATAGAGTATTGAGGATGTTCTGGGGTGGTGTATCCTTTTGGGGTGCTCGGCTGTGTCGGCCTCCTCAGCTAGGAATAGAGTGCAACCTGGCTTGAACTTACCTTTCTGGGAAGTCGTATCAAAGTAGCAAAAGCAGATCAAAATAAGACCGTCTCGCAATATTGAAACCCCTGAGAGAGTGGGCTCTCTTGAATCTGCAGTAATGACTAGCAGCAGTGTTAAATTGTATTGAGATTCTCAGCCGGCCGGCATGATCTAGGTATCTCCGTAAGGTTCTCTCCCGATGCGACACCTGCCTTCAAATATATTGATATAAGAATCTTAATCAGATGGAAAAGTACAGTACACGTTCATGAGGAAAGGAGAGTCCCTTAACATCATGTAGAGTTCCAGCGTGAAGTTTGCTTCGATAATACCCTGGTAAGAGCGCCCGCTATCCGAGCTGCTTTCAGGTCCTTCCTATAAAACACTAGAGAGTTCCTGAGAAATGATTGACCAGCCGGTCAGGGTCCTACTGCTAAGTGCTGTCAATCAGCAGCTCCGTACCAGTCCATGTACAAGTGACGGTAGAACTTAATGGAGATAACACCAACACTGCGTCGCATAGCATTCCATTAGTTTTGTCTAAGAAGCTAGATGCTGAGCATTTTTCGAGATGTCTGTTATTTAAAGAAATGTTGGGTCTATATGGGAGCGTTTTTCGCTCCTACTACCGCGCCTTTCACACGAGGAGCCTTACGGCTCTCGCTCCTACCTACCACCCTACACAGGAAGCCATTTTAGTCCCTAAGCTCAGTCGTAGAATGGATCGCACGCTCATAGTTTTGCACGTTTGAGCGATAACAAATTGAGTTCCAATAGTTCGATTTCCTTACATTTTTTTCAATTCAATTTAAAAAATAAAAATAAATAAATTGAATTTAAAAAAAAAAACGAATTACTTTCAAGTATTGTAGGAACGTTTGATATGTTACATTTTGCATTAGAATCAGAATGACACATTTATTTCCTTTGTCCATAGCTGCAAGCGGGGGAGGAGACTATGGCCTAAGAGCCCACTAGAAATATCGCCGTAAATTGCATTGACTGAATTCATCATCTTCCTCTCCGAACGGGCAATGTACAGTGCTCATCCCCGGGTCCAAAAAACAGGAATTTTGACGCGGTTATGGCACTGCTCACCCTCTTTTCCCTCGTTAAGTGTCAACTGGGGAAGAGAGCGAGAGCCTTTTTCGCTCCTCGTGTGAAAGCCCCCATTCTTCCCTTTGCATTTCGAAGAGGAGCCGTGGCTCCCCGGCTCGAGGTGCAGGAGCCGTGACGGCTCTCGTCTCTAGAGCCGTGAAGGCTCCCGCTCCTCGTCTGAAAGCTACATTGGCCTCAATGCATTCTGGTGATGAGAGCCGTCCTCTCTCTCAGGAGCGAGAGCCGTAAGGCTCCCCGTGTGAAACGGGCCTAAGGAGGTCCTACTTTTTAAAATATACTTCAATGTTCGAGCATCTTACATATTTGATCAGTTACTTGATTATGGTTGATCTACCAGTGAAGTCATCCCAGGCCCATTGATTTTCTGCCCATCAGATAATAAGTTGTTCGTATTGAGCAAACTCACTCTGGAACAGAGCAGATCATTACAGAGTGGACCTTATCATAACATCATCACCTTTCTTGAATGTGTTCATTTCCTGCCATTGAGCTTCCAGCTAAATTGTGCTAGCCTTTATCGCTGAATAGTTAAGCGCCAATTTTTCCTCAAGTCTCATCCCGTTCGTTGTAGTTTCA
The DNA here is from genome assembly GCA_019603395.1 of Cyrtorhinus lividipennis. Classification (NCBI taxonomy): domain Eukaryota; kingdom Metazoa; phylum Arthropoda; class Insecta; order Hemiptera; family Miridae; genus Cyrtorhinus; species Cyrtorhinus lividipennis. The sequence continues at coordinate 24,333,438 of CM034006.1, forward strand.
TTCAATTGCGCATGGCTCGTTGAGAGATCTCAAATCCTAGTCAAATGAGGGAGAAAAAAAAAATTGATGTTGAGTTCTTGATTGCAATGCTTCCGTTCGTTGAACCTTCAGATAATTTGTTACCTCTGCCTAAGCTGTCGGTAAATTTTTGATTTAATTTCTTTCGACTTGTGAACTTAACTTAGTTATTACAATTTTAATGCGGAAAGAGGGTTACATGCAAGTTGTTTCAAAAATAGCAAAGTTTTAATGAATGCTTAAAATCCTAAGAAGGATATTGATCTGTTACGTGTTCATCTTAAAGTTGATTCAAAACAAAAGGATTTTGGAGATCAGTCCCCCGCTCAGACACACTTGACTTATTAGCTTTGCTTTCGAACGATTCTTGAAACTCACTGCGGCGATAAGTTATCTTCATAACTTCTAGACCCCCCCCCCCCCCGTTCTAGCTCAAGCATAGTTCCCCATATTTGTGCAATAACGGAGTGCTCTATTCGGAGAGTATTTGCGTATGTTGACTGGGTCGTTTGGCTCCAGCTCCTAATACGTGGAGATATTCCGCCAATCAAAGGCGTTTCCTAAAATGTGTGCGCCTTGCCAAGTAGTCAGAACTGTCTTAGTAGGTATGTTTGAGGGGAAGCGGTATTTCATACATGATATACGTTATTTTTCCTTCCAGAAAAGTAGGTAGCTCAAAGAAGACCGGATTTCTGCACAACTGCACCTACCAAATAAGTAGCCACTTGCCCATTCCAATCATGCTCAAATTTTTACTTTTTTCAAATGACGGAAGCGGGCCTGTGATGGATCTCACACGTTTCATTCAATCAAGCTGTGAGAATCTGTTTTCTTTCATTTCTCTAAAGCTTCTGTAAAGCTTCTTTACAATTGCATCCTCCCTGTCTTAGCACCGGTCTAGCTACGATCGCTGCTAGCTTTCTCACTGTGATCACTTCCCATTAATTTACTTATTTACTACTCGCTTTCGCTTTCCTATTCCATCCATTCCGCTTAAGGAGGGGTTTCTTGGCCCTCATTACAAATTGTTACTTAAATGTGATCCTCCAATTTTATTCCTAGAAAAAAGTAATTTAGATTCCAACGTAATACTTGATACATTTAAAAAAAAAACTATTCTTTTATAATCTTAGTCAATCTTCTCTGAAATCGCTACACTTGATGAAGTAGTTACTTTTGTAGTTTCTACTCTCAAAGAAAAGGTTGAAGGTTGATAAATTTGAATAATAAAAATTGAACTGTCCCTCATGGCTCGAAAAATTGCTGTAGACTTTTAAAAATCTAGTCAGTAAAATCAACTTACAACACTAGAATAGAATTCGGAAGACATTCTTTTTATACAAAGGATAATTTGGAGATTTAATTCGTATTTTTGGAAAGTATTGTGATGATTGTTTGAAAATAACCGAATGGTGGCCAAATCCGACGTACATAGTTTGTATTTTCCGGTGCGAGGATGTTGATTCTGTGTGGTATTGTTTTTAGTTGATATAGTAAGTCAGAGTTTTCCTTAGAGTTTAATGAATCCCTGTGCACTTGAAACACAGGTAGGTGTTGAATTTTGTAGATTTGTATGAATAATCATCGACATGAAATATTATATTTGACGTAAAGAATTAATCCAATTTTTGCAGGCCGTAGGTTGAGATGGGTATTACCTACGAATATTTGTAGAATTGTTTTAACGAAATCACTTTTGGGTCTAAGGAAATATGAGTTAGTTGTGCTGTCTATCTTGGATCTTTCTATTTTTGTCGATAAATTACCTTCGAATTCCACGTTCCAATATGTACTCGTATTAGGATTGGACCATCAATTTAGAATCGATGTGCGGAGAAAACGCACGGTGTATTCACTCGTACTGATCGTCATCGATGAATGTTTTTGCGACTTACGGTGCACAATTCTACTTATTATTGCTAGTATAATGGTTCTGTAAATATCAAGTCATCAATAAAATCTGTATATAAATATGAGGATTCCTTTGTTCGGTTTGTAACCTACGTTTGGTGAACGAAGGGAGTAAAAAGTATTTCAGTGTTTCATAAATTATCCCCTGTTACAAAGCAACTCTGTGATGAATTAGCGGCTCGGTGGATGTATGGGTAATTAATTTGAATTTAAGGGAGTTTCACCCCACATTCCAAGTTCAGTCATAGTTGAGTTAGAATAATGAAAATGCATAAAATCAAATTATTTATGATTAAAGAGCGCTAATATCGGATCGAATAGATCTTCGATTTATTCGGCGCAAGTTTCTATGCTTTGTTTTGATGACATAGTTTCGAGCTGGTGATAATTTAATTTATTATCGTTTCCTCCACGAATACCGTAGTATTTGATTGATATTTAAAAAAATGAATGGGTACTCGTTCTTCGTTGATATAACTGTCACCTACTGACGAGTTCCCATTGAGCGTGGGAAGGTCGTTTTGCTTATTGAAGGCTGATGCTATGCGAATGAGAAATGCGTAGGTGTATATTACAAACTATCAATTAATAATAGCTACTTCAGTGTATCGTGTTGGTATTCCCGATGACATTCGGCATGCGATGGATCTCTTATGAATTCGATTCCGAACGTACACTTACCCTTGCCCTCGGGATATCGGTGCTATCAGTTGAGTTCATGATGCTAACATATTTTGCAAAACGTTAACGGTAGCAGATTTGTGTGCACATCTTGACCTCGTTTGTCAACTTGGAGGGAAAGAAAAACCACGCTTTCTATAAGCTTTTTAGGCTTCAATATTGAAGATACATGATTAGCTTTGGTTGATTACCTACCATCCAATAACGTATATATCAGAAGGTTTATGAAACAATTTTGAATTTACTCTTCTCCAAACCAAACTCATTTCGACCCCAACCAAGCTTTTTCGCTTGATACGAATTTTAATTTTAGTGTTTCAATACTTCGACATTGTATTCGATTAATTTTAATCTTTAAATTAGTTGCTTATTATTCTCGATTGGGAAGTGATGATGTTTGATTCCTTGGGGCTCCATAAGTGCAAATGATCCATTTAAAATTTCTTTGAGAAATCGCTTGCTGAGTAATGAAGCGAAAAATTTACATATTTGATACCAACTCACTGCATAGTGTGCCACTATAGCGCATTTATTTATTTAGCTTGAGATTCTTGATATTGCTATTTTCTTATGACGTTTCTAAGCGTGTACCTAGATTCAAAAAAATGCTTCAAAATCCTATTTTCTTGCTGGGACTTCATTATTTAGGCCCTAGCTTTGCCGAAGTAATTTTCAGCTCGATTGCCGCAAGCCGAGATTAGTGTATTGGGAAATTTTTTTTAGTGTTGTAATTTTTAGGGAATTAGGCGTGGATGGTGTCATTTGACTTTGGTACCATTGGGATGGGTTTTGGACCGATTGTAGGACACTGAAGGAGGGTAGAAAACGATGAGGAATTGATTCGCTGGGAAACGATGAGCTATGGCTCTAGGAATACCCCCTGCCCTCCTATTGAAATGTAATGAAATTAAATACAATTCGATCAATGAGTTGACCAGTTTGTTTCAGATCCTAATCATATTAATTTCTTGCAAGTTTGAAAACCGGATGATACATGTTAAAACCCTATTGAAACTGACTAAAATTATCTGGTGTAAAGGGTACGCCGACCCACCCAACTGAAAAAGTGAGCGCACCCCCACGAAGGGTTAATTTAAAATTTTTGGAATACGTTCGTATTGTTTACCTATTCACGGTTCGGTATACTGTTAAGGTTCACTTACCATACCGAACCCTCCCCCGGTTGTTTGGCTGAGGTTGTTCTCGAGAGAATGGCAGTTGGAAAGAAGAAAGCAGGGATTAGCCTAGCGGAGCAGGGAGTTCGCGGAGAAGGGGTGCACCTTGCAGAATACTGCGGCTTTCGTCAAGCCCTCCAGTGACAATCTACACACGGTACCTTTCAGAGGCCGCGAAACTCCGTATTTCAGTGTTTATTACTCGTTAAATTACTCAAAATTTCATTGGACTTGTTTTTTTTTTTTTTTTTTTTTTTAGAAAACCACTCGATCATCGGGTAGTTGAAAACCCAGTTTTGTTTTTGCCACCCTACCAAGTGCCATAATGGGGAGTTTCGTTAGGGTTTGGCCGGCTGATTACAACTGGCACGCCGCCCCTCTGTCGCCTCCGACGTCCCCTGCGTTCAGTTTTCCATCCGGTTACGGGTTCGGGGATCCGTCGGCCACGGACGTGGATTTTGGGAAATCATCTTATCCCGACCATAACGACATACCGTCCTACGATGAGCCGCGTTTCAAAAAGCCGGAGCCCGTCAGATCCTCGCGTCCCAACTACATCGAAGGCTACGGCGACGGTCACGACGTCGAAACCTTCGGCGCCCAAAGAGAGTACGAAAAACCGACGACGTACAGCGCCACGACACCAGGTGAGCGCAGCATCTATCCGGAATGCTGCCAGTTACGAAATAGAGTTTAGGTCCAAAAATTCTTAATTAGAAATTATGGAGAACAATGGTAAAATTTATCCCGAGACAAAAAGCCATTCAACATTTTTCATAATCAGGAACGCCCTCGTGAGCCTTCTCTGTGAACTACGTACATTAACTTAATATGCACCTGTAATTTTCTGCATACTGCTGTTAGGTCATTTCACCTGTGGCAGACACTTTTCTATATTCCATGATTTCATTTTGTGTCTTGAGCCCTATAACTCCAGAGTTATCCCCTGTCAGTTCTCCGTTGAGGACTAAAAAACTGTCCACCGTCAGGCTTTTGGTTGGTTATTCCTTGAATAATCCCTATGTTTTCATGCAAAGGGTCAACCCTCCGATTCGGCTCAAATTTTTTCTGGACGTTTCATGGTGTCTAGATCAAAAAAGGTCAATGTCCGTCCGGGCGTGTGGGTTATATTTTCCACTAACTTTTGGACGCTGAATCCAATGAGACGGGTCTCGGAACAATTGGTGCCCTCTGGATGAGGCTGTGGGTCAAAATGGGTGCCCATTTACCCATTTCGAATGTCTGTTTTCGAGATCTCTGGTACCTAGGCGTGTGAGGTATCATTTTCCACTAAATTTTGGACCCTGAATCGATTTGAATTGGTCCGGGACCCGCCACACCCACTGTTTCCCCCATTTTCCCCATGTTGAAGAAATGAATCTCCATGCGCTTGGTCCGAGGTTTAAATTAGTCTCCATGCGCCTGGTTCGAGAATTTTTTCAAGCGACATGCGTCAGAAGTGCGTGCTATGTCCACACATATGTACATTTTTTTTTTTTTTCCAACTTTGTGAACTTTTTTCACAATACCATTTTTCACCTTATTCCATAATGCTATTGTGTTAAAAATGAGTTTTCAAAATTTTAATGTGCAAAACCGTTGGTTATTCAAAGCATTTTTGAAGGCCTGTTCAAAGGTGGACGGACGTTTCGGATTTTAAAACACAAAGGGAAAACCTATTGCGGGAAATGTTTAGTATGAACATTCTGAATTTCGTTACAGGGAGTGGAACGATATTCTGGGCTGAACTGTATATTAGAACACTTTTCTCACGTTCGGATAATAAATTAGAATCGTGAGGCTAAAGTCATACTACTCGTACGATATACAGGATGTTAAACTTATTAGATAATTACACTTCGGGTCCATTCTTTCTTTACTGATTCGCACACGGTTTCAACTTAACCAATATTATTCAACTATTCAATATTTTGAATGAAAAGACCTAGAAAATTCATAAATATTGTTGAATGGTTTAAATGAAAAACACTAAAAACCGTCTGCCACATTACTGTTGCCTTCCTCCAGAGTGGAGACCTAGGCAGCCAAACTCAAGATGTAAGAGTTCCATCTAATGGTTGCTTCTTCCTCACAATATTAATTACTATTGTTAATATTTTTAGTACTTCCAGATGAATCCGATTGATGAGTTTTCACGGTATAAAATTTCTTCCGTTATCGAACTATCCATTCATCGTGCATAACGCAATGTAAGTGCTTCAAATATATGAGTAAATTGGAAAACTAGAA
>CM034006.1:24339572-24473751 GCA_019603395.1 Cyrtorhinus lividipennis
ACAAATGAATAGAGCTCAAATTTTGCGCAGTTTGAACAAATTGATTGAGTTGCCTGAAAAGAATATTTTATTATTTTAATTATAAGGAGAGACAACTGATGTGAGATAAACCAGAGTGTGTTTTTGACCATAAACGAGAGTGATAACAAACTTGTATGCTCTTTTCTTCCCGAGGAGTCCTGCTTGTAAGCTTTCCTTCTCCCCAGAAGTCCACAGATGCTTGGTGTATGCGTAAGTCACTTGAGGGTAGTTAGTAGGCAGAGGCTGGTCTACATTAACTGAGGGATCCGTTCCCATCAGCATCACCAACGTTTTATGAGACAACGCCTGGAGGAAACGGCGTGAGTGAATATTGATAAATGAATTGGTACCATGCGAGGAATTTATCACTTTTTTGTAAGGCGACTCACCAAACGACCAGACTTCCGACACAGCGACGCATACTTCAGCCAAGTGTACATGTCTTCTTGAGGGCTGACGACCAGAGTTCTGACTTGAATGATTTTCTGCCAGTCCTCCACCACCCTCTGACACCCCTAAGGAACGATATCATCGACAAATTCAGCAAAAATTGAATAAACGAATAGCAGGCGCTCGGTTCAGCCATGACAGAGGAAATCAAAATAACTCACCTGAAGACGCTTCCACCACATATTTCGTATCATTGGGCGCCTCTGAGGGAAAAGGTCATACTGTATTACCTCCTCCAATTCAGCCAACATTTGAACAGAGACCATTGCTGGGTACGCGCGTTGATAACTTTCACCGGCCATTGATGTCAATTCGGCGTCGAGCAAATCCCGCGCGTTCTCGATCAACTAAGAGGGAAAGGAGACTGAATTTAGGACAATATGGAAGGTCTGTTCAAACCTATGCAGTAGTATTCGCATCAATATTCTCAGACTTATGAAATTCTTTACTCAGACTTTATATTTCTGAATACAAATACGCCCATCTGTGATCTGGGGGAAATATTTGAGAGCTTTCAAACTCACTTCTTTGGCAACATCATACTGACGATTGTGTATCGACAATACCGCTCTGTAGAAAGAACCGTCCATAGTATCTTTCGGAATACATTGTACGTATTTTTCCACGTTCTCCCATTGCTCGAGACCCCAAGCAGCAGCTGCCGCCATTCTGGACATTCGTTCTCTACCGGATTCGTCTAATTGGTTCCAATGTTTACATGCGACAGATTGTAACTGGTCCCTGCCGCAAAAAAATTAAACCTCAACTTGAAGAACAACCAAGATCTAGCTACATCTATACGGGCATATATTATTCAAGAAGTACAAACCAATCGCCGAGAGCTTCAGTACACCGCATTTTCCCTAGCGCAAACTCAATGTCGTTCGGACTTCCGTCGTACTTTTCATTGTACGCAAACAACGCCTTTTCCCAGTCGTGGAGTTTTTCATACCATCGCTCCTCGACCTTAAGATTGTCACGTTCATGGTTTCGGGCGTACTCCAACAAGCCTACAACCGCAAGGGATCAGTCTCTGTTTGAGACAAGTTCACCTCTTAGCCTATATAAGCTCACCAGCTCCCCACATTCACACTGGAAAAAGCTAAATTGGCATTACCCATAGCAGCTTCTCGTTGTTGCAACTTGTTATTGATCGATATGAGAGCCTCAACGACCTGAGACGTTGGCTCTTTGTAAAATTCTTCTTCTTTGTAGTGCAAAGCCTTGGCGTACGCTCGACACTGCATTGCCTTTTCACCAAGAAGTTGAGGATCCAGAGGAAGCGGGCCCTGCAGAATTGAGAGGTAAGACCAAAAATGCCCATTAAACAGCAAGCGCTGATTTATTAAGTGTAAACCCCAAGGGAATCATACCTTGTCGCAGTGCTCCATAAATTCAGCAAGGTTTAAGATGGTTTGAGTGATTTCCGGTAAGTCTGGAACCATCAGTGCTTGCTCCAACGTTCGGATCAATTCTTGCTGGTGGTGCTCTGGGATTTCCGTCCAACAAGACACAAATGCAGCGTTGAACAGGTCCCGCGGTAGTTGCATGTATGTTTCCGCCAACGCACCACACGATCTATCAGATGTTAAATAATATTTTATCCACGTGCAACACAGAGATAGTAAAATATTTCAGCCTCATTCAAGCTCAGTCCTGCACTCTGCGGCAGGCATAAGCATCATCTGATACTTCGGGAGGGCCAGTAGGTGGTACCCCTCTGCTCCCTACAGGTCTTCCACCACTTTACTTGAGTACCGTAATTGGCATCACACTGAAGTAAGGTGGCTCCCTAATACCAATACACAGGTGTGAAGCTAACCTAGTAGAGCTTGCAACAATTTTTTAGGAGGCCCTCTTTCTGCCCAAATAATTGCGAGTAAATAAGGCACGATAAACCCAGAATAATATATTTCTAGCACTTTTAATGACACCCTTTTTGAGGAACTGGCAGGATCCACAATTTTGCGGGCTAAATAAATTGTGCTGTTTAAATAATAAATTAACCCAATGCAAACCTGAAAATTATAAAAACATTTCCCCTATCAAAGATCGAAATTATTCCACAACTCTACAGAGTGAACCAGAATAGTTCACAAACCTCAAGGCAGGAGATGATGAGCTCTTCAGAAGTTCGATACTGAGGCCACGCAGCCACTCCAGCCAATCGTCCTTTCGACTCGTATTGCTGGCAACTTGAAGGGATGGCGAAATAGTGTGGACCTGTGAAAAAATAAAAAAATACATGAATCGCTCTTCCGAGTTTATTCATAATTTGCACTGTCTTTGATAAAAAAGGCCAATAATTTACCTTTTTGATAGTTGATGGATCAGATATCATTGATGTGTCCCTTGCTTTGTTCCTGGAGAGCTTCTGTTTCGAAAACATGAAATCGTCTTCGGGACTGAGGGAATTGCCCTAAAATTTTGAGTTTAGGTATGTAAGGCATCTCAAAAAATGGGGAAAAACCTACACCCTTTACACAATTTTAGGAGAACTTACTGAGACTATATTGGTGACCAAAACCTCATACTTCTGGCAGCTGATCTTATGCTTCGTGATAACTTTGTTAACCAAGGGAACAAACATGCAATATTTTTTCCCTAGCTGTACAATCAACGAACATAGTGTTTCCATAGCAATTGGTACCACTTCTTGGTTGGCATCCATACTTTTGACCTAAAATTTAACAAAGGATACTTAGTCCAGCACACTTTTGTTAACCTATTTCTCCCAATGTTAAGTACAACGACAAATAATTACCAGAGGGTGAATTATTCTTGATGCGTAATCACTGAAATCTAGAAACTCGGTCAGATGTTCAATAGTTTCCATCGCTTCTTTACAAACAGGTACTGGAACTTCGGTTGGCGTGAATAGGTTCACAATGCACGGTAGGACTAAATGAAGATATTCATCCAAATTGCTTCCAAATTTTTTTAAGGCATTCAGAAGCTGAAATGGCCAATGGTTAATACAATAACTGTTGAATAATACGGTCAACATCCACTGGACATATTAACTTTAACCCAGAATAAGAAGAGATGAGATTAGGACATAATAAACCTGGCAAACCAACCTTGACGGTGACTAGGCGATCTTTGCTAGAGTCAGTGGACAGCACTTTGAGGATCTGTGGCATCAATAAAGGCATGTAGACTTTGAATTCGGCGCCCAGAGCCACAGCGATATGTTCTACTAATAGTATCAGAGTGCTCTGTAGAGGCGTATTCACCGTCCAGAATTCCTGCAATAAGATGATAGAAATTCCTGTAATGATGGAAATAACTGAGAAGAAACTAAATAACTAGATCTAGAAAACAGTTAATAGTCACAGTTTTTGTCAAGGTTTCTGGTGAAGCCAAGCCAATCCATTTTTGAGTGATGAAAACATTTTCTAAAGGCTTCGCCTTCGCCGTACCTTGACTAGTTTGAAAATATCATCGAGGTAATTCCGGATATGTTGTTTCATGATGCTAATCAGCGTAGCAAGTTGCTGGAGCAGGAAGTCTCGGAAACTCGATTCTGCTGTGCGAATGACATTGATGAAGCTGGGTACTACTTGAGGAATATACGGCACACATTTGATCCCAAGGGAGATGAATATGAATGTCACGGCCTGAAAATTATTGTTGATTTCACAAAAAATTTGCATATTTTTCAATTATCATCATATTAAACGATGTTTTTGCTAACGTATAGCTCAGGTAAAACACGGGACTGAGGTGTTTTCAGAGTGTACAGTTCCTCTCGATTCAACACATACCTGCACAACCATCAAATGATGTCGAGAGAGTGCAGGATCCCGAATGATACGCATCAGAGTAGCAATAGCCACGGCAGGATAGAATTCTTCCAGGGTAGACGAACTCATGTTCACGAGCATTTCGCTCGTCGTGAGCTCTGGAAAAATACAAATTTCGCACGAGAACACGACGCATAACCAATACTAGAACTTCCCTTAAAAGCCAATCGTTATAATATGTGATCCAAATACTACTCCAGTGTACGGCATAATGTCAATATTTGAAATGGATGGCAATCAACTCAAATCACTGGGAGAAATCGACTTGTGATATATACACAAAGAAACTGAATGTGAGAAACGAAATATTATGATGGCATACCATAACTGGACTCTATTTCACTCTTCCCATCACTGACAGCGAGTAGCGCAGTAGAGTTCACTTGAATATCAATTAGCCCATGATTCATTTTATTCTTATAGGTGTCGAGAGCTCCAAGGAGACCCAACACCCGGATAGTTATTCGTCTGTGAACATTCAGAAGGTATTCAAAAGGTTTTAGGTTTTTCAGACCGATTCATTGCCAGGAGTTGCTTTTACTAAAATCTTCTTTACCTGATTCCAGGCTGTTGCTCAGTTTTGAGGAAGTTGATGAGTGTGTCCATGAGAGCGGGGTACTTGCAGTACGGCTCGACCACGAAGCCCGAAGCTCCAACAAGCTGACCCAGACACCAAAGAGCGTACCCTCGTTTCTCCGGCGAGCTGACGTCACTCATAAGTTCTAATAGAATGTTTGCTAACACCTCTCGCCAACTGACCATTTCTTCTCCATTTATCTGTGTACAAGGGGCAATTGAGCAGAAATTCAGATGCATGAACACAACGTACATGAACTGTGATAAGAGGTTACTCTCTGAGGATAAAAAGCGAGATCAATAACCATACAACCTACTAAAAAACCTAAAAACTGGTTTGAACTCTCAAATAAATCAGTAATTTTTTTGAAATTCAAAATGTCTTCTTTCAATTTACGACCATGTATGTTATTTTTTAAATTGTTGGTAATAATTGTACTAGCACGCGGATGCACGCTGACGTAAAGAAGTATTTTTTGTATGTCTATAATATTGACAAACACTAACGAATGAAAACTATTTACAAACACGGTTGTTCACAACCTTATTTACTCATAAAAATGTGCGCAACTCTGCTACGCAGGAACAAACCTCTGCCAAATTGCCGATAACTTTCAAGACGTTGATAACGACAATGGGATTGGATTCGTTTTCTTTCAGCTTCGGAACGAGAACCTTGAGAATTGGCTGAGTGTACGGTTGTATCAATTTGGGAGCATTCAACACCAAATGATCCAACATCTTTGCGCTTTGTTCTTTGTTTCTGCTCATACCGCTATGCTCCAATTCACAAATCAGCTAAAGAAAAGAATAAGTTAAGAATTAACAATTATTTCATTATTGTTTTGATTTTATGTCAGGGGATAGTAGTTCGTTACACTTGCCTGAATTAGGGTTTTTCTAAGAGACGGCATGGCATAGGCAGGGTTCACAGAGCTCAGTCTTCCAATGGTACAAACTGCGAGTTCGCGAATTTCAAAAACTTCATCATTCATGATGACGAACAAACTGCCAAGATTCTCAGCTTGTCCAAGGTGCTTATCAAACGTGCTGTCCAAAGATTCCATAACTCCCATTCTGACGTCCGGTTCTAAAAAGGAAGAGAACCAAAGAATGCAAACAATAAACAATGAGCGCATTCACAAAACCCGTTCTTGTGCGCAAACAATAAAGTGAGTCAAGATCAACCTGTGTCTGTAATGGCAACGACCAACAGCTTTGAGAGAACATCTGACACTGTTTGGACAACGGTAGGAGACGGTTTGGTGGCAGTGCTCTGAATTGCTAAACGTAGGAGACGTACACAAGTATTGACAGCCTCAAGGCGAATTTCTGTCTGATCGCTATAAAGGTGATGCTCAGAGCAGCGACGGACAAACTGAAGGAGCGAATAACCTGTAAACGAGATACGTATCCATTGAATTATTTGATGAACGAACGGGTCTCTTCTTGAAAACGGCACGACAGAGATGTGTTACCATCGAAGTTGAAGGTCCCTAAAGTTTTCAAGGCTAGAACTACACTAGCGACGTCATATTGCATAAGGGGAACTGGAGGGGTGCTTGTAGATTGGGATGGCTGACCAGGATGCTTCAGTTCCGTGTTCATTACTACCTGAGAAAGCATTCCCAGGAGCCCTAAAACCGCAAATGGGAATAATAACAAAACGAATAACAGATAATTAAAACAGCTAAATGCATACTTTTGAATTTTATGATGAACCACTGTAACAGCTTTACACGTGAAATTGTGCTGGCTCACCTTCCGATATTTGACGTTTTAGCGAGGGTATCGTACGAGCTAGCTCACGAAGAGCGGTAGTCAACGCAGGACTGAGCCCAGAAGCAAACATGGACGGCAGAAGCGCCTTTACGTCGTCTTTGATAGCGTCGCCAACTGCATTGCCGAGTAGCGTGATGCTACCGAAAAGGGCTGGTTCCAATCGCTTCTTCCCACTTCCAGTGTCTTTGTTGGTCATAGCCACTTTGATCACCTCCATAATTTTCGGTAAATGCGGTTTAATGTCCATTTCGACGGCCACGGCTATAAACCCAATAGCGGTAAACGCTATTGATCGGTCTCGATCCTTCTGTCGCACTGTGGCAAGAAGATACGCCATAACAGCTTGCAGGTGCCTAGAAAGTCCAAGAATAGTTCATAATAATAAGGATAAACTATTAAGCCATTGAACGCAATCCATAGATAGAATCCCGAATTCTTACAAGTCAACAAATTTCTGCCTGCTGAAAGCCGCAAGTCGTGGAAGTATAGCAAGAAGCGTGTGATGTATGTGTGGACTACGGGACACTCTTTGAGTCAACACAGTGAGGCATATATCGTCAAAATTCTCGGCAATTAGGCAACGGCAGGCGGCACTTTCGCAGATGGGCTCATCATTCAAAATGGGTCGTATGGCTGAGTCAGCAGAACTTCGCGATTTCGTGAAGAAAACAGGAAGTTTTATCTTCTGGAGGAAAGGCAACGAATCCTAGGCAGAAAATGGGCGTTGCGACATTAGCCTACAGTGAAAGTTACGTTTTGCGGAGAGTATTAGCCAAGAATGGTGGTTAATTAACCACGGTTAACTTACCTGCTGCTGGGGTGCAGCAGTCAATTTACGATTCAAACTATGATACTTGAACTCCCATTTTGCATTGCTACACCTCATCAACTCATTCAAAACAAGAAGGGAACCATGAATTCTGTCATCTCTGTTAACCGTCTTCTCTCGAGAGTATATTTCGTCGAATGCTTGCTTGGCCTCTTCGTAGCACTGCTTGTACCTGCAAAACAGATAAAACTGTGATGTATTTCCGACGTTAAATTCAACTTCTCTCAACCTACAATGACTGAAACAGTATCGTACCAAGCTGGTTTTTGCATTTGCTTGGTCGTTTCTCTTTGAGCCGTGACAACCAGAGCCGCTCTCAACGCCTTTACAGCGCTTTCTCTTATCGAGGGTTTGGGATCTCTGACGGTCGATAAAACGGGTTCAAAAACTAATTGCACTTGCTGGAAGAAGTACGTGGGGACACATTCAGCGAGCTCACGCAGGATCAAGACCTGAAAGACGACAGAGTGTGGTGTATGCCACAATCAGTGGTTTTTTTTACCATGCTTTCCTCAAGTCAGAGAATTTAATTTAAACGATATTTCTTTTCATCCTCGAATAAACTCACTGCTGCATGGCGTTTTTGCTCGTGTCGTTCCCCACTCAGCCATTCGATGGCCTTTTGAATCTCGAATTTCACGAACAACTCAGAACGAGCTCCGGAAATTTTAGCCAACTGACCGATTGCCTTAGCCGAAAGTTCCATCACGTTTGCGTCTGACGATGGAAGGAGGTGTCTCAGGTAGTTCGAATATTTGCTGTTCCCCCCTGAGCTACGATTAACGTTTTCGCTGTCCATGTCCGTCGAAATGAGGACCACTGCAGGAAGACATTTCAATAAAAACATGTCTGTGAAATTAAAAATTTACCTGAAAAACCACCGAGCAGTAGTGGGATTGGACATTTACTTACTAATAGCCAAAACCCCGCCTTTGTTCTCATTAATGTCATTGCTCGACACCATTTGATAGATGTGAGTGTTATTGAAATCATCTATAAAATTGGTGAGTTCTTCAGACGACAAGTCTCGTAACTCTGATTTAATCTGTAACATTTAGGAAATGGATAACAACATTACATCGTATACTAGGCCATACTAGGTTTCTAATTAGGTTGAGACTACAAAACTAGTAAGAGAAGTGTTTTTAATACGAAAGACCGCTTGAGACACATCTCAAGACAAATATCATAAGTACCAACTCAGGTAGGTATGCATGTCTGTATATACACTCTTAAATAATATACAATTTTATACGGAAAACAAAAATGATTTTGAGCTTCCATCTTACGTATCGGTAGAGCTCTTGCGCCGCCCGATTCCTCTTTTCTTCATTACGGGACTTCAGTTGGGAAGCGATTATGCTTGCCCGTGCAGTCGTCATTTTCGAAAAACTCCTACACTAACAATCAGTCTTCAAACTAGTAAAATGTCGGCTGAAAAAAGTAATGACACACCGATAAGTACCAACAATAGAGGCATTTTGGCTTAAAAAATACAACCGACAAACGCAGATTCATACCTGCCACCCAAGACAAGTAATGTCATAATCATTTGATATATAAATGAGTTATTAATAGACTAATACTTACAGTCCCCGCTTACATGATTTTTACGACTTTATGCAATTATGCCAGGCCGAGACCGAACATCCTTGGATGGACAGGCGTTGGATACGGACAAGCAGGCACCAATTTACGGAAAAAACATGTTCTGACAACAAGGGGCACAAATCTAATCTATACCTAGAGGTATCTCTGCATAAAACTTTTAAATGCCTAGGTTGGTCATTAAAAAGAAAGACGCATTGTGGAAGATGCACTCATATCACACAATGGTAGCGCTGTCGATGTCAGCCACATCAAAACAACAAAGACAATAAAATACATCTTCTTCATTTTCAATGTCATTTTCTACGGATTTCTACAGCGTCATTTGGGAGCACCTGCAGAATATTGCTCCTAGAAGTCTGGAAACCTCCGAAGTACAGCACAGAGGAGAAAATTAATGTAATATACTCGAACAATAAATTGAGCCTTATGTAACAGTATTGTTGCTTCAGAATCACCTATATGTGCTGTGTAGATAGATAAGAGCTCATTCACCAGTGTTGTAGGTAGGTAAAAAAATGGTACTTGTAATTGTCGTCGCTTCGCTCACACGGGCTAGTCATAACCTAGGGTGCGCAAGAAGATGGGAACTTTTGAAAGACAACAAAAATCTGGAAAAAATGCTCAATGCACTATACAATATTGTAAATTGAAGACAAATTAAATTTGTGTGGATAACATCGCGGTATGATGTCCGTCTTGCCAGATGCATCAAGCCGATTTTTAACATTTGCATCAAAGGTGCGAAATGTCGAGCGGTCCCTCATGCTACGATCTTCTCAAAAATTTATTCATTGTAGGGGGATGAGGGGGGTTGTGGGACGTGTGCTGTAGATGAAACTCTTCATGTACCTATCCCTTAAATGAAAACGCTGCAAAATCCTTTAACAGTTGATTATTCCCCGGACCAGGCGCATAGAAACTCATTTCTCATTTCTTCAACACTTTGGAACGCCCAGAAAAAAATTTGGGCCGAATCGGAGAGATTGACTTTTTGCGTGAAAACAGGTTGATTATTCAAGGAATAACCAACCAAAATCGGACACTGATAAGTAGGGGAACGAGGTGGCCAGCTATGTCACTGTTCGTGAATGTAACATCCTTATCAAACAGGCGCCTGAACGCGTCCATTAAAATTCTTGCTTAATGTGCGGCTGCAGGTTTTTCATTGAAACATTTATTACTTACTACACTTGAAGGGTGCAGTCTACAGTACTGAGTAGACGTCCCGCAACTCTTCCTGTGCTCAAAGAATTGACAAGATTGCAGCTATACCGCTCAACACTTTGCACCAACATTGTACCTATTGTATTTTTATTTTTAGACATTTTCCGTTTTTTTCAAGTTTTTATTTTTTGCGCCACTCTGTATTACACAATAAAATTGATCGATCGCTTTGTCCGCTTTGAAGCCTGTTAAGAGAGGAATGAAGAACCGCAGGGAACCACATCAGTAGTACCATCCATCGTATCCAACTTACTGCTACCCCCTAACCATACCCATGTAAGCCTCTCTCGAATTAAAATCTGTTATGAATTTACTATGATTTAATTCGGGTTTCTTCGGAGAATTAGGAAAGGACCTAGCGAGAGGATACGGGATGTAAGTCCAAGACTTACGACTGAGCGTTAATTAGGGATACCAAGGATGAGCATGAAATACATTGAAACAAAATGAATTATAATTAAAGAAAAGGACACGTTGCAAAGGAGGATAATATGCACCAACCTGGTCTACAATTGATATAGGACAAAGTAATTGACAAAGTACATTAGACTACATGTGGAGCATAAAAAATACAATTAATATATGATACATGAAATACAATTAATGAGCAAGCGCAACGATACCGGCTGACGAAAACGGCGTCGACGTCGAAGGAAAACTGGAGGGGGCACGCTGTCCCGAAGGTACGCAGCGAGGCTTAATTAACTTGAGTCCTTTATCTCATGGGGAACACAATGTAACAGCTTCGGTCGACTTTAGCACGGTGGCAGGTCACTTCAGAGCGAGCACAGGACAAAGCCGGGATGGACTGAGTGAAATGCGCTTTCAAGACAGGGTTACACAAATATACGACTCCAACAGGTCGGGCGCTCCAGCAACGAGTGAGTGCTGGGCCTCTCTCCAAAATGCAACGTCTGGGCAGGAGCTGCGCGCGCATTTGGCGCATGCTCTCTCCCTTCTGGCCTTCTGGAGGCAGCAAGCCTGGGGGCTTACACCCACTCCTCCGATGTGGCTCTAGGAAAAATGACGAACTGTGTCTCATGATTCAAAATAATTTGGACCAGAAAAGTATCAAGTTCAAGAATCAGAAGCTCTACACAGTTCCTTTTAAAGGATATATACATACTTGGAAACATAATGCACAGCGACCTGATCTTCCTAGGAATTATAATTATGAAATAAAATATGTGTACTAAGTAGTCGACAGCGTATGGAGATCTGTATGAATTAGAACTGAGCTACTTGACTCGTGTAACCACGCAATATGAGTATCTAAATATTTAACTTTTTTACCTATATGCTGTGGAAAAAGATAGAATCAGGAGTTTTTTCTGACGGTGAAATTAGAGCTGCATTGCAAGTGTCGGCAGTTGGTGGAGGGGGGGGGGGGTTGAATTACAAGCATTTTTCGTACTTATACAGTGATCTGATCCGCCCATTCCGCGAAATGCAAAGTTTGCTGTTGTCAAAGTAACAGGGCCGGTAAACACTTGTGGAATCGGGCGAATCGGTAGGCGGGCCCGACGAAGCTCCTCCTATTCAGTTAGTGCCGCAACGGTCCTCGGATGGTATGGCTGATCAAGAAGGAGAGAAACGAGTCAAGGACTTTTGACAAGCCGGTCCTTGCGCATCTAAGGGATGGAAGCGTCTGCTAAGAACGAAGAAATTGCCTCCATATCCGGAAGCACTAGGCATCTTGTGGGCATCACTCCTAAAAGAATAAGGTTGTGCAAAAAATATTTTATTATAATTTACAGGTTTCCTCAAAAGTAGAAAGGTATTACGCACTGCGATTAGCAAGATCATGACGGATTTTCAAGATCCATCCACATTATCCTTGAAAAGAATTACAGGGGTTCATTCAAAATAATGTGCCCGGTAAACACACTTTGATAAAGTTTTTCATGGAAACCATGTGTGCTTTTTTGTTTTGTTATGAGAATGAACCAGCTGGTCGAGGGGTGACCTTTTTTTAGAGAACCAAATCAAATTTCCCCGACTTCCTAGGGACTATGGAAGTAGTTATAACAATAAGAAAATAGTACTTTATTTAAACCAATGTCAAGATCTACTAATTTGTTTTCCTCGGTTTTGATCTTAACTCGAAACCTGAAACATGGTTTACAATAAGAAATAATACGGTGGAATGAGCACAAGATTAAATTTAAAAAAATTACATTTTAGGAAAATCAAATTCCCAATCGGATCTATATACTTATGTTTGTATGAAAACCCGACATAAACCCGAAAATCTTGGCCAAGCATCTCAATCATGAGTGCCAAGTATGTAGTAGTTCTATATCTAATTCTGATTCTTGGTTTTGAAACCATACATAACGATACCAAATTAGATTTCTTATTTCAAAAATGTATTCTTCTCGCATACCACAAAGTAAAACAACGTTTAAAAACGCTGAGCATTATTCCGCAAATCTTCGAGGATTTTAAAGGTACTTAATTGGAAGGCAAAAAAACCTTCCTGTCCACTATCTCACTATGTTCTCCTCTCCGGTCTGCCGCAATCGGTTTCAGACCCACCTCAATCAATTCAACGCCCGGCGTTTAGAGGAAGATGATACCACATTTAGATGGTAACTACGTGAGATTTGGAATCTACACACTTTGAAACGTAAGAGGTGCATGTTTGTAGAGAAACAAATATTTCTTTGGTTAAATGAAGAAGACAGAAATGATTATTTTCAGCTTCGGTCATGCATGAATGACCAACACTCAGGTTCAGTAAATTTCGCTTTGGGTAAGTGTTTTTTCAAAGAAAAACTGAATAAGAATGAAAAAGCTCAGCAAGATAATATTTTTATCCGAACTTCTTTCTTTGCAACTAACTCCTGAAGAATAAAATATAAAAAGAAAACTTGAAAGGTAACTTTGCGAACAACCGTAACAAGATCGGAACCGTTGATTATTTCATCAGAATAACTTTTCCTCGAATAACTCCGCAAAACAGAAAAACAGATGTTGGTTTGGTGTACGTACCACGGTGCGGCAGATAATACTCACTTTTGTAAGAGAAGTTAGAGAAGCTAAACTTGAGATAATGAAGAAGTTTTCAACTCAGAGTATGCCAGCTGGTAACTTCAAAGTGATTTGCGAACTGATTCATAAGCGTGCTTTTCGTAGAGAGAAGACGGAGGTTGATGTATAGTACTCTGAAAATAATCTGAATGCATTTCGGGAAAAACACTATTTACAACTCAGTTAGATCATATTCAAAATTGCTGTCGCTACTGGTACATTGAATAAAAGAGGATTTTGAATACAGTGGTTAGCTACTGTAAAAAAAGGCAAAAAAACTTTTATCCATTCAATTTTTTCATAGATACTCGGAATGGGCAATTGGTCATAATATAATGAACCTTCATAAAATAAAATAAATAGTTCAGCTGCCACAAGCCATTCCAGGTTCTTAATTATTGTATTTATTCATTTCAGGAAATGGCAAGAGTTTGTAAATAATCGGACCAAAACCGAGAAGATTCTTGTGGCAGCCCTTATTCTATGTGCCTTACTCGCAGTGTCACTTCTAATATCATTGATTGTAATTGCGAGTCGACGTAAGTGATCCATAAATTACCTACGATATTAGTAAAGTAATAAGGCATTTATTCAAGTCAAGTTTTTGCTCAGGTAACATGCTTTCTGTAAGAATAGACAAACATTTATTTTGGGGGTTTTCAGGATGAGCGCAAATGAAATACGGAGCAATCAACTTCGTTATTCTATTGATCGAGTACATTTTTCTGTGGTAAAATTATTAATCTGATTTTAGTATTGTCCGTCTTTGTGTTGTGTCCATCAGCACATCGAGGAATGGGGTTTTGCGGTGTGTCGAAAAATCTTGGTCGTAACATCGGTTTGATCTAATCACCCCCTGCTCCATGCAGCTGTCTTCTTTCTTGAATACAAAACACTACAACTTCATGAAATCGTTTGAATCATCAGAAATCGTTGTGGGAGGGGAGGGGGGAGGGGTTAGTTGCCGATTGTTCCATTGTGAAAATTGAGGAAATTATGATAACACCCTATCGGTAATATGTGTATCTATGAATATTAGGTATACCTACTCTGCAGTTTTGTTAATTGCTTTCATGTTGAGAATTTGGAAAAAGTCTTGTTGAAAGAAAACATAGAACAAAAACCACTTGGAGAATAGGTTAACGACCGACCTATATTCCGACCCCCGACCCCCTCTACTCAAAGCCCGATGTGAGATGAGGCGAGCCCCCCTGTAGGCTCAAAGTCTACTCCATTGTACAATATTGAATATATCGATTTGCTTTCACGATAACAAATGATTTTGCCGGTCTACCGTCGAAAGCGAAAACGGATAACAAAGTAAGCAAAAACAGATTCCTCGAAAGGTCATCACTATTTGACAGAAGTCAAGTTTGTGACTGTTGGTAGCTGAGACGGCTGTAATTCACGCCAAGGGGTGATATGCACGAATTAACAAGGTAGTACAGTTCGTTACCTATCTCTGTCACAAAAAAAAACTATCAGTTCGAAATCAAATTTCTTAGAGTGCAAACACGAATAGGTACCTATAATTATAACTTCGGAAAGCCTCAAAACTGCCAAAGAGTGGATGATTTCTCACCTCTTTCTGCTGCTGTTTTCTGTTTGTTTATTGAGTTTTTCTGCTGAAATGACGTGATTAGTAATTTTATTTATTTGGTACTAATTACTAGAATAAAATGTTTGTCAATAACTAACTAATAGGTAAATTAAATCCCCAAAAGATTATTTACAATTTATAATATTGTATTATGGTTTGAGCTTGAACAGCATCTTTATCCCTGGGGACATTCTGCGCAATTAGTAGCATTCAATACAACTACGTTATTCTGCGAGTGCGACAGTCAGCCGACAGTCTTGGTTTCTCTAACCGACGAGACCGAGGAGTAACGCGGGTCATTGCATATGCATTTCCTGTCGTATCTTCACATCATGTTTTTTTTTTTTTTTTTTTTTTTGCAACCTTAATTTTGCACAGTATGTAGATGAAATTCATTGGACGTGAGATGATATTGCCCACCGTTTTCTGGCATTTTCCCTCATGCTTCAAATTATTTGTTTAACTCACAGTTTCCAAGTTTTCAGACGTTTGTTCACTGTGGAAGGATGAATTTCTAGAAAATGTCACATATAATCGCCTAGTTGTTCATTGTTAAATTTTTACAATTTTTTTTTTTTTTTTTTTTTTGAAAAATATATTGAGTAATTGAGAAGCATTCAGAGATCCCCAATTCTAACCATATTCAATGTAATAATTAAGTACCCGGTCTATACGCATTTATCCGACGGAAAAAACGTACTTAAACTGGCAGCTGACTCCTCCCATCAGTTGTTGACACACAGCAAAAATGTCGGCCCTTCCAAAATGAGTTGTTATGAAGGCTGGCTTTCTTCCATGTCCACCTTGCATATCGATCATCACAGTTTGACGAGCTCTTTTTCACGGCTCAGGGGTTACAAGAACACCCGCGTTGGGGCTAAGTGATTGCCGACTCACGCCATAAAACCAGAGTTTATTTTTGTTGTCCCTGGAATATCTCAATATTTGTGGTAAAGAAAGTTAACGTTATCCCAATTACTTATTAGCGGATTGACCTGGCACTGTCTAAGTGAATGCTTTCTGTAGCTCTCTTCACAGGCCCAAAAGAGGTTTTGATCATTAATGAAACAGTCAGGCCGAATTCCTGCAGCAGTAAGGTAGGCCGAATTCCAGCGGAGGCAACCCGCAAGGTCCGAGGATCACGTTGTAATATCATGGCAGTGATTAGTGATTGATTAGGTGTCGTTCATTAGCCCGAAAAATTCCAGAGATTAAGGTACATGTCCCAATTAATTGCTCATAACTAAAAGACATTATAGGTTTCAGGTAGGCAGATAAAATATATAGGTCGCCCTTAAACTAAGCACACACGGTCCTATAATTA
The DNA here is from genome assembly GCA_019603395.1 of Cyrtorhinus lividipennis. NCBI lineage: Eukaryota > Metazoa > Arthropoda > Insecta > Hemiptera > Miridae > Cyrtorhinus > Cyrtorhinus lividipennis. The sequence continues at coordinate 24,355,829 of CM034006.1, forward strand.
GCCTCCAGACATATATAATACAGGTTCAAGTGATGTAGAGGATTTTACTCAACGTTCTCCCGAATACGTAGAGGGGGGGTATCCTTTGATGGGAATAGGTGAGGATCAAGCAAGTCAATCCAAAACAAGAATCAATCGCGTGACTTCAGAACTCAGTTAAAGATTCTGAACGAGTTAAATTGGGTTGTTTGCTCTTTTTCCGGAATGATCGGATCAAAAAACGGTAAACACTCGAAACAGAGAAGAACATTTCAGTCTATTCCTCCTCATAATTAATTCCGTGTGACTACTCCTTGCTCAAACCCATATCGTTAAATTGTTCTTGGATTTCAAGGTCCAAAACCGGTGTGTTACTCAACTCAATGCATAAAATCTGGTAAGACTTTTGTCACTTATAATACTAACCGATTTTCTCTTCTTTTTGAATAAAACAATACAAACTATAATTAAGCTATAGTGATTACTAATTATTACAGAATTTTGGTTTTGAATTCCACAGCATCAATTTTTATCGAAAACATGGATACTCGAGTGAAACCGTGCGATGATTTTTATCAATTTGCATGTGGCCGCTGGCCCGAAGCGCACATTATAGAGGGAACTTCTAATTCCTGGTTTTCGGACAGAACCAGATACCTGAATTCTAAAATGGAAGGTAAGATACATTCCGAGAGTTCCATCGTAGTGGGACTCTACCTAACGCATGTTCATCGGTTATTGGACCTGCCAGAGTATTGATAATGATTACTCGCATAGGGTTCTTAGGAATAGCACTCAAAATCCACCAGATTATTATATATTCAAGCGTATTGCCAGTCGAGCGCCCAAGCTGTGGGATTCCAAGAAATACATCTAACGAAGGGGAGGAAACGCTTATAATCTCCTCTCCCTACAGAATCGACCTTGCTGCTTGAACAATAAACTTCTGCCCCTAGAATAAAATGTGGTTAATATAATAATATTTTTGTAGAACGTGACTGTATATGTAAAAAGTGTAATCCATGTATGAATTGATTATTCAGTAATACAATACAATAGGTATGGTTTTACGTACGAAATTCAAGTTTCTAAGGACCATACCTAGCGAGCTAATATAAATGCGGGGTTCGCAGGAGGCTTCGAGAACAGAATACGTATTTTGGGGCCGAGTATATTTCTTCTGCTTATGCGTGATCGAGGGCCGTGTGACAATCGAGAGATCAAAGCAGCGATAAACCGTAGTTCATCGATTTCGATCAAACCAGTTCGTTTGTTTAGTTCGTTGACCTTCGTGCGGCTCCACTAATCAAGAGCTGGACTACAAAATACAACTGCAGAATTTTCTATCAAAGACCCTTGCCGATGTGACTACCTGAAAAATTTTGTTTTACGTTTATTATAATGTTTTTAATGGTGGACACAGCCTGACCCTCGGAGTCTTTAATGATCAGATATTGAACGGTACGCATAACCGAACTAAATTCTCATGAACGTCTAATGCGGAGTATGAAAGTTATCCATTAGTGTAGTTATCCATTGTGATCCTTACATTAATGTACAACAGTAATGTGGCAAGGATGCAAATATGCTGTTTTTTTATGAGTGAGCCTTTTTAGGTGCGGTGGAAAGGAAGGGGCTAATACTCTACCTAAGTTGGGGGTCCCCAAAAGCAAACAACAAATTGTAACACACGAATGAGCAGAAATAAGTGAGCTATCATAATTGTTCAAGGAATTCTGTTGGAGAACGTGACGAAGGAAGATCCTCTTCCCCTTGCGTCTGCAAAGTCATTGTTTTCTTCTTGCTTAGACACGGGTAGGCCATCAAATTTTTTCAATGAAATAATATGATATATATGACGTTGTGTTACTTTTTTCACATTATAATCACATGGCGTGCCAACAGAAAAGATTGACCAACTCGGGCTGGAACCTATGCTGGATGTTCTGGATCGAGCAGGTCTTCCCAAGACTCTTCCCGATGAAACAAGTGCCGCCACATTCAGTATTTCCAAAACGCTGGCCAGGATTCAAAGGGTCCTCAGCATGGATATTCTGATACAGTTATCAATGGCAATTAGTCCCAAAACCAACAAGACTATAATGGTGGTGAGTAGATTCACTTTATTGTGATTAACTTTTCATTTCCTATTTTTTTCAAATTCTACCAATTGATTGAAAATCATGAATTTTCCTATTAGTAGATATTGCGTCAATTATTACATTCTTGCTGCTATCATAGACGCTATTCAGACCAAGTTGATTATCGCACGTAGTGATTCTGAAATTTGGTGCATGGTAGACGAGATGCAGGAAATCCGTACGTGGTTCGGTACAAACGCGTGATATCCTCGATGCTGTTGGATACCTCCAAGTTCAAACAGTTCGGCCCCGTTTGAAACTTAGTTCGAACACTACCCCCCTCGCCCATTTATCTCGAAACTTCATTTTATAGGGTCCTAGCATGCAAGCCACATGTGTACGAAGAGCATGTGGGCGTAGTCATTTGATAACGATCGTTCCATTGCTCATTGACTGCAGAAAACGAACCCAATCGATAAGTCAATAATTTTTGCGGATCACCCTATTCAGCACCCTACACGAGTAATGACAATATCCTTTCAGAAAAATAGAGCGCCCATTGCTACCCTAACAAATATTACATGCAGGTGTTTCTCGCCCAAGCATGAAACTCAAATCCACGTTTTATTGGTAGACGGATGAAGAACAAATAGAACTACTCTAGCGTTTTCACTATTTTGCACAATCATTCGGGCACATGTGTATATTGTGCCCAGATTATTACCAAAAACGATCTACCAACATCGTTACGACAATAGAAGAAGTACGCCTATAAGATTAGCTGAACAAAAAGATTTTTTCGATCACAATAATTTATCAAGTCGAGATATTATTCTTCTTCTCTTTTGTGAACAATGCGTTCTCAGGTCAATAATCAGTTTTGCGTCCTTCGCGCTCCATTTTCATCGTTTTATGTAAAAACTTATCATTTCTTTAATGGTGAGTTTCCTTGCTCATATACGTAGGAGGTAAGGTAAGGTCGGTTTGACAGCTGGATCAACAAAATGTGACAATTTCCTTCCTATTTGAGCATATGTAGGGTACCTAACATAATAACACAATACACATACATATGGAGAAATATTTTGACGAAAAACTCATGTAGTTAGTCAGAAACACGATGGCAGTCACCTGTTTCAGTATTTGGCATTCCAGCTACTGATTTTAGACTAAATGCATAGCCTCAGGGTTTGGCCTATTTTTTCAAATTTAAACATATTATATTCAGAAGTACAAAACCAAGCATGCAACGTGAAACTACGTTGTTTTTCTTCGGGTAATTACTGTTGCATGTCTCCCCATTTCAGTTGCGCGACCATTTATCGATTGTATTATTAGCAAGAACATTGATTAGTAGAAGATGATCAGCAATTTAAGTGACAGGTTGGCCTGACGTCGCATCATTTCACTGGCCTATTTATTATAACTTTACGAATTGGCTTTCGTAATTGAAAAGTTCGATTTTATTCCGAACAATCACTGACGAGATAGACCCCAACCCTATCCGTCAGCTCTAAATTTATTTTTCCGAAACCGTAGTTTGCGTACTTTGCCTTTTACACATTTTCAACGTTTCTTTCGATACTAATTAAAACATGAAAGTAATCCCATCCGATTTGTTCCGTGGTCAGGTTTCCCCCACTTTAGGGAGTTCTAGTCTTCCTGAATTGGTTTCAACGGAAGAACGAGTCTACGTGAACTCGAGAGAAGCTCTGAGCCTTAGACTGGCATACATGACTGGAATTATGTCAGCCCTTCAGCCCAATTCATCACTCACTGAGTTGGGAGCAGCTGCTTTGAAAATATTAGTCGTTGACTCGCAGGTCAGATCGGTAAGTTATACAAACTTTTAAAATTTGTTTCCAGCTTTAGTTTTTCTACTTGTATCGGTTGGAGTTTGTGCCCTTCTTTCCTTTTATTCCTAATTTTATTCCTTTTCTTTTGAGTGTGAGGTACCTACTGATTCCAATGTTTTAGGACATCCAAAAATCAGATACTGATGAGTCACCTTCCCTGATGACTTTAGCAGAATTGCAAGAAATGATGGACGCCGCTAATACTACAGGTACTCCCAGACAACGGGTGAGTAGCTCTCCTGAACGGACGAAGAGTGATAATTATTAGAAACGCTGTACATATCCTTTCAGCTGCATAGACAGAGGTTTTCTTCAGAATGGCACCTACAACGTTTCCACTTAAATTACACATAATTACATGGTGTCACAAACTCGTCTCATTAAAGGAAGAAATTAGTCGTAACATTGAAAGACTCATTTTCAACATATTTGTACTTATACAATTTGCAGTTTGATTGGATGGAATACGTCACAGTCCTGTTGGACGGCTTGGGAAAAGGAGTCTCTGTAAATGATACAGTGTACGTGGATTCCCCTGACTTCTTCGTACTCCTAGCGCAGAGATTACACCGGAATCGACCCGAAACGTATCGTGAGTGGCTTTGCGTTGATAGTTTCAATCAGTAACCACGGTGATTTCGTTGAAACCTTCAATCAATGACAAACGACAAAAGAGAGGGATAGATCTTTGATAAGCAGTTGTAGGGAAGCAGGGCGGTAAGCGAATTCGTATGTGTACCTACTGATTTTATAGTCAAGATCTCAATCAGAACTAACCCAAATCGCCTATCATCGGTATTTCTCTTCGGCAGTCGTTCGGGAAAGTTGAGAACAAAATGGATAATGTACTTATATAATCCCCGATTCGGGAATGCTCCGGTGGTCCATTATTTCGGAAATTCATTACAGGCTTCGGCTAATCAATAGAATGCGTTCAGAAATTTACTTCTTTGTTAAGGAAAGAACTCGTCGAGGGGTCTCAAATGAAAATTTAGCTAGAAATGAGTGCAAAATAAGTGAGTTGAGGTAAAATACTTAACAAGAAATTCCATCAGATAGGCAGCAAATTCTGGAAAAAAGATTCGTATGCCTTCATAATTGGTGTTGTGGGAAGATATTCAATTAATTTCATTCTGCTTACTTTGTTTATCTACTAACCAAACATTAAAATCTAGATAAATAATCACAATAGACTTTTTTGGGTAATCACACAATGGAAAATACATCGCAAGCACGAGGGAATATCCGTACGGATCACATATAGATCTCGATCAGGATGTCAGCATACTGCACCGCGGTTATGGGAGCGCCTGTATATATAAACTCCCCTCCCATTCACGCCGGAACAGATCGTGGGAACTCGGATCTTCTTCTCACGCTGGAGCCACTCGAATGTCGGAACCTGAGACCTCGTGATGACCTTTAGTCTGCACAAGACGTCGCTACCATTGCTCTCATCATTCATAAATTCTAATGAAGAATTGTCCATCCTGTCCGAAACCTGTGAAAATCTGAGATTCCGCCCATTTCGTCTTTCAAGGGAGTTAATTATGAGTTATTAGAGTTATCTTATCATTTCCCTCTTTTAGGATCTGGAGGTAATTATTATAAGTTGAATAGGTTCAAGCATGAAACACCACTGACTTTAGATAACTAGGAAGGTACTATCAGATCACTGCGAATCGATGTTGTTAGGTAAATATCTATTCAATAAGGCGGCACATGGTTTTGCCTCGGTCTTGGGCCTATCTCTAATTAGCGTTCAGAACTAAAACTTCTTCAGAGGGTGCCAATCGTTCCGGGACCCACTTCATTGAAATCAGCGTCCAAGATTTAGTGGAAAATGATACCCCACACGCCTAGGTTCCAGAAATCAAAACACATATCAAAATGGGTAATATATACCCAATTTGACCCATAACTTCTTCCAGAGGGTGCCGATCGTTTTGGGACCCATTTCATTGGATTCAGCGTCCAAAATTTAGTGGAAAATGATACCCCACTCGCCTAAATCGCCCAAAATCTCGAAAATCCATTTTTCAAAACACATTTTGACCCCTACCCCGCCCAAATTTGGTCCGATCGGGCTGAAAAGCTTGGAGGACCGTCCTAGGCCGGGAACAGACCCCTGACCCAAATTTCAGATTTTTTAGAAAATTTTCTACTACCAAAAACGGCGTGGACGGCGGACGGCGTACGGCGTACGGCGTACGGCGGACGGACATCGACCTTTTTTGATCAGGACATCATGAAACGTCCAGAAAAAAATTTTAACGCTTAATTTTTATACTCAATGGTTTTTTATTATTCAATAGAGCCAGGGTATGGGGAAAACAGTGAGTGTGGAGTGAACAGGACTTGTTCCATTAGTGAGGTACCCCCTTCAACCTTTCCCCATCCCCGGTAGGCGACAATTTCTGTGGGACCCAACTGAATGGTTTCTGCGTCTAAAATTTATTGGGAAATGATACCCCACTTGCCTAGTCCCCAAATATATTTTCAAAAAAAATGAAACGCTTTAACCATACCCCCCTCAAATTTAGTCCGGTCTGGTTGAAAATGTTTGAGGACCAACTACAGCTGGAAAGAGGACCCTAACTGAATTTTCACGTTTTAGACCAATTTTGGAGGTTCCAAAAACTGCGTGGACGTTTCTCGAAATTACTTCTTTAGGACAGGCTACCACTTATAGTTTAGTTTCGTTCTCTCCCTAGTTAATTAGCCCTATGAATTTTTGTTTCACTTGGCAGTGGTTCATAGAGTATGAAATGGAGAATATGTCCATCACAGGGAATGGGTAGTTGTAATTCGAGGCGAAGAAGACTTAGGACGTAGTAAGTTTTGTGGGAGATTTCCCACAAAAATGAAAATCCTTCTCTTCGATGATCTCTCTAATCGATTGAAGAAGTCCTTCCCACTGATCTTCAGCGATGAGATGCAGGAAAAGTTTCCCTTCCCACGGTCACACCCCGTCCAAATCCCCGGACATCGTGCGACGACCGTCGATCTGGCCGCACACTCGACTCGGCGCTTCCCACCACCCCAAACTGTGTCCTATTGATACTAGAGAAGTTCTCATAAGAATTCATTACTTTTCCCACGAGAAATCGGCATCGTCGAAACGTGGGAAGGTTCGGGATCCCGTCGAGGCCCCTGCCGTCGGCCGATAACGAGAGGCTGTCGTTGTTTTGTCCGCTCCCCCACTGTGACGAGAGACACCGCCTCTCCACTATACCGCCCACATTGCGACTTGCGATATCTACCTTCCTTCAAGTGGCTCCATGCCCCTGAATCTAGATAGAAGCCAAATTATCTGGTCATAAACTAGATATTTAAAAAGTTACTGTATCTGTAACAAGGGTAACTATAGACGAATAGATTCAACACTCTTAACTTTCAAATTCAACGCCTCTCACCTCAAAACTCTACGAAAACAGAAAGTAACTTAAATTCGTCAGACCTAAACATTTTCGAGGGATAAAAAATCCAAACATAATCCATCAAACATTGTGGAATAATTTGCAGCATTCATCTTTCATTTTCTGCCTGAAAACTCATCAGAATGGCTCTTAGGGTTCTACATTTTATCAACATCAGTATCTGAAATGTATAAGGTGTCATTTAATTACTCTTCCTAACTGATTACATGTGTTTTCGAAATTATAAGCGGCCAAGTACACTCAACAGCCTACGCTAAGTAGGCAACATTATATACAGTCTTATTCTAGTTATCTTCATCCTTGTATTTTCCTCCAGTCGATGGAACGATGTATTCCTTTTTTTGTTGGAGATGGCACAGAGAAAATTCTCATTAGGCCTACAGCGTGACAGACGTTAGCAGTCGGATCTGCAGGCCGAGACCAATCAACCACAAGTAGTAGAAAAAACGTAGACCTGAGCCATTGGTTGAGGCCCATTATTCAGAAGGTCGTTGAGAATGAGATGATTGTGATGGGAACGGAGGGGTTCGTTTGAGAGGGTTCTCACGCCTCAGTCGGACGAATCCCACGGAATCTGGGAAGACTCCTCTTGGTCCTGTGAGAACATTAGTCGCAAAGCCCGTGATATCTTTTATTTTCTGAATGGTTGAGATCCTCCACTCCATTTAAACTATCAATGAGGAAAATTATTGGGCTTGGGGATATTAGGCCCTTCGATCTAACCAATAGGAGAAGTTTAACGACTATTAATGCTGTCCAAATGTCCAATTGTCTTCAAATAGAAGAGTTTCCCCCCATTAGCCTAATAATTATACATTGGAAAAGTGTGATATTTTAAAGGAATAATAAATATAACAGCAGAAAAAGAGCCAAAGACGATTATTGGCCAGACATTATCTTCGACTGTATTTCCCCATATGGAACACGATGAATGAGATGCCTGCTAGATGCTCACAATTCGTCATCCCGTGGTTCACTCATTCTTTCTGACCTCAGGCGGGCCCTATCTAAAATTAGAATCTTGCGCTGAACCCACGAATGCTTTGGAGAATGACTGGGGGTGAGGTGAGAGGTAATTTGAAGATAAATGAGGTGTCATTTAGGACTCGAGACTATCACGGATTGTTCCGTGGTTTTGGGCTTTTCACTAGACGACTCTTTGATCTGCTCTTCCATCCAGCGTGGAGAAAATTACTAAGGTGGAGTGAAAAAACCATCCCACAGATGTTTGATATGGGTTCTTGTGAGAAACAATCACAAAATTCTTATTTTTAGTTCAATACACAATCACGAAGGTTCATAGACCTGACAAGCGCTTTGCTCAGTGGAAATCCTATATTAAAATTGGGAAAGCTATCGTACAATAATAACAGTGACTATTAGTGGTCCAATATCAGGAGGCCTAAATTGCTCTTCATCTTCAAAAGTTCAAATGAAATTGCATCACAAAATAGTTCAGCACATAAGATGCAGTCCCAGGCTATGAAAACATAATACAATATTTTTTAACTAAATAATCAACACAACAATAAAATTGATCCTTTAGGCAATAATTGATATAACACGGGTACTACACATGACATGTAATGATATGTTACATCTCAAGCAAGCGGTTGTCTGAAATTTGGCAATTGAAGCGAAATTCAGGCCATATTAAGTGTGACGAGCCTTGTGAGAGAGGGGGAGTTATTATTGAAACTCTGGATACGGTTTCCACGATCAAAAAGGTTCCCTAACTACAGGAAAGTGAAGCATCTTGACAGTTGACGTTCACGTTACTACAAACACGCTATGGGGCACAAACGCTCTCGTTCCTTTTCACAAGATTTCCACTCAACTCATCTTTTCCTTTATTCCAAGCCTACTTTTATTGTGCCACCTCATTTTGTCTCTCATGGGAATTTTTTTCTTGTTTGTTATTGTAGACCTCATTAGGTAACCGAGAAATTTACTTCATTCTCAACATTTTCGAGGAATTTATTAACTTCATCAGGGCGATATTTATTCCAGACCTGATGAGGAGGGTGAAACCCTCGAAAGCTAGGCAAAATAAGATGGTTGAAAATACCGCACTCTGTTTGATTTTTGACTCAGCTATTGACTAAGCTATCGGTTTAATTTTGCCTCCTTCGGGCAAGCCCTGAATGGGGTACCGACTTTTGAACTCATCACATCAGCTTAGGACATTAAAATACGTTTTTCAACAGGTGACTCGCGAATCTCTTCTGAATCGGCTATTACATGACACCATCAGTTGGCCATTACATAATGGACGTCAATTGACAGAGGTTCATTTTATTTGAATTTGTCAAAAAACAAAAATCACAGGGGTTGGTTATTCCTCAGAACAGGAGCATGGAGACTCGTTCCAATCGATTCAGCGTCCAAAATTTAGTGGAAAATAATACCCAACATCTCGAATTTAAAAGATTTTAAAAGATCCAAAGAGCCTCGTTCTGACTGTTCATATAGTAGGACTATTCATGAATAATACATAATTTGTATCTTACAGAGAGATATTTATGGTGGTTTTTGGTGACGTCGATGGTACCCCATTCTTCGGAAGAGCTTCGATCCCTGAAAGATGACCTTTACGAAGCTTTGTTCAGAAGACCCCGACAAACCAGGTGCGCAATGATGGAAATACAATAATGAAAATTAATTAAACTGTGCACCAGGTTATTGAAGATTGACGTCAATTACATCTTCATGGATTGCAGGGCTGCAAAATGTGTGAAATATGTGAAGTCATTCTTCCATATGGCAATAAGTTACAAATTCGCAAAAATGGATAATCTGAAAGAGACAACTGCAAAGGTATACCTTTGTTTATGAATTCGCAGAGCTGAAAGCTCTCCATGAAAATTCAGCTCTAATAAAGCTTCTTCAGGTCTCCCCTTTACCTTTTCTGACATTTTGTGAGGGAAGTCATTAGGCAACCAAATCTGCAATGCATTATCTGGAAACTGCCTTAGTTATTTCGGTGTTTATAACTATCCTAATTAGGTACTGCCCAGCCTTTTAGCCTCCAACGTGTATCATATACTAATCTTATATGAAGATGGACTGTCCAATACTATCTTGACTTCAGACAATATCGTTTCCCGCAGGTGAGATCCATGTTGAACGACATCACTGATTCGTTCAACGTCCTAGTCAATTCGCTTCGATGGATGGACTATGCGACCAAAGAGAACGCCGCTAAGAAGGCGAGAGCGATCAAAAGTTTTATTGGTTATCCTGATTGGTTGGTGGCTCCAGGTCAACTTGAAGAACTTTATCAAGGAGTAGGTGCCCATCTGAGTCAAAAGTTGCCGATGAAAATTCGGCATAAATAATGTCTAATTGCACGCTACTTACAGCCTAACAGTATTTTTATTTTTATACATCGCAGCTCTTTCTCAGCATTCAATTTCCGAACCTTGCCCCTCAATTCAACCCTCACGTTGTGTACTGAATTGATTCCAGATGGAAGTCATTGACGGCCAATTTCTACAGTCAATGGTTGGGCTAAAAAGTATCGAGGTGAAGAATATTCTCAAAACCCTTGGCGAGCCCCCAAGCAACGATACAAAAGGGTGAGTGGTTATTTTTGTAACGTTATTTCATAATGAGACAGTAGCACCTGAGAAATGTGTCAAATGCTGTAATGAGCGCTGTCGGGAAGTGTTCACTTTTACTGGATGGGGCAAGAAAAATAATTATAAACAACTCATAAAACATATAATTCCTAGCAAACCCGATTATATTCAAGTTGTGACTTGGAGGAGTTTGCGGAAAAAATCTTCACGTCATTTTGGAGCGAATCTTCAGAAAAATCTCAAAATACCGTACTTCGTACCCATGTCTACATTAACATTGTTATAGTCAGTACCATATCTGTCATGCGCCTTTGTTATTTTATCATTTCAGATGGGTTGCTGATCCTCTGGATGTCAACGCGTTTTACGGTCGTGGCTCCAATGCGATAGGTATGTATTCATCCACCTGTTTTTTATCTGATTCAGTCGCGCATATTTGTAGGGAAACGGGTTAGTAATCAAGGAGCAAGGGCACTGGTCATGACTCTTAGTAATCGACCTCGAACAACGATTTTTCGATGAGATTGTCGAAAATGGAAATCGCAGAAGTAATTCATGGTTCATTTCATCATATATAAACAAGACACACGAGACACCATCACATGCTGTGTAAGCACTGAAATTTTGAAAATCTTTCAGAAAACGTCAGGCGTAAAGCGCGTAATTGATTTTGAAGATCACAGCGGGCTGTTCCACTATGTACCTACTATAACAAACATTAGGAAACCCCAAATTCTGATTAGGTTCTTCGCTCGTTTCTCCGGCTTATAAAAGTCATGCTACCTCGAACGTTATGATCCATAAGAATATTTTATTATTATTTACAATTTATTGATTATGATAATTTATTGAGTAAACCAATGGCCGATTCCGTGGGCTAGCTTGTCTTCAAATTGCTTCTTATCTTGAAAATTGATGAAATGAAATAACTTTTTCAACCTGTTTCTCATTTTTGCATGCAGCCATACCCGCAGGCATTCTCCAATCCCCTTTCTATTATTTAGGTCTCGAGTAAGTCCTCATACAGATATTTTCGTGTGTTAGATCCTCACTGTCCACATGCATTACTTGTTGTCTTAGATGTATCATAAGATTTAGCTCTTATACGCATGAAATAGCATGACTAAACAAATAGTACGTACAAGGTGAGTGCACCTTCTGAAATGAAAATGTAGAAATGGTATAGTTGTGAATAGAAACCGAATCGAAAATTACTCTTAAGGAATGGCCGTTATTTCCTAAATTATTTTCGAGTTCCTTTCAGATCATAGTTAACATTATCATTATTATATTAGTTGGAAGTCATAGCTCCATGATTAGGCGTTTTCCTCCACCTTCAGTTCCAACTGAATCTCTATTAATTTTAATTATTCCCCTCATAATTCAATCATTTTCCTTTCTAGCGCTGCAACTTTTGGTTTTCAATAGGTTTTCTTTTAAAACATTCATGGACGTAGACTTATTTTCGGTACTTGATTAGTCTAACGTAAAGTGTACATAACAAATTGCTGATCCAAGAAATTACACTCGTTCATTCCAGAGCATTGAACTATGGAGCCATCGGATCAATTTTGGGGCACGAATTGACTCATGCTTTTGATGTTGAAGGTAAGCAAACCAACGCGGTTCTCACTCACGAGTTTATTCTCGATTTTTCTAAAACCACTTTTTGTGCCATAAATTAAAGGAAAGGACTTCGATGAAACTGGGAAAAAAGTTTCATGGTGGGACGAAGCGATGTCGAAAGCGTACGACGAGAGAGCCCAGTGTTTCGTTAATCAATACGATCAATTCGGGTACAGCAGTAAACATAAAGTCAGTATCTTATTACCTTGAATTACACATGATTCACGACAACAGGGAACAGACCTAATGGATTTTTATCTCTAGTTGAATGGATCGCTGACCCTGGCTGAAAATATAGCGGACAATGGCGGATTGAGGGAAGCATTCCATGCTTACGAACACTACATCGAACGTAATGGAGATGAACCGAAACTTCCTGGACTGGAGATGTACAGTCATAAACAGTTATTCTTTATGGCGTTTGCCAATGTGAGTAAACTTGCCAGGAATGTTAATGATAACTAAGTTTAAATATAAGAAACATCTAATACACCCAGGCGAAAAACGGGTGTATGGAAGCGGGTGGATTACAAGAAAAATTTGTGATAATTCTTTTGAACAAAAAAAGGGGTTTTCTCAAACTTCAGATTTTCCTAAATGGCAATCTCCCGACTTAGTTTAGATTGATCGAAGAATGGTAAAATTTTGCATTTTGCGTCATTACTGACAATCTTCCCTCGCTTTGCGAGCTTTTTTACCTCGAAATATTCAACTGTTTTTGAGGGGTTTGGGAAGACAAGATTAAACCCTTTACGGCAGAATTACTTTCCACCGTTTTCGTTGCAGGTTTGGTGTGAAAAGACGACGCTGGAAGAAGACATAAATTCTTTGACAGACGTTCACAGTCCTAATAAATTTCGGGTTATCGGTACTTTGAGAAATTTGGAAGTTTTCAGTGAAGTCTGGGGGTGCCCCAAAGGCTCGGGTATGAACCCTAGAGGTAAATGCGTCTTGTGGTAAAAGTATTTGGAGTACCTAGATACAGACAAGACTATTCCACTAACCTAAGCAATACCTCATCATGAATATCACTATTCAGCAAGTACGAGTACAATACCTGGGACCCAATTGGTATTGACACTTTTCATTTTTCCCACATGATAGGGATATAACTCGAGCTTCAAGTGTGATAAATTTTTGTCCATAGTTACCTATGAATAACCTACCTAAACATTTTCTCATCAGTTGTTTAATCTGCTAATGGGTTTTTCTTATTGGTAAATAGATCTTGTTATAACTTTTCCTTTATACTATGAGTTATTAGGAGAAAGTAATGTAAATCAAAACGTGCCTTATAAGATATTACTTGCATTTTTCCTTATTTAAGTTTTCATGAGAAATGTTTTGAGAATTTTACTACGTGTAGAAAAGTCAGAAGATTATATAACGTTTCATATTCACCATCTTATTTCCCTTGTTATCTTTCGACACGGATTCCGAATAGCGGTTATATGACTTGTGTGATTCAAAAACGGTAGGCTGCGGAGAAGAAAATACTGGAGTTTGAGAATTACTTGGGGGGGTTTCCCATTTTATTGTAAAACGTACAACTTTTCAGACCAGTCTGTTCCAGGGTAACTTCAACATTACTAAAAGAATATCGCAAAAATATCACAGCCTTTACACAACTTGTAATATTATTGTCGTTTTCCAAGAAAACGTGAGAAATGTCCTGTCAAAGAGCAGAATTATTATAAATTCTTTTCTACTTGACTAAAAATGATCGTGACGACTAAAATCGATGAAATTCTCGAAGAAAAGGCGGATGAGCCTATCGATTCGGCGATGGTTGCACCTTCACCTACGAAGAATGTCCAATATTTAACATCTGTTTAGCAACCATTAATTTCAGGTCAACTTCAAATGGCATTTTAAGTGAACCTAAAAACCTAGCCTTAATACTGAAGGTGGTCCATAACCTTTCATTGTGTCTAGGCGTGAGACCCTAGACAGAGGTTAGTTTCAAATCTAGCACGCTACATGCCTATGATGCATGACCTTACCGTAATCAAGCTCCACGGGTGCTCGCCGAAGTTGAGGAATAATGGGGATACTTGAACTAGAGACCAAGTAAATTCCCTTGACTGATGCTTCACACCTCACTCTTATGGGTTTCTCAAATTTATCCAAAAAATCGTGAAAACCGTCACTTTCTTCTGCCTCTGAGGAATAATAATGTGGACAATATTTGAGATGCGTTCAATTTATTCAATTTTGATTTGAACGGTAATAAAGGTAGAGAAAAATGTATAGTGTCCTACTTACGTCCAAAAAATCTCGGGTCCAAACCAGACAGTGAGAGGGCTGCGATCCCTGGTTCTATATGCCTGACAACACTCGGATCTACCTACAAGGGTCATTATTGGAGTGATTAATACAGCAAGGCTCAGTGCATTTCCAAAAAAAAATCGCCCACTATACTCACTCTCATTCCGTCAATGTAGAATGTAATACTGGGCAACGGGTCAGTAATTTGAGCCGAACATTTAATAAGAAAGTCTCCATCGGTCCCGGTGATGCTCCTCGACAGTTGCAAAGACGGTTTTTTAACGTCAGCATCTGCAAGAATTATTATCGGATTTTTTAAAGTATCGTAAATCACTAATACCCTCACAGGGCTTTCGCCCAACTATGGTATACCAGAGATATCACGAACGTTATCAGTGAAATGTAACACACATTTTCGGTTGACCCTCTCAATAAGAGTCTCCCCTTGTGCCCATTATGTTGTCTCGTGTTAGCTCTAATTTTCAATTTGATTTGCCTACCGAGAACATTCATGTACGCCGAATCTGAAGCGGTACTAAATGTTATATCCGTGGAAACTTCGCATGTGACAATTCCACTAATGTTTGCGGGAACATCAAGAAGGGTAACTTGGTGAGCACTGGATCCCGGCAGCTGGAAAATCAAATATCCTAATACAGTGGTAACATGAATATAAAAAAGAACAAGGGAAGGAATATCACATAATTTGTTATTTTTAAACCAAGATTTCACAAACAGGTCAACGGTTTTGCTTCCAAGTTTGCAAAGACCAGAACCACAACTTCAATCATTTAGAAATGATATGGTTTTCACTTGTTAGGGTAGGAGATCCCACATTAATATTCTTAAGCTGGAATGAACAGAGGACACTTTGCAAACGCTAACATCGAATAGGATTTGAATAACTCACAATCTAATGATCTGAAAGGGCTCGTAATTTTTTGTCGTAGTTACAACCTTGTAAATTTTCATCCGCTTTTGTTCAAATTTGAAGGATAATGAGGGTCAGCTAGTGTGGATTCCATAAATGTTGAGCCTTAAGTTAATAAATTAAACTATGGGTAATCTGAAAGTTAATAAGATTGTGAAGTTATTGAAAACGGTCAAGAGATAGCTTCTATGTCAAGACATAAGTATGGGTAAGAACTCACGTCCACATTGAGTCCGTGACCGGGGAATGAAATCATCGCCGGTTGATCTTGTGGTACGTAACGGAAAAACTCGTGGTTGCCGCGATACCACTTGACAGCGTACAAAGGTTTACCTCCTAAATCATACTGGCAGACCAAAGTCACTGCGGAATGGGATTTAACAAATTTCGGCACCATAACTCGCACTCGCACCGCATCCCCTATATGTGCAAAAATTAAATAAAGATATTCAATTTTCAACTAGTTAAATAGAAACGAGCTGTCATCAGAATGGAACTCACCAAATGCGAATATGATGAGAAGAGGCAGCAATGCGGTAAACATGGTTCCATGAATCGTAGCTAAGCTGAATGTTCAGTGTGAGCGAGCACGCGTCTTGGAATACTGTTCAAAATGTTAACGTAGCCATCAGAAATAAGAAGCCTCAGCTAATTCTTAGGCAAATGAAATCACCTTCGTAATAATGTGTAAAATTTCCCCCTTGAAATGATGGGAAATTAAGATAAGTTTGAGAGATTACTCGTTTCAGTTCATTATTCCTTGAATAAACGCTCCATGAGTATTTTGCCATTAGTGTTACTACCTCAAGTTTCTATTGTGTGACAGCAACATGATAGCTAAAGTGGAAAATTATACCCCATACGCCTAGGTACCCACAAATTTCGAAAACCCATTTCTGAAATAGGTAGGTCTCGATTTTGACCCATATCCACCTCCGGTCCACCAATTGGTCTGGGGCTTATCACAATGGACTCAGGATCCAAAATGCATGTTCTCCCCATGATTTTGCTCCAAAGAATAATAAACCATTTCGAAATAATTTGCCGCTTTTTCTACTTGACTTTCATAATGCAAATGGCCTTGATAGGAAGATTCATATTTTTAATGATATTTTCGTAATTCGTTCAGGTAAAAGAACTTGTCTAAGGCAAATTATATTCTTAATGTCAGTTCAGATGTACCATTCACGGACAAGCATAGCTAGTGCGCGATTTCAAAAGGTTTCGCTGAACAGTCATAGAACGGTTAATCACTCCAAGTTTTTCAGTTATTGTCTTACGGCAGATGCTGAATTTAGGACATCGCGTTTGGTGGTGCGTGTATACCTGTTGAAAATGAAACTACTTTTTTCTATGATTCTACGAGGTGTTTGTATTAGGTACCTTTGCTCATCCTTCAAATCCATTATCGTAAGACTCGCCCTGTCTACCCATTGGTCTTCCTCATCACGTCGTCACTGTCACTTCACTTCGCTACAACGCACGCAGCCCAACAGACTTTTCGAGAATGTTTAGATTCGGACAAAACCAGCTTAGAGAATACACCCCTCTCTGCCTCTCCATTCGATCCTAATCCGTTCCGAGTTTAGACCGCACCACTTTAACATAAATCTCACTTCCACAGCCCTGCCGCCCCGTTCTTCACCGTTCCTCAGGACTGTTGTCACCTGTGCACTCGCATCTTGGCAGACGACCAGGCGGACAAAGGGTTAGGCCAAGACCGCATCTCTTTTTTGCTGACTATGAGCATGTGGCAGAAAATCAACACGAAGGATGGTGAACAGCGTCAGAAAGGCACTCGACAACACCTGACTTTTTGTGTTCCCACTGATTTTTTGCGAATTCGTATACTTAGATTTCCTTGAAGTTGAACATGAGGCTAGGATGTGTGGAGATCCACATTTTTGAAGCACATGATTAGTGTAAAACGAGAAAATGAATTCTAAAAACGGTTTAGAGACGAAATCTACGATTTACTTATGTGGGCAGAGTGATAGGATGCTTCAATTGATGTAAAGGAAAGAAATAGTGAAACTAAATAGAGAAAAGGAGTATGAGGAGATCAACTACAACTTCTTATCCCAATTACATTGCATAGGTGAATATTATCAAGGTTTTTCATCAACGAATTTAGGTATTTTAATTCAAGAAAGGTAGTTTCTATAATAAAATAAAAAGGAATCAAGCAAGCAGTGTGAACTAAATGTCTGAGGCCAGGATTTTAAAACATATAATAACGATTTGCATGTGTGCTTATGTAGTATGCCTAGACAGGTGCCGCGCCTGGAGAGTCTTATTAAAACCCCCAATTAGGTACAAGAATCTTCTGTGAGCTTGCGATCAAAATTGACTGATTTATATTCTATCGACTGCGCTGCTCAACCGCTGATGCCGTTCAACCGGGAAGAAACAAACAATAAACCTTTTGTTTTTTCCCTCTAATTGATTAGGACGGCTGAATGGAGGGATTGCGCTCGGCCGTTGAAGGATCGTTGGAGACGCGACTAATTTATAGTGCCGATTTTGGCTCTCATCCCGATTCTCGACAACCTGTGTAACCTTATGGAGGGAGGTAGACCGTGTACGACACAATGGCCTCTGTCCAAATCGTGGTAATATCCGACTTCCATCGTTTCATCGTCTTCCATCAATGAAAACAATGGAGTCGCTATCGTAGTACCACGTAGTATTTAGTGATCTAGCTACATCAGTTATCAATCAATGACTCCGTGGACTGCTACTGTTAGTCGGCGAACAAGGAAACACCAACTTGAGCATCAAACGCCTCTTCTCGAACAAAGGCTTACCACAAGAAGTATAAGTTAGGGGACGATAGTTAAAAAAATACTCCCGCCACCGGAACGCTAGTTCATAGTTGTGGGAATACACAAGCAGAACACTTTTGCAGCTAATCAAAATAGTATATTCTCGGCACTGCCTCTTAGTTGGGGACTTTATACAACGCTATATACCTACAAGCTCTGATGATTAGATCCTCAACCACAAGATACTTCCTTCCTCTGAGTTGATAGTTTATTATTCACAATCTGCAACATGAAAGAAAGAGAAAGGTTCTTTCTTCTTCCATGATCTGAAATGCCGCCAGTTTCTCGGAGGATGATGGTGGGGTTGTCTTGAGAGCCCCCCTTCAAGACCTATCAGTTGTGCGGGTTTACTCTGAAAAGGAACTAATGGGGCTGCCACCTGGGTACCGATTAATCTTAATTTCATTTTAATTTAATTAAGCCCAACAATACCTCGATCGCCCATCATGTCCCCCTACTCGTCAGACAAACCTAGGTGAATCTAAAAAGAAGGAGGAAAAAACCAGTCCGATTTGAATAGAATTGACTCCACGATAACAGTAGAAGGTATAAGTAGAAAGTCAGAATACATTTACCAACCAATATAGAAAACCTTTTAAAAAAAACTTCTTCCCCGTAGCTTTATCGTTGTCACTTTATAAGAATCACAAAAATGACTGATATTTTCTACTATGGCAGAAAGTCCGAAAAAAAAGTTTTTTTTTTCCGCGGGACCACCCTCGTCAGAAATATTTCAGTTGATAGACGAGACAGAGCCGAGTAAGAAACTCTGCGCCGTCATATTATTCAAAACGATATTGTTTTTGACAGAAAATGGTCGAATGTAGCCAGAGACGCAGGTGTAATTCATTTGTTACATTCAGCTACTTAAATAACTTTCTCTGACAGCTGAACATTATAATACTAGCAAACCTTTGTTGATTTCCAGCCAACAACAGAAATAGAACTCCTCTTAAACGTTCTCCTCTTTCTCATTCCACTTCAAACTAATGTCACTCTGTTACGGCCCCGGCTTTGTTTACACTTTGAGGTCTCAGTCAGATTATGCTTGCTAGAAGTAGGGAAAGTGGCCACGAGCACTCCACCTCCGTCCTCTTCGTGGCATCCTTGGAGTAGAGCCATGACTAAAAACCGAATTTCTACGGCAAAAAAGTCCGACTTAATATACCATCAAAACGACCAAAATGTTTTGGTTGGTTACTCCTTGAATAATCAACCTATGTTTTCATGCAAAAAGTCAATCTCTCCGATTTGGCCCAAAAAAATTTTCTGGGCGTTTCAAAGTGTCTAGATCACAAAAGTCAAATGTCCGTCCGCCGTACGCTGTCCACACCGACTTTGGTAGCAGACAACTTTTGTAAAAACGTGAAATTTGGGTCAGGGGTCCGTTTCAGGGTCGAGTTGGTCCTCGAAGCTTTTCAACCCGATCGGACAAAATTTGGGTGAGGTAGGGGTCAAAATGTGAATTTTGAAAAAGGGATTTTTGAGATTTTTTGCAATCTTGGTGTGTGGGGTATCATTTTCCACTAAATTCTGGACGCTGAATCCAATGTGATGGGTCCCAGAACGATTGGCACCCGTTGGAAGAGGTTATGGGTAAAAATGGGTATCTATTACCCATTTTGAATATGTGTTTTCGAGATTTCTGGTACCTAGGCGTGTGGGGTATCATTTTCCACTAAATTCTAGACCCTGGATCGATTGAAATGGGTCCGGGACCCACCACACCCACTGTTTTCCCCATTTTCCCCATGTTTGAATATGTATTTTCGAGATTTCTGCTACCTAGGCGTGTAGGGTATGATTTTCCACTAATTTTTTGACGCTGAATCCAATGAGACGGGTCCCGGAACGATTGGCACCAACTGGATGAGGCAATGGGTCAAAATGGGTACCTATCTACCCATTTCGAATGTGTGTTTTCGAGATTTCTGTAACCTAGGCGTGTGGGGTATCATTTTCCACTAAATTGTGGACCCACAAACGATTGGAATGGGTCCAGGACCCGCCAAATCCACTCTTTCCCCCATGTTGATGAAATGAGTCTACATGCGCCTGGTCCGAGGAATAACCAACCCGTATGGAAGAATTTGCAGCGTTTTTGTACAAAAAAAACTTCATAATTTAAAAAAAAACTTCAGGTACTTCTAAAGGTAGCCTTCAAATAAATAATGCACCTACACTCGTATTTTGTGTGTGCCTATTAGCAATTAGAATGAGAGCTGGGCTGTTATAGGGGCGCCTGAATAGTGTGTCAGCCATAGCTTCGAAACTGGTATTTCCTTGGAGAGAAATAAGAAACCTTTTGGAGGTTTTCTTTGCCTGTTTTACTGTGTTTACTAGTTTTAAGCATTGTAGAAGTTCAACTTTTTGAGTTTTTGGTTTTCTTAGTTGAATTTTAGGAAACCTTTTTTGTTTATCGTTTGTGCTCACGCAATTGTTTCATGTCATTATAATCCATTTCTGGCAACATAAATTATCGTGGTCATCACTCCGCACATTGTTGTCATTATTGTATGCGTTAGTGATAGCCATCAATGACTTTAAGATTTTTTCATACTGGAATTTCCGTATGAGTCATCTGGAGCTGCCTTAAACCAGTGAATAATGAACAACTTAGACGGACATCACAACTCTTCGGAGGTTTTAGACCCGGATACGAGATTGAAGGTAGTCACTACCGTTGGAAACACCGTGGATATCGACGCAAATATTCCACCTGTGAGGTAAACTTGATTAAATCTTAGATAGAACACGCTTGTAATTCACATTAAAAAATCGTAAACATAAGGCTTCGTCTCTTTAGTTCCTTGGCACAAACGAGAAAGTCATCACTGTAACTATAGTAGAATGAATAATAATAAATTGGTATTTTTATGGGCGTTATAATGTATAAGGATATACAAAGGGAAGTCTCACTTCTCCCTTAATGCCTTAATGGGCCCTGCCCATTTTAGCTACAGGTGTCAATTGAGTCAAAATAGAAGTCTTCACACCATGGGCAAATGGATTGATTTAGAAGGACCGTGTCATCAAAAAATAATATAGTACTTCGTGGTATAAATTGGAATACATTTCCCATCACAAGAGATGAATAAACATTTATCTAAACGCCAAACCAATGTGCTCCCACACACTGAAGTCAATGCTCTCAACGTCTTCCCTAGAAATGCCTTTTAATGTTCTACTCTCATGTGCACCTGGTTTATTTATTCGAGCGTTATTTCCTTAATAATGCCCATTCATAGTTTATTCGCACTGTAAGGCTTGAAATGTTTGTTTTTTTCCCCAGATATTACAAATCAGGCTTAGAAATGGTCCGCATGGCTAACGTATACCTGGACGAAGGAAACCTGGAAAATGCTTTCATCCTCTACATGAAGTTCATGACGTTAGTATATAATATGCAATATACCTATTTATCATTTAAAATCCCGTTCGAATCCGTTGATGAGAGGGGGGTTCTTATTAACTGTAGACTTATGCGCATCATCAATAGGTTTGTTAAAAGTAGGTTCGACGGACAGAGATTGAGTGAAACAAGCGTTGTTGAACCAACTATCACATCAGGAGAGATTTCCTTCAATTAATTTTCAGAAGAAAATTCCGCAGTTGTTTCGAGTGATGGTGGACGTTTTTAGCTGTACAACTGTTGCTGGGGGTCAGCTCCAGCATCGCTTTTGAACTGATAAAGGCGCTGTGTATAGTTTGGCAATCCAGGTTTACCAGCGATGTAGAAAACTATTGACAGTTATGTTTCTCTTGTAACAAACCTTCTATCAATTCAACAGCTTTGAATTGAAATCCTGGATCAGTCGTACTGCTATCAACTTCCTCCTTCGACTGTGTTAACTGTCAACTGTGGCAGTTGGTCTGAAGTCCCTCCTGAAACAGTAGCTAGTTTGAATTTTCATTTCTCTGTTAGTCCACCCTCGACTTCCTTTAATCTACAAAAATGTTATGAGTCTTAAGTTCATACGCATCAAATTTGAAGTTAATCGCTATTCTTTCATTACAGTTTATTCATTGAGAAAATTAGAACTCATCCAGGTTTCAACACGGTGTCTGCTGCCGAAAAACAAATCAACAGTCAGAAGTTGAAGGAAGTATTTCCAAAAGCAGAAATGCTCAAAAGTCGACTATTGAAACGCTACACTCTGGAATATGAACGGTACCTCAAAGATGAGGTAGGGTAACAACATGATAAATATTATTTCCACTTTCTCAACACCTATCTTAAAAGCCTTTGCAGAAGGGATTGGTGACTGGCAAAGGGGAGCCAATCTCAATCGATTCATGAAGTAATGGAAAGTGACCCTCCCTAACATACAAAATGAGCTATTATGGCCCGTTTATCCTCCTTTGGTGCGAGATGTTGGGCGGATAACATAGGAGGTGTTGTGATTCTGTTTATTTATCATCACATGATCCCATTTGATTGTGAGGACGCCTCCATTTCAACTTTTTACTCCCGACCCAGGGATATTTTCCGTAAATTCCGTGTAATTGAAGCAATTGTAGGAGGGTGACTACCATTTTCGTATATCTCTTCGAATTTTTCTCCTGGAAAATGCAAATTTCCCACCAAAGTCCTTTCTTTGTCCCCTTGCCATTTTAATGAGCCTTTAACTATTTATGTTTTGCGTTAACTGTACGATTACCATTAGCAAAAGTACGGCATGGGTGAAAACAAGTATTTAAAAAACGCTGCAAATTCTTACACACGGGTTGATTATTCCTCGGACCAGGCAAATGGAGACTCATTTCTTCAACATGAGGGAAAGAGTGGGTGTGGCGGGTCCCGGACCAATTCCAATTGATTCAGGGTTCAAAATTTAGTGGAAGATGCTTACCCCACACGCCTAGGTACCAGAAATATCGAAAACACACATTTAAAATGGGTAGATAGATACCCATTTTGACCCATAACCTCTTCCGGTGGGCGCCAATGGTTCTGGAACCCATTTTGATTCTTTTTTGATCTAGACACCTTTATCTAGAAACGTCCAGAAAAAATTGTTGAGCCGTATCGGGGAGGTTGCTTTTGCATGAAAACATAGGTTGATTATTCCAGGAATGACCAACCAATAACGGGGTTCTTGATTTTTGGGGAACTAGATGTGTGGGGTATCATTTTCGATTAAATGTAGATGCTAAATCAATTTAGAGGGCCCCGAACATATTTCTGCGCATCAGAAATAGGTACGTTTAGGCAAGAAGGATATTTTGGAAATGGGCACTTTCGGAAAAACATCAAGTGCCCCATGTCCACCAAATTTATGATCCTTAAATTTATTTATTTTATTTATTTATTTACAATACACGGGAACGAGCCCAGTTTACAGTAGTATATTGGTCGAATCAAACATTGCTGGATTATAAAAGGAATAAAAATAAGAAATGAGTATGGGGTAACCATTGGGAGTTCAAAAATTAGTGAGAGTTGCAGTGTCAGCGAGGAGTAAGGCATCCAACAGGCGTCTCTTAAATTTCAAAGATTGCATAGTTTTTTCTCTTTGACTTGAAATTCGTTCATCCCCATCCAGTTATAAGTAATTATTCCAACTTCTTTTCTCATTTCAATGTAGAAAAGAAAAGAAGATGCGGCCAGAGCGAAGAGACAACTTATGGAGAATTTGAAAAAGGAAAAGGAGAACATCGAGAACAAACCTGCACTTCTACCCACCTCCGTGAGAGCGCCAACCGAACTAATGTCCAAACTGCACATAACTCCTGTTCCTAATATCACTGGCGATCTTTACCCTAGTGATGTTCTGAATGATGTTGAAGACAAGCCTGCGCCAGCCCTTTCCCATGCTCATTCTATTCCCGTCAAGCCCCAGCATTTATCCGTCGCTACGTGAGTCTTCATCCCTTTACTTTTTTCATTTTTTTTTTTTTTTGGTATGCCTAAGTTTGTTTTTAGTATAAAACTACGTATGAATTCTCTCGCAACTTACCAGCTTTGAAGGACCTGCCCGTGAGCCAGATTCAAATCAACATTTAGTCTTGAGGTATTTTGATCAACATTATAATATAAGCTCTGGGTTACAACTTCATACGAGATCTGAAAGATGAAAATGTTGAAATGAATGGATTCGGATTCGGTGAATTTTTCGCTCATTCATCAATATCCAAATTCTGCCTGATACCATCAAGAAGTATTAGTTCACAAGTAATGCGTGAGATTTTTCGGCCCCATTGAATGAATGTTACTCCTAATTGAAACAATTTACTATCTTGGGTCACCCCAGTTTCCATTGCTACTCGCAACCATTGATCGTTGACATTCGATTTCGAATTAAATGTAAACTGTACAATTTGTATTCAGGCCCTTGGTGAATAGGAGCACCAAACCGACCAACCTGCTAAGCCCAACTGTGCATCTGCCTCACTCCAAGCTGCGAACAGTGGTCGTACCTGGGAATTTAATCAAGCAGTTCACTTTTCTTGCACAGCGCAACACTGAACGAAATATAGAAACCTGTGGAATCCTCGCCGGGCATTTGGTTAGTATTTTAATTATCTCACCAATTGTACAAACTAATATACGGGAGCCTAGTTTTACGCACATGCGGACATATTTGGAAGATTGTGGTAACTCTTCTGTGCCATTTCGTAATCGTATTTATGAATTTTTAATCAACAATCTCAACGCACGTGAAGTTGAAAATCTGAAGACCGGTGTCTTTGTCGAGAAATGAACTGCTGAATTTTGTACAATTAAGATATGCCACATGATACATTCTGTAGCGCCATTGTTTATACTTTTGAGAGCATTTATCGCTGAGAGATTTTCATCCGTTCTAAACATTTCATTCGTGGCTATTCAATACCCGACCGCCTTGAGTGGAGATGGATTCAGCCATTAACCACTGCGTAGGATTCGTACGAATCACATCTGTATAAAAATTGCACTAAAAGTTGGAAACCTTTGGAGCAACAGGTCTTACGAAAGCACATCAAGTGAGGAACTAAAAATGAGGAATATGATTCATGAATAAGATAGTTTGGCATTGGGATGAACCACTCCATAGAATTGAATAATAACAAATGCTTTGTTAACGGCCTTACGATGAAGAATCAACCGGTCCCGTTCGATCCATGATGTTGTGCTGCGTATTTGGATTAATGACCCTTCCTAAGGCTTTTTCAGTTAGGTGTCTGCACTCAAGGCGGTGAGGTAACAAAGGGTATGTGATTTGTCACAAAAAATCTGTTTTCCTCCGTTTACGTCACCTTATGGTCGTTCGTTGTATGTTGAATTCTGGGTTGAACTTGGCCTTTTGTCTGCTACAACATTTATTACTTGTTTCAGAAAAAAGATGAGTTGGTCATCACGCACCTGCTGATACCGCAACAGACAGGTTCATCGGACGCATGCGACACTCAGAAGGAAGAAGACCTTTATGATTACCAAGACCAACACGATTTGATCACTTTTGGGTGGATTCATGTAAGCGTAATTATAAATGTTTTCGCCAGTCAACCTAATCTTAAACAATTGATTGAACAATGTGTTCTTTCTGAATTTTCAGACCCACCCTACGCAGACGGCTTTCCTCTCGAGCGTCGATCTTCACACTCATTGTTCCTATCAGAGAATGATGCCTGAAGCTATAGCGATTGTATGTGCGCCACGGTATTCCGAGTAAGATCTTCAAGCATTTCCTCACTTATTAAAGAGACTATGCAAGGCATTAGAATCACATCTTCTTCTCTCCCCTCCCCAAAATGGTCAATTTTGGAGCTACCCCCTCCGCAATCGATACCAACCTCTTTGTCATCAAATCAAACCCATATCATTTTCTGTTCTATAATCCTTATATAAAACTGTTCAATTATAAAAAGATTGCTTTTGTCCATAAATAAAACGATTTTTAGGGGAGGGAGAGTCGACATTGTTGGACACCCAGTAGATAATATCTTGAAAGACATTGCAAATTTGTATATATTTCTTTTCTCGTTTTTTCAGCAATAAATTCTTCTATTTGACACCAGATTATGGCCTGGATTTTATCGCTAACTGCCAACGGAAAGGGTTTCATCCGCACCCCACTGAGCCTGAACTGTACACGGTATGCTCCTGGTTTCTATGCATTGACCGCTCGAATAATTGTTCATGTCATTAAAAGATTTTAATGATGGGGACGGTGTTTAGCTTGGTCTCATTCAGTTACCGAACAAACGTTCTTCCATTGAAGAATTCAATCGTCCTATCTTAGGACATTGTTGAGGTTTTGTTTTGTGTGCATTGGAATAAACTGGTGATGGCCTCTCCATATGCGTTTGTAGCCCCCATGTTCCTGTTTCGCTCCAAGTTAATCGAATTTGGAAACCTATGTTATTCAAATTTATTGTTTTTCAGGTTGCCAGTCATGTCAAAATTGACTCTAATTCGTCAGTCAACATGGTGGATTTAAGATTGAATAAAAATTGATTCACTAGGTAATTAACGTCAGTATTGTAGAAAGCACGTGTGCATTTTGTTCACTGTCTAAGAAGAATCGCTCATCCCAGGGATGATTGTCTATCTCGCATCTTGTTTGCTGAAGTTCAATTTGGAAAGGTGCACTCCGGGGATCAACGAGATTGGATTTTCATCCGCGCAAAAATTATTGATGGAAGGATGACTCTTCTAGTTGTTAGAGATGGGCTCGCACTCCTCGATTAATATTAATTTTCTCTAAATTGAATGTGAACACGGATAGCTGGACGTTCGAAAATATGTGTATGAGTGCAAATAAAGAAAAATGTAACATTTTTGCGAAAATCCTATTAAAACAAATTATATAGCGGTCCCCAGTAAGATCATCAACTGTTCAACTAAAAAGTGGTTTTTTGCTAAACTTGGATTTTGGAAAGAGAAATGCTGACGAGAATATTTTTTATCTAGCTCACAATAAATTGAAATAAATATTGAACGAATTTTCAGAAAATGTCAATTCAAAATCACACATTTAGTTATTGTTTATAACTATATAACTATTCTGTTTGTTTATATTTATGAATTTCTTTCGTACTCATATTTATCAATAGGATAAGCTCTCCTCTAAGGTGCAGTCCGAGTGGATAAATTACGTTTCACATACGCTAATTTCACGAAGTAGACTCTTTCCTGGGAGGCTTTAAATGCCTCGATCTTAAACAAATTGCTCTCGTTTCTGATCTTCAGTTGAGTTCCAATCCTTTGTATGGCCAATTTCTTGTACATAATTATTACCTTTCCGGAGGAGCTAGTTCGAATGTTACGTGTTGGTTATTCTGATTTTTAATGGCCTGTTGGTGGAGTTTAAAGTTTACTTTTAATGATGCATTAACGTATGATCTGTTATGAAGTTGTCACTTGAAAATTGTTCATTCAACCTACAACAGAATGTATTTATTTTCGTATTTATGTAACCTAGTTGTGTACCTTGCTATGTCAGAGCAAAAGTTTCGTTTTAGTTAAGGGGAACACATATTTTTCTTGGTATTCCCAGATATCTGGTTGATTTGCTACTCAACAGTTTTCCGTAACGAATCGACGATTTCGAGAGGTCTCTAGTTGACTTAGGGCCTTTGGTGGGCGACTTGGCATGGCACTTGAGTGGCTTGGCATGTGGTCGACAATATCGACTTAGTTGTCTTGATTCGAAATACATAATTCGAATAGTGTTACGCTCTTTTGCGAGTAACACTATTAATTTACGGCCGAAGATGCCAATTTTCTACTTATTTCTCTTTAAATGCCACTAATTTTCATTTTGAAACTTTGCCTTTGTATGTTTGACACTACATCACTAGAAATGCCATAAGTCCGATAGCTGTACAAGTTCAAATTTGAGAATAGCATATATACGTGCGTAAGGTTCTCCGTACCAGTCAACGCCCACCTTATTTTTATAGCGGTGGAAATGAATTGTGAATTAAAAATTAAGAAGTGGAATTTCATCAAAGACGAAAAGCCGGGCACACTAAAGCTCGAGGCGCGGAAGTTGTGTTTCTAACATTTTTGCTAATTTCATTTCGAAATAAACTAACAGATACAACCGAGTGAATAGATTGAGGCAATGCAATTCAAAGTTCACACTCTTCTGTTTTTTCCACAACGGCAAGGCTCGCGATGAGTGCTACCAGTAGGTGAACACGAAAAATTATTCATCCGTTACTTGGTATGATTCTTGAAACCGCGTTGTTTTTCAAGGCTGTATTTTTCAAAATTAAAACACGATATCGGCGTCACATGCGCACTATTTCGTAATTTCTGAGATTCTCACAGAGAACCCGTGATGTCTTAAAAATGATGCAATATTCCTGGTTGGTCAACATGTAGTTAAATTGTACTTCAACATTTTTCGCAATGATTTGAAGATGATAACTTGTAATGCATGCTTGTTGGCATTATGAGCTATACTCGCACATGAATTTGAGAAAAATCCATAATTTGATTGTAGGATGTAGGAATAATATGGGAAGACATCTGAAGTGTTACACGTTTGTCACCGACTTGGCGATTTCAAAGGAACATAGCGTAATAATAGCCTGTTTAATTTTGCGGGAATTGCTCCCGCTGTAATTGTCTACTAAAGACAATTGAGACAAGTCTCGGTTTGTGAATTTATTTTGAACAAAACACCCCCCCCCCCCCCATTCAAAAATTGGGTGTGAAGGCTGCCGAGATAGCTTTAAATTAGAAAGCACTTTGAAAATGAAAAGTTTCGTATTTCTTTTTCCCATAATTGCCTGGTAATTAATCCATTACCCGATACGTCTCTTCGAATTCCCACTTTATTTGATGCGGCTGTGATATATGATTATTAATTTATACTGAAGAGGAAGCAGTTTGAAAATTTAAAACATGTTATCTAGTCTAACAACAGATTATTGCCTGTTTCGGTTTTGTCAAGATGTTAAGTCTGCATCTAATGCACGCATTTATTGCACCTTTTTAAAAATACAGAATGCCAATTACACCGACGAAATATTTACCCCTTTTGGTTCACGATTGATAATCTTTGGTTGATTGCCGCAATTTGGACTGATGCAGTCTTTCTACGCTTCGATTTCTTGTAGATTCTACTTGCAATAAATCTATTGACCGATTTTGTGGTTATTCATTTTCTTCGTTGTATTTCGATGAGTCGCTCCGAGTGGGGAGATATTTTTCATGCAACTTTTCCAGATTTGTTTGATAACCGAGGACCGGAAAAAAATGGTTGAGTTGCTCAGGTGGTGAAACGTATACTATAAACAAAGTAACATGAAAACAGGGCACACATACAAAAATACATCATCATAATACAGTTGAATAATACAGATAAGGACGGACACGTTACCTGAGTAGCATTTCATTGCAAATGAAGGCAAGTAGGAATGATGGAGGAATATGTAAGTAAGTCTTGTCATTATACAATTTGATGGTTTTCTACATAATTCGTTTTGAGTGTGGAGATCTTGATTCAGCCTGTGTTCAACTGTGGCGCTATCGGGACGACTGCGGTTCCGTCTGACATCAAATGTAGGGCGGCACAAGGGAAATTTAATTTCTCGAAACCTGACCGAAAATAAGGAGCAGACAAGGTCAACTGCTCAGAAAGATGTAGCCCTAAAACGACACGATAAACATTGCTGCATTCTCACCACACTCAAAAATAATCATGTAATAGCAATCTTTCTCCCCGCCGATAATAGTTTTTCACCTGAGAAATGCGGAAGGTATTAAGCTACATAAAGCATAACTATAAACGCTAGGCACCAACCTCCTCCATTCGAAATTCGTAGCCACGTGAATTAAAACTCTAAGGAAAGTCTAAAGACGTTCCTTTAAATATTATTGCAAAATCCCACAGAGATCCGCACAAATGAATTGATAACCCCGAGAAACACTCGTGGCTGTCGGGGACTCAAAATGTTCCTCAAAATACTGAGTTGATTGTAAAATATAGACTGAGCGAAGGCGACCGTTGTGGTGGGTAAATACATTTTTAAGAGCCATCTCGAGTAGTTCTAGCACCTGATGGATCTGGATTGATTAAACGGCACCAGTTCAAGGAAGACGAAAATCGTTAATTTTTCAAGTTCCAGGATAGAGAGCTTTCCAGTATCATGTCTTGTCATCAAGTTTGGTTTTCATGCAAGAACGCTTGATGTTTAAACGAGGGAAACCTTGGCAAATTTTAAAGGACTATAAGTTCCACTACCTTACAAAAATCGCGATTCGCAGAAGACCAATTAGTAGTTCATGTGAATCGAACCGCACGACGTCGAGATGATCGGGGGGGGGGGGGGGGGTGTTGACTTTACTTTCTTCATTTTGGAGTACGGTGATGAATACAGGAAATCTGCCCGCCCAAAAAAGAGCTCGCACTTCCTAGGGAAAACATATGTCGCCCTCTGGCTCACGGGGTACAGTATTGTTTTTTCGCGATTGACTACAATGACGAGCTTTGTGGATATCAAATCGATCGAGAGCTATGTAATTGAAGTTTGGCTTACATTGCTGAAAGTATGTTAGACAAAAATCCAATTACAAGAGGAATAAGAGGTCCGCAGAAATAAGCACGAGGTTTTTAACAATCGAAAGGGGGAATTCGTGCACCCACTAAGTACATTATACTTTAAAATTCACGTTAGGAAAAATGGGAGTGCCGTCAACTGGTGCCATCAATATTCCAACGTCAATCAATAGTGGCTGCTCATTCAATTTTGCCTGAAGTCCAAATCTGCACTCCGTTACCGCTGTAGTCTGTTCTTATCCAAACGCCAACTCAAGTGAGTTTTAAAAAAATCTACACGATTGGAATGTCAAGAGTCTTACACATAAGATCTGAGGCCATAATACTCCTAGAAGCGTGTTATGGCACAAAGTCTAGTAAATGTACCATAGCTTCAAAAACTCGAGTAGGATGCAGCGAGTAGATTGACCATTTCAATTTCAGACAGCAATGCTTAATAATAATACAGGTGAAATCAACATAAAATATTAAATAGATACATGTACTATCTAACTTTGATATTAATGCAGAAGGGGACAGAAGAATGTCCTAACTAAAATTTTCACACTAAATGAAACGATATCGACAAAGCCAAAATAGATCGTAGAGCGAACTCAAAATTCAAAGAGGGGAATCACAGATTTTACTATGTCTCGTTCAGCACAGAATCAATAGCCATGTTTTGGCCAACAAATGAATCTGTAAGTCTGACGTATTTCTACTAAGGCAATTTCTTCCAATAAATAGGCCCCTAACAACACGAGCCAATCTTCATTACATGTTATAACTTACACCTGAGTACAACAAATACATCTATTAAGCTAAAATAGGAGCACATTTCCAAAAACAATAAAATGAAGGCGGTTTCATAAGGCACTCGTAGATTGAGTCTAGTAACGTGAAATGGCGTGAGACGGTGAGTAGTACGGAACTTATAGTTGGGTTGTAATGACGGTTTTGGTGATGATCGAAGTCGGCGCCGGTTTGACGGGAGACGTCGGTTCGACGCCGACTAGCCAGGGCGACAGTTGGCTGAGTGAAGTGATCGACACGTTGTTAACATGATCCTGAAAAATCCAGCCTTGTTAAGATCATAGATGGGCAAAGGGTAGTTCGAAAAGAATTCACAGGCACGAAAGGGCGAATTCGGAACGATCGTGAGCCGAACATAACCGAAATTATCTACAATGGAAATGTCATGCTAGAATGTAGGGTGCAAAAGCTCTGCTCAGAGATTTTTCTGAGTGGATAAACCATCCTAACTTACAATAAATACAAATGTACAATAAAATCCTCATAACTATTAATCTAGCTCGACCATGGGTTCGTCTTAAGAATAATAAAATTTGTAAGGTTTGTTAATTATTAGTAAGCATAATTTAAGCATTTTTGAAGGATATTGAGCAGTCGAAGCTTACGGTCTACTAAAGTAGACGACGCTTACGGTCGACTCTTTTTAAATCAAAATGTTCAACGAACAAAATCTTCCGCGACAAGGATGTGGAAACCCATTTCAATAAAAGACAGAGGTATCAAACAATAGTCTATTTCCACCAAAAATAAAGGTTCATGTTAGTTACTGATGACCTGACCGTCGAAATCGATTTAACAAGTGTACGTATTATTTTTTGTGGAAATAGACTATCGTTTGATACCTCCGTTTTTTTATCAAAACCTTCAAGTTGAAAACCCTATTTTTTTTAAAATCCATTTTGATTCTACAGATAAAATAGTGACTTTTCCCCCTCAAAGTTAGCATTCTGGAAGTGTCAAAATTTTCCAGACCCGGATTCTTCACAAAACTGATAGGTGGATCAAGTAAGATGGAACGTGCAAGCCGTAAACATTCATAAACGCTTTTAGTGTACTCAAAGTTACGCAGGATGAGATAGTCACCGATAACGATTGGCGGACTACATAGCTTGTCACTGGGTTATGGGTTAAAAAAGGAAAAAAAGGGTAAAAACTGCTTAAATCAGACCAAACTGAAATACTTACAACGCCTGAACAACAGACCCCATCCCCCGCCATAACTGAATTGGTTAAAATGTCAGTGACTGATAAAAGTAAGAAAATACTACAGCCAATAAACTAACTAACTAAATGAGTAAGCATAACAAGAGAATGCCTTATTCTCATTCAAAATTAACGTATTCGAGTAGTCACAATTCAAGGGCGCTTCGTCAAGCCTTATATGCTCAAAAGTAAGAACACAATTGAATTTTAGCTTAAGACTTAATCCAGGTAGAGAACGAATTACCATAACCTATACGCTATGAACAAGGAACCTCACTGCAAGAATAAATCTCAAGTTAGAGCGCAGCTAGTTCTTCTTCCTGGAAGTTCTGGTAGTCGAGACAGCTGTGGGCTTGAGACTTTCTGCAGCTGAAATTTGGCTGAATTTTGGGTTCCGAGATGAAGTAGAAGTGTAGATCGTTGGAGACTTTTTATCATTTGAGTTGATGTTAAAACCTCTAGAAAGCACACAAGTTAAAACTCCTCAGAGGCACCGAAAGCGAGGAGCCTCGGCTTAATGAAATTTCACTGTGAAAGTTGTGTATTTTTGTATTTAAAGTTTGCAGCTACTCACAGGATAATCTATACAGGAAGAGGAAAGCGAAGATGAAGAAGAAGACAGGCAGGATTCCCCAGAAGAAGACGTACCACTGTCCAACGTCCCCATGGAACTGAACAAGTTGCAATAAACCTATTTTGGGGCAGATTTTTTAAAAAACACGGCCCCCCAAACGATTCAACAAAGGTAGTAGTTCCCTCCACACAATGCTAACTCTAAAGCGCCGACACAGGCAACAATACCTATCAACTCAGGCGACAGACACAACACAGATGGAGTCGATATTGGTCTGGTGATCTCGAGGTACCCTGTTTCGAGGAATAAGGAACAGCAGTAGGGACGTGAAGACAGGGAAAACCGGTAAAAGCAATCATCCAATTCATAAAGTGAGTAAGCGAATTGCGTGAAGTTCAACACCGACAAACAACTACACCCCTAAAATTCACAGAACCCACACGGAATCCAAGCGATTGCTCTTCCTGTATTGGCTAATAAACATTAGCCAATGATTAATTAGCAACCTGATTCTCCATAGACTGTTTCTACTATCCACACTATTGGTTCTTGCACAGATTTTCTAGTTTTCTGTCCTAAAATTAATTTTGTTGAGTTCAAAAACTTCTGACTTCTGTATAATCAGGTTACCACGTCATCTTAAAAAAATCAATTTTATTCATCTCCCGATCGGCATTCAGGTTTATTGAGACAAAATAACATTTCGGAGTAGGTTTTGGTGAATGTCGCCTAGGCATTTGACCCTTCTAGACCAATGAAATCAGTCCTGTCCGCCGTTTTATATAAATACTGCTTACTGATGCGATCAAAAATAAAACGAATCACCCCCAAAATACTTGAACGACAACGCCAATATTAGCTATCCTGTCGAGACAGGATTGGGGTCAAGCAAAATAGAAGGCGCAATAGAGATTAAAATGAAATACTGAAATGAAGTATAACATGTGAATTGAAGGAACTTACACAGATCAACCGATTTCATGTTGTGTTTGCACCCCACGCTCTTATTTTTGGTCACATAACAACAGGTCCTTGTCTTGCAGATGTCCGCAGCTTATACAAATGTTTACAGACAGAAGTTCTACTCAATTTCTTTGTCATGCGCTCCTTATAAGTTTGTTCTTACTTGTAAATGCATTTGAGCCACGTACTTTGACTTTCTTTAAATACATATTTATTTTATCTGATACATTCTAGTCTTAGTCTTATAATAAATGTTTAGCCATAATATATTATCGAGTACTCGTATACAAATCTTGAATATATTTCAACGTTTTCCTGTTATATTTTCCTTAACTCAATTTTATTACACACTTATATACACATAGTGTTCCTTACCTTTTATAATGTGACCAGAGAAAACTTTAATTTGTGCCGTTCAGAAATAAATAAATGAAAAAGAGAAACTAATGTCGGCTGGGGATGGTTATCAACGAATCGATGTTTTCTTTTAAAATTTCTTTTCATGGTTGATAACGGGAATACTTAGTGTACCTGCGTTTATAGCTAAACCAAGTTATTCTTGTTTCATGAATGCTTACTCAGTAGTTTATTATCCTTATATACATAATTTGTATTATTTAATGATACTACATAGATAGCAGAAACGTCGATGTGTTCGAATCGAATCGTAGGTACTACAAAAATGTTATACGTTTTGACTGTTTTTCTCATTTCAAACTCAAATGCATCGCATCTTCTCGCGTTTGTACTTTTACTTTTACTCTTGATGTGCTCTTCTCCAAAAGTCAGCAAAAAGTTACATTTGGCTAAATTTTGAGTGGATGAAAGGGAAAAAATCGCTACAAATTCGCGCCCACAGTTTAGAGGGAAATGATTCTACAAACGCCTAAGTACCATGAAATCTCAAAAACCCACATTCAAAATAGGTGGATAGATACACATTTTGACCCATAACGTCATCCGGTGGGCGCCAATCGTTCTGAAACCAATTTCATCGGATCAGCGTCCTAAATTGAGTTGAAATAATACGCCACACGACTAGATCGCCGAAAATCTCGAAAAGCCATTTTTTGAAATACACATTTTGACCCCTCTCCCCGAATTTGGTCGGATCGGGCTGAAAAGTTTCGAGGACTAACTAAAACCGGAAACGGGTTCCTGACCCATATTTCAGATTTTTAGAAAATTGTCTTTGAAAATTGAAATTTATTGAAAATCGAAAATTGGACAGCGGATGGACATTTGCTTATTTTGATCTAAGATCGTTTTCTGATCAATTTTGGGCCGAATCGGAGAGATTGACTTTTTGCATGAAAACAAAGGTTGATTATTCAAGGAATAACAAACCAAAACGTGCGAGATTCTATGTGTTACTAAATAATTGTTCCTCCTATAAAAAAAATTGATGTTTTGTTCATTGATACCCATCCCTATTAGTGTTAACCAACCTCCAATTTTTTCAAGTGCCAAGTTTTCTAATCAATTACTTTAAAGAAATAAATAAATAAATTTAAAAATATTGGTCATAAAGCAAATTGTACCTTGGTCGGATGTTCTTGGGCATCAACCACGTCTTCCTTGGGTGCGGGAACTGGCGGGTCAGGGGAAGAGGATGGGGGTTTCGGCACCCCAGCGGGAACGGGCTCCGCGTTCTCTTTGGGATTCGTGACTTTGGGTTCTGCGGGATCTTCTTCCAGGACGAATGGATTGAGAAAGGGATTGGTGGAAGTAGCAGTGACCGTCGGAGTGGGCGTTTTGATCCGGGGCGATACGGGAGACGTCGGCGTCGACCGGAGGAAGGGATTGGTGTGGGACGACGACAGCGTTTTCTGTTCAATTTGTCCAGCGTCGCCCCAAGAGAAATGCGTCACTGTGACCGGAGTCGGGGACTGGGGCGAGAGCGGTGCCGCAGGACTCAACGATGGACTAAGCGCGAGCGTCAACTTGTCACCTCCCTGCGGGGACAGAACCGTGACGTCACGCACTCACGAATGAACTAACGGATGCGCTTCGCTGGTGTACTCAGTGCACTCTCGGCTGGCCTGATGTTTGGAGTCATTGTCACCATATTAGACGGTTATTGTAAGAGTAGGTATGTCCTTGTAATTCATATTGTTTCGAAGAACCCTAATTCTAACCCGAAAGGTAGAATGAACTAACAAGTCCAGGAATAACTGATATTGGTGTTATTCAGGTACTCCACAACACTATCACCTATAATCTCTTCAAGTTTGTCTTAATGTTACACTTCCAAATATCACCATTTTCACCGGGAAGTTCGTTACAACTACAAAAATATTTGTCAACTGTTTCTATTGATTTTAGCGCTGGAATCGGATTATCATACCCACGAAAATTACTCTGAGCACTAGGTGCCTCTAGCAGAGCAACAGTCAATTTAGTTTCGTTCAAATTATAAATCCCAAATCGTTTTTGGAACCAAATTTACCACGTGGGGGCTACACCAAGGACTGAAACTGCGCAGTGCAGCCAATTTTACGAATGAAGATTCAAATCACTGAAATGTGACTGCGACCACATGTAAAAACATATCTGATACCAAAGCGACTGGGAAACCACAATGACGATGAAGCATTATCACCCAAGCGCCCAAGACACACAACGGTCTTCGATCATTGTAGCACATACAAACTCATAGTCCAAGCAACCGAATTTTTCAATTTTGGTAGTGTACCAGTGTACTTCATGAAGTCAATATTTTGCAGTGGAATATTTCGAGACCCAACATTTATGATGGGCTCCTCGTAAAACGTGAATATTATACAGTGAAAAGATAAGTATGTTCAAAAGTTGAAGGGATTTTTTTGAATTCGAGGGGAAGTGTGCGCTGTATAGGATGCGAAAATTGATGTCGTGTACGGAATGGGAAGAAACAATATTACAAAAGATGTAGTGTCATCATCGCGCACGATACATGTTAAGCGAAGCCATAACGAGATTACTGAATACACCAGAGAGCTGTACACAAACAGTGCTTCACCAAAACGTATAGCAATAATAATATAATTAATGAAAGCGGTGCGTAAGGTGTAACCCCTTCTCTCAACAACATGACTTGTTGATTTGTCACAAAAGCATCTACAAACCACATTTTTCCACCACGAAAACCAATTGATTTCGTATCAAAATAACCAAAAGCACACAAACATAGACACTGCAATGTTCAGCCACTTCGAGAAGGGGTTTGACACCAAACATGAAAACAAGAAGCACAAGTGCCAAGCTGTACAAAGATATTGCCAAAATAAATCATGAATGACTCAGAACAAAATGAAATCTATGAAAATATCAGAAGAATAATAGGAAAATTCAAAAGTGTAAAACTTACCACGGAAACAAAAGTGGCTTGGTCCAAATTATTTTGAGGGTGGTGTGATTTAGTCACACCAGGCAAGTCCCTGCAATAACAAAAACAAATATATAAGATTAATGCTCGTAGTATTTATTTATGTAAAGTACTACTTCGTACTCGTAGAGAGTGGTTTTCTAAAAATTCATTTTGTTCAGATGCATAAATGCGGTTGAGTTTTGACAATAAATGCCACTCGACTACTCAATGAACAGCGGCGTATAAGGGCTTACTCGATGCTGATGTCAAGAAGCGATGTGGGTGGTTCTTGCGGTGAAGGTGTCTCGACTACGGTTGGCAAAGGAGATTTCCTCAGCTCTTCTTCAACTTTAGCTGTGCAAAAAAATACGAATCAAATTAGCGAAACAAAACGGTAAATTACCAGAAGACATATTACTAATAACCTTGCATTTGGATAGCACACATCACCAATTAGATAAGTGAGCTGCAGGACGCGGACTCAAATATGAAATCTTCACAAAGTGATGTACACAAATCAAATCAATAAGTGTGATTATTAATTTTAAAATGCTGCAGCTGAATATGCAGTAAAACGACTCCTAATGAGGAGCATTATCAAATATTGAACATACCACATCACACGCCAACAGAGAACTAAAGAACAAATTATATTCACACGAAATCCCGCCTGACGCATGAATCGAACAAAGCCAATAGTAAACGGGGAAAACTATGAATGATACGTGATTTTATATTAATGTTGGTTCCCTAGTTCTCTAACAGAGTGCATAAGGAAGAAAATCATCATTACCCAAATCTTACAATGAAATTGGAACTACGTCCTTTCAAAACTGATCAGAAGAGTGCCTCCTTACCAATCTTTCACCTCGACAGAGGCCTGTACCAGCAGTGAAAATGCTCATAACATAGATACATCCCATGCTCGAGGTAGGGATGTACGAGATTCCTCCTCTGTAGGCAGGCGCGTTGGGCTTTACATGCCAGGAGTTAAGAACATCAAGTACATTGACCTTATAGCTCATTAACCTTAGCCCAACGCTTCGGTCAAATAGCGACGTAATTTATATTGAGGCAACACGATCCAACACTTCATTTTACAACAAGTACCAAAGCTTAGATAGTTTGCATTAACGAATTGTATAAAGAGCTCAAGCAAACGTGCAAGAACAGGAATTCAAGTCATAGGGTGAGTATTCGCTTAAATTGTTTTAGCATGAAGCAGGTAGTAAAGGCAACAACGATATCAAGCGTATCTATCAAATCGCTTCCGAAATCGTATGGGAAAAGCCC
Source organism: Cyrtorhinus lividipennis (assembly GCA_019603395.1). Classification (NCBI taxonomy): domain Eukaryota; kingdom Metazoa; phylum Arthropoda; class Insecta; order Hemiptera; family Miridae; genus Cyrtorhinus; species Cyrtorhinus lividipennis. Next base: position 24,395,087 of record CM034006.1, read on the forward strand.
AATTTGAAAAGACGTAAAGAACTCAAAGCTAGGGGGGAAAAGAGGCAGAAAAGGAGGGCACCGTTAACCCCCCCCCCCCCTTCAGGGTCAACGGAGAAATAAGACAACAACCTTGAACAGCCTTGCACATAAAACCTGTCATGCCGTATAATAATCGCGGTACGTAAGATTGAAAATGATTAATTTTTCATGATTGGTTATTCCTTGAATAATCAACCTATGTTTTCATGATAATGGTCAACCTCTCCGATTCGGCTCAAAATTTTTTCTGGACGTTTCATGATGACTAGATCAAAAACGCTGCAAATTCTTACACAGGGGTTGGTTATTCCTCGGACCAGGCGCATGGAGACTCATTTCTTCAACATGGGGGAAATGGGGGAACAGTGGGTGCGGCGGGTCCCAGACCTATTCCAATCGATTCAGGATCCAGAATTTAGTAGAAAATGATACCCCACACGCCCAAGTACCGGAAATCTCGAAAACGCATATTCAAAATGGGTAATATATACCCAATTTGACCCATAACTTCTTCCAGAGGGTGCCAATCGTTCCGGGACCCACTTCATTGAAATTAGCGTCCAAGATTTAGCGGAAAATGATACCCCACACGCCTAGGTTCCAGAAATCTCAAAAACACATATTCAAAATGGGTAATATATACCCAATTTGACCCATAACTTCTTCCAGTGGGTGCCGACCGTTCTGGGACCCATTTCATTTGATTCAGCATCCAAAATTTAGTGGAAAATGATACCCCACTCGCCTAGATCGCCCAAAATCTCGAAAATCCATTTTTCAAAAATCACATTTTGACCCCTACCCCGCCCAAATTTGGTCCGATCGGGCTGAAAAGCTTGGAGGACCGTCCTAGGCCGGGAACAGACCCCTGACCCAAATTTCAGATTTTTAGAAAATTTTCTACTACCAAAAACGGCGTGGACGGCGGACGGCGGACGGACATTGACCTTTTGGTTGGTTATTCCTTGAATAATCAACCTATGTTTTCATGCAAATGGTCAACCTCTCCGATTCGGCTCAAAATTTTTTTCTGGACGTTTCATGATGTCCTGATCAAAAAAGGTCAATGTCCGTCCGCCGTACGCCGTCCGCCGTCCACGCCGTTTTTGGTAGTAGAAAATTTTCTAAAATCTGAAATTTGGGTCAGGGGTCTGTTTTCGGCCTAGGACGGTCCTCCAAGCTTTTCAGCCCGATCGGACCAAATTTGGGTGGGGTAGGGGTCAAAATGTGTTTTTTGAAAAATGGATTTTCGAGATTTTGGGTGATTTAGGCGAGTGGGGTATCATTTTTCACTAAATTTTGGATGCTGAATCAAATGAAATGGGTCCCAGAACGGTCGGCACCCACTGGAAGAAGTTATGGGTCAAATTGGGTATATATTACCCATTTTGAATATGTGTTTTTGAGATTTCTGGAACCTAGGCGTGTGGGGTATCATTTTCCGCTAAATCTTGGACGCTAATTTCAATGAAGTGGGTCCCGGAACGATTGGCACCCTCTGGAAGAAGTTATGGGTCAAATTGGGTATATACTACCCATTTTGAATATGCGTTTTCGAGATTTCCGGTACCTGGGCGTGTGGGGTATCATTTTCTACTAAATTCTGGATCCTGAATCGATTGGAATAGGTCTGGGACCCGCCGCACCCACTGTTCCCCCATTTCCCCCATGTTGAAGAAATGAGTCTCCATGCGCCTGGTCCGAGGAATAACCAACCCCTGTGTAAGAATTTGCAGCGTTTTTGATCTAGTCATCATGAAACGTCCAGAAAAAAATTTTGAGCCGAATCGGAGAGGTTGACCATTTGCATGAAAACATAGGTTGATTATTCAAGGAATAACCAACCAAAAGGTCGATGTCCGTCCGCCGTACGCCGTCCATCGTCCGCGCCGTTTTTGGTAGTAGAAAGTTTTCTAAAAATCTGAAATTTCGGTCAGAGGTGTGTTCCTGGCCGAGACGGGTCCTCGAACCTTTTCAGCCCGATCGGACCAAATTTGGGGGGGTAGGGGTCAAAATGTGCTTTTTGAAAAATGGATTTTCGAGATTTTGGGCGATCTAGGCGTGTGGGGTATAGTTTTCCACTAAATTTTGGACGCTGAATTCAATGATGTGTGTCCCAGAACGATTGGCAACCACCGGATGAAGTTATGGGTCAAAATGGGTATGTATCCACCCATTTTGTATGTGTCAGGATTTCTGGTGCCTAGGCGTGTTGGGTATCATATTCCACTAAATTTGAACCCTGAATCGATTGGAATGGGTCTGGGACCCGCCACACCCACTGTTTCCTCCATTCGAAGAATAACCAACCCGTGTGTAAGAATTTGCAGATTTTTTTAATTTGACACGATACTAAAAGCGAAATATAATAATTATATTATATGGGAACCACTGCTGGTAACCACTCTTTTTGTCCTTCTGCGGACTATGAAAGAGAAGTTCATTTGTCAGCTCCGAGCGGGAGATCGTACTCCAATATTCTCACGAAGTATAAAACGGATACCATATAGTCAGTCCTACAGTGTGTAAGTAAATGCTGTGCGGAATACCCAGCAGCTTTTTCCAATGTTTAGAAAAAACAGCAAGCGATTCAACAGACAATTGCGTACACCTCCCCCACATTACAGACAAAAGCAAACACTCAAACTTAAGGCTTCTAAATTACCTTTGAGGATATTGCACTTGAGCTGGTGAGGAGGTATAGGCCGGGGAACAGCACACGCAACGACAGCCTTGTTATTTGGAACACCTGTACTTTCTACAGAAACTACGGTGTCTGTAATTAGTAAAGAAAAAAGCGTCATTCAAATTTTATCCAGCCGACAACCAAATATTAGAAACATGTCACAAGATTCATAACGGGGAATATACACACCGTATAGGAGGAAAACATACATAAAGCACGTACAGGGCAGAGTCCAACACATGGAAACAATTAATTCACGTTGTGTACTCACACGTAAGTGTACAAATTATCCCAACCCTGATAGTGAGTGTAGTGGTAAGAGTGAACTGTTCCGTGGAAATACACACAAGTGTGGAATTAATACTCATTAAAAAGCCAACCATTGGGGCTGTGGAAGTCAAATTATTATTACTGTTGCCCTTTTCAGGATACCTGAACGTGAGAGAATGAAACCTGATTTACTTTAACGGGCAATTCATAAGAAATTATTAATTTCGCCAGCGCCAAAAACGAAGACAAATGTGTCTATTTACGCATCCTCTTCAACAGCATTACATTGGGATGCAATTGAGCGATCGATCTGCGTGAGTTGAGGATATATATTTGAATAGCAGAGTCTTTCAAATAATTGTGTCTCCTTTTGCTTGTTCAGGTAAATTACAACCAACCAAATTGCTGAGCGGAAAACACTTTTTTCGACTTTTGACCGGATGCCCGGTTTACCGACCTATTACACGCCAGATGGGCGAAAAAAGTTTTTGGATATTAATAGAAGAATACTGCACTTGAAAAGTGAGGGATACAAAACTCCATCAAATGCATTGAACTCATGTATCATGGCATCGCTCAAAAGAGATAAAAGTATTAATATCCAAAAATACATACAAAACCCCTTTTACAGCACTTTTATTTTAATAATTCGCAACCAGTTTTACTGGGTGTCAAGAAATTCTTATGTTGATCTTCATTTAAAATGTTGGTTGTACATTTTTCAAAATTTGAAGTTTTCTGATTTTTCAAAAATCTACATTTTTGTTATATCACTAACAGTTTTAAAAGAAAGCAAATATTGCACCTGAACAATTCTAAATGTAGAAAAAAAAAAAAAAAAAAAAACAAGTTAGTGATTTTTACTTAGTGCAACCTCTGACTCTCTGTGATTACCTTGAAGTCTCGTCTTGCTGGTCCTTATTTTAATTTATTTATTTTTTTTTTTTTTTCAAATTTTTTCCTAATATTTTGATGTTCGGTTTTATAGTGTAGATCTCTCAGATTGCATTGAGCCCATATTCATGTACAAACAAGTGAATTTAAATTACATATTCCCTCACCATATACAGTGTCAATATTTTCCGTAGAAAGGTATTCTACTCTGAATAACTTTCAGGCATGGAAGGAACACATCCCAAAAGAAAAAAGTGAAGATGTGGCTTCAGTAGGGACCCGATAAACAGCATGCACTTTGATTACGTCCACCGCTAACCTAGTTAGTTTCTATTGACATCCCCGAACTTCAATCACGTTTCTATTTAGAAAGAATTTCAATCATACAAGAGGATATGGTGTATTTTGTTCCTCACCCGTGTCAGTTTTGCTGCTGATAATTGAACTCGAGTCGTTCTTGTCGTCCAAAGAATTTCCTGGGTTGTCCTTCGCAAGACTTTTGAGAAGGACATCCAGCCGTTCTTCAGCCACAGGGCCTGAAATAACGAATCATCGGTACTGCAGTTTGTCGAGAAAAAAATAAATAAATAAGAAAAAAAAACACAAAAGGGGTGAAAGCAAAAAGGACGGCAACAATAACTAACCTGAACTAGAAACAACGCTACCAGCGGGGCTTGGACTTGCAGGAGCCTCGCAGTCTGCCGTAGTAGTGGTGGTAGTCTTGCTCTGCTCGGGCCTGTTGAGAAAAAAATAGGGTATTAGTCTCCGAATAACTTCACAAACACCACAACAAAGGGTTACCTAATAGTTTTCCTATGGGTCACCTCCTGTCTACCATCCTTGAATGTCGGCAGGGTGGTGCAGACATGTTGGAGCTATGAACACAGTATCTACCATTTTGTAGTTACAAGGCTGTCAAACGCAGCGGAATCAATTACGAGATAACGATACAGTGTTGTACCAAACGCTTACTTTTTGTCAGCCCGTGGAAACCCAAGCTAAATTAGTAAGGGCCTTGTTGGCTAGATCACAACTAAAACGCACAGTGTGCCACATTAACGACATTACCCAATCACCCTCCTTGACCGCTTACTGCGAGGAGCAAACAACCAAGTATTCTGGAGAATTACAGCATACCACAGAGTATATTTTTCTCTTTGCAATACATTTACAATCGGCTATCAATATATTTCTCATATTCTACATGAGGTTTGGTACTCACCTTCGCTCTCTCATAACGTGCGATTGTCTTCGCGCATATCTCTGACTGGGCTTTCTTTCAAACTGGACGCTCCGCCTGGCACGGTTCATCTGCGTGGTTTGAAATTCGGTCTTACCACTGGAAGCAGAAGATACTTGATATAGTAAAATTAAGAAAAACCGGAGGAAAAAATTCTACCATTTGAGACAGGCAGTCAAGGAAATACCTATATCTGAATCGGGAGCCCATACGGAAGAAATTCTGCCTAGCTGAGGGACCTTTGACCGGAGCTCTCAATCTGAAGAATGCATGATGTTCGACGGCACATTTCCATAGGTGCTTACACGCTTTTTCATTGTGTAACCTGCATTTAAAAAAAGCGCTAGTTATATACGGCGTAGATTAGCCACATCCATCCTCACAGGTCTAGAGGTGTGTCAAACATGCTTACATGTATGGCAAACCACTAATAATGCTCACCGGAATACAAACGTGTGCTCCTGTTCTCTCCCCATGTCGTCGTCTTCGACAACCACCAATGTAAGTTTCTTCTTCTTGAAGTCTAATTTTCCGATTTTGGGCCTATGATTAAAATGAGAACAGGTCAGTACAGATAGAGAAAAAAAAATCAGCGAAGGCGATCGACACTTAAGACAGGCACTTACCAAAAGAAAAGCCCGATTTTCTGAATTCCTTCAAAGACGAGAATTCCCGTGGGGGTTAAACCAAGAGAGTATTCACACCCATCTTTTCCCTATAAATATAATGCTTGGTTCAGATAATGCATTCGGACATTCACTGGGTATTTCTTTATATTTGTTTCTCATTTGAGCCATTAATTCGCTCATAATTTTGATCATTAGAAGCGTTATTGATTTATGTTCTCCAGTTTTCGCGCGGAGTGACACTGTACGAAATTGGAGGACGAAAATAAATACAAGAACAGAGATCAAGCAACTTACCAACACGATGTGATTGTCGACCCCGTACATCTCAAGCCATTTCACCTTGTTCAAATAACTGGTTTCCGCCTGAGCGGGTGTCAGGCCTCTGCAGCAGAACAAAGAAGGAAATTCCACGTAATAATGGGTAGATTAAATTCCACAAACGCCAATATGACAATTCAATCCTAGAAGACGGTAGAATTGGTAGGCAGATATCAGTTTTCTCAGTCAGAATACACTGGATTTTCACAGTTATAAGGCCAACAATCCTTCAATATTAAGTGCGATTTTCGGTTCAGGACTGAACCGACGGAGAAGCATAATTCCGGTAAATACTTACTTAAAAACCTCCTCCTACCAGTATGTTTTCATTGGGTTGCTTATTTATTATCCCTTGAAATTGTAAATTTCGCAAGCAAAAAATTATTGTATTGGGATCACGGTTTTGTTTGATTATTCAAGGAATAACCAGAGCAAAATATTTGTTTTCATGAAAAAAGTCAATCCCTCCGATTCGACCCAAAAATTTTTTTAAGCATTTCAAGGTGTCTAGATCAAAATAAGCAAATGTCCGTCCTCCGTCCACGCCGACTTTATAAGTAGAAAATTCGGCCTAGGACGGTCCTCAAAACATGGATTTTCGAGATTTTGGGCGATCTAGGCGAGTGGGGTATCATTTTCCACTAAATTTTGAACGCTGAATCCAATGAAATGGGTCCCAGAACGATTGGCTCCCACTGGAAGAAGTTATGAGTCAAATTGGGTATGTTTTCGGGATTCCTGGTGCCTAGGCGTGTGGGGTATCGTTTTCCACTAAATTTCGGACCTTCAATCAATCGGAATGGGTCCGGGACACCCCACACCCACTGTTTTCCTCATGTTCATGATATAGGTGTGTGGGGTATAGTTTTCCACTTGTTTTTGGACGCTGAATCCATTGGAATGAGTCTCCATGCTCCTGGTCTTTCACATTACAGATTCGAACTATGCACATGATTTTATGGAAATTTTGAGGGCTGATAGCGCTTTGAATCAAAAAGGAAAAGTTTCCTAATATAAAAATTGAAAATTACTAACTTTATTTTGCCTATTTTTGGCGCAACTTTGCGGTCGCGTAGAAAGTAACAATGTGGGGTCATTGAAATTGAGATATTGTGGGCCACCCATCATAATTTCAATTTTGCAGTTGTTAGGGGCATTGTTAAACTATTTGTCATGTCCCAATAGTAACAAATTCTTTTCTCAACATTATTAGACTATTTTCAAAAATCTTTATTCTTACTCAGAACAAACCACACAACGCAATGCAAAAAAGCATTATCCGATGTTGATTCATAAGTCATTCCGTACCCTTGGGTAAGGTTAGCGTTCACCACGCCTTGGCATTGAAACTGCCTCCATAAAATACTGAAACCATTTTCGACTCGAGCAGTCGAAACAATTATTTCGGTTGAGTAAATATTGACGTTTTTTTATACCGTGCGGAGAGGACTCTTCGTGGCTCGACCCACTTCCATTGAGAAAAGATAAGCTCCACTAGGGAATTACATCAAAATATCTCACGGTCCACATGCACGGCCGCTACGATACCAGACGGGGGGCGAGTCTAACTAAAAGGGGAGAGGTGGCTCCTAAAGCAGCGGTCCCACACTCAGGATTTCGACAGTTTTCCCATGATTAGCACTGGGTTGCGTACACCTATTCACTTGACTCATTGAATGAGCCAGGTACCTGTTACCCGCAGTTGTACACAACGGTCGACCAGTACAACGGCACGTTAATCTTTAGTAAATTGCGCTGTAGAAAACCATCTAAGTGGATGGTAATTAACTAATTACATTTACCCCTTGTTCTTCTTCTTCCAGCCCAAGTGATGCTGGCTTAAGAATGTTACCCTTTTTACGGCATTGTGTATGCGTCGAACAGTTCATTTATTTTCAATTTTTTCATCATTATACATTTTAACATTTAAAATGTAAAATAAAAAATATCTATTTAATAGTTTCCCAGCATACATTCAAACTATTTAAGTGTAGCGATACTTTAAATGTTCATGGTCGCTCCATGGTTCCAATGCTCAATGCTTTTTGAAGTTTCAAACTTTAGGAAATATGAACCAATGAGTTCGCAAAGGAAAAAAGGGGGAAGTGTTACGAAATATGCTGGAGATGGAAATGATACATGAGTGAAGAGAAATGAGGCAAAAAACCTACTGCTTTCTGTTCCGAATTTTCACACACCAAAAGAAGTACGTTTACTTCCATCACAAACACGTCTCGGCCTGGATATTGAAAAGAATCAAACGTTTATAAGGTCGCTTGATTAATCAACCGGTCATTGAATCCAAGAAAGATTGAGTAGGCACTCACCCTCAGTCATCTTATCAAACAAAACACCTATATTTTAATTCCCTCATAAGTCATGCAAGAAGTTGAATGACAGGAGCGACAATAAAACTCTGAACTGTTCTGGTATAAGAACAGTACACAACAGAAAAAAATACACACTTGCAGGGCTTGATAATGATTAAATCACCAATTCAATTTGAGCAAAACCTCCAACATTAAGCCTGACAGTTAAAATGGACACTGCTGCTACCATTAAGCGAAGTAATTAGTCGGATGAGTGGTTGTCAGTAAATTTGGGTTAATTACGCTACCTTCAAGGTGAACCCGTCCTGACCTAGGCGAGGAAAATGAATAGCTGAATCGTCAATGAATGAGTTCAATAACCGAGTATCGATTGGAGGCTGAGAATCGGTACTGAAGAAAACTTGCAGCGGTTAAGTCACGTTGAGACAGTTTATTGCGTGATTATCACAAAACCCAACCCCTCACCCAATTACTGCATTTTCTGGCGGTGAAAAGGCTGGAGCATTATTTAGGCTAAAATAACTTCAACCAAAAAGATCTTAAGAATGTCAATGGAAATAGCCGATGTTCGATAAAGGGACATGAGACGTGTGCAACTAGTATTAAAGCGTTGACATAGTTTACCTGCACTTCTGAAATTCCTCGAGGATCAGAAGTTCCATCTCTTCCGTCTGGTTGGGCACAAATCGGAACTCAGAAATGAAGGCTGGTGTGTCACGTGCATCGTCATAATCGCCAAGTTCAGCTGAGGAAAATAATAAATAAAAATACTTAGTTAGTACCCATTGGACCTTACCCTTGTAACCCATTAGAATCAAGGACTGGAACAAAATAATTTTAAATAAATAAAATACTTTTATAAATACTATATTAGTTATTTATAATGGCACTTATTAGCATCATAAATGCTAACCTAATAACAAAAACGCTTGTTTTTTGAGGAACTTACATTGTAAAGCGAGTGCGGAAAGTTCAATAGCCACATTGTCAGGGCACTCCAACTTGCCATCTAAAATGTCTTGTTTGAGCTGAAGGAAGAACTGGTACCGGGTCAACTCCTCTCGTAGGCTGTTGGGCTCAGAAGAATAAAATTTCACTTTCAGACGTAGCGTGTAGGGAGGGCCAACTGAAACGAAAATAATCATAATAATTTACTTTGGGCATCAAATTCTACTAAGTACATTCATCGTATGCACAGCGGCGTCTGCGCTTTTGGTTACCCAACGACATTTACTTACTTTTCACCTGTTTCTTCACTGCTTTGGTTGGGTCGAGCCAGTGCTGAAATAAAATGTAAACGCAAATTAAAGGAACTCATTCGGGGATGATAAGGTGGGACACGTCAAGTCGATGAAGCAGGTGAAAGTCCTCAAGCACTGATTGGTAAATCTGACGATGGGTAGATAGGAACAACTAGGTGAGAAGACCCAACTCGGTGTGAGAACGTTGACATATATATTCCCACGGCACAGGTTGCAGTGAAGCGATCTTATGAGTCTAACCTGAATTTTAACAAATATATCTTGTATTCCCCAGTCTGACACCTGTGTTGGAATGTTGAAGAAGAGTTTACGATAATGAATGTGATTGCATGGGAGTACTAAACCACTTTGGGGAGAGAGCACAACACGTTCCAAGGCAAAGGTGTAAGTACTTTTGGGATAAATCGCATATATGTTTTATGGTATGACCCAATTTTTGGTCCAAACAGTTTCACTCCTCAACAAGTTCAGTTGGAAGCAGTAAGATAGTAATTTCTCATACTTTCATAGGTTATCATGATATTTTAAATTTGTATAAATGTCAAGGGTGAGTTAAATCCATCTGGAAGGAAAACTCCAGCTGTCAAAGACATAATATGTAATTGCGCGGATGAACAACAACCTGTTAAAGGAACTCAATGTCTTGTTTAGCATAACATTTCTAGCCGATCTGGTGTTCTTGCATCCATAGCTGCATCCGTAGAGCAGGTACCTATTACATTGAATGAACATTCGTTTCATCCTTAATAACGCTTCCCATTGCGGTGAAAATAAAATCTGTCGTACAAAAATACGAATCATTACAGGCGAGTCTGTAATCTCACACAAACGGATCGAGCTTTTAATTGTGACTGGAGGTTACATAAACAATGAGATTAAAAGAGGCTCTAAAAATTATTTCCCCCTCTTCTTAAGCTACTTTCCAAAGGTTTAAACAGTAAAAATGAAGTGGAAAGCTCGATTAGACGTTTCAAAAACTTCAGGCCACCTCTAGGTGAAAGGAAACATCGTCTGTCCCAATGCTCCAGATTTGAGGTAATGGAAAGGAGCAGCCGTGTTTTTTTTCGTTCACTGGTTATAAGCCACCTCATCGTCCACGCAAACCTTTATTCGGGCTAAATTAGCCAGAGCACCGATGTTAAGGCAAGAGGATGGGGGTTGGGCTAGCCAATGGCAAGGAGGCTGTTCATATAATGATCATTCATACAAAATACTCTCACATTCAAAATGATACCTCAAGTAATGTTCATTTGTTTTTAGGTAATACGACATCACGACGACTAGCGGAAATATGAGCAACAGAGATTAATCAGCTAGTTTCACTGCATAATCATCTAAGGGGACCAATCAAGAGCCACAACCACTACCGGGACAATCGGTATAATTATATATGTTATGAAAAGGAGTCTTGTACATAACATAGAACCCTATCATTACAAAAAGTACGAGTTGTAAAAAGTGAATGTGAAAGAGTTCGAAAAAATTCTATTCAATGTTTTCACGAGACCTCAAAGGGAGCCAAGAACAGAAATTGAGTTTGCATAAACATTCATGCAGAAAACCAGGTAGCCACTTTATATCTTTCCAACGAAGAATATATGTTAATAGGAGTTCAACGTACAACTCTTTTCAGAAGATACAATAACATAGAATACTTCTTAGAATACACTAATGATGTTACACAGATTTGCTACTTTATATTTTGAAATTTTGAAACTTTGACCACCCTGTACATAATAGTTTAATTCTAACGCTAATCTTAAAATAAAAATAAAATAACGAATGTAGTCAATCGTGAGATCCTAATATCATCAACTCATATTTGTATTCATTATAATTTAATTAATCATGTTTAATCAGGATTATTCTCCAAGGTTTTCAGACCCAGCGGAGTCTCTCCAATGAAGTGTTAATAGGGATCGGTAGGTCCAGTAGTTTCTAGGTTAACTTGGCAAGAAAGATCAACTGTATTCCATAATGTAATAATTGTAAAGTCCATAATTGTAAAGTTTGGTAATGTCCATAATTGTAAAGTTTGGTACATGTACATTCGGCCGATGTATTGGCAAGACTATCCAAATTTTAAAAAGTTTCAGAGGAAGCTGTAGTAAATTCAATACCTTCGTTGCAAGATGATTCTGATCCGGTTGACAAACACACGCTTTTTTTAAATCTACCATTCAAATGTTGAGTCAAGAGAACGCATCCATCCGGGTTATACCTCATTTCAAAAGGCCCGAGTTCTGGACTATACCCGCAATCAATCCAAGGTTCTACCTTCTGAGCGGTGGTATTCTGCTCATATCTCTTTCCACATTGGCTTTAGCCCCCTGAGCTTTTGTCTCCCATCGCCACCATGTGATGCCATTTTAATAACTTCATTTTTTCTTTATCAATTTATCAGTTCATCAATATCTCAAATAAACATGATGAATACGCAGTATATTATATTATTATTCAACAGAGGGTTTCCACTTTCAGAAGATCTGATAGCCCTCAGAACCCAGAAATCCGTGTACCAGAGCGTCCACGTACGGAGCCAAACGCTTACTTTTTATCAATTTCAACGGATAATGGGCCGTAATTTTGGTCAAGCCCTTAACCAATCCATCTAGACCAGTGACTTTCTTCCGGTCACCCAACTCATCCAAAGCGTCAAACCCTTTCTGTACTATTTTGGTATAACTCGCCAAACTGTACAGAAGACATCGCCTGAACACAATGTCAGCGCAATCGTGGAATTTCTTCCTCTGAATGAATAGCTTGGAGATGTCTCGATTGAAAGGCACTTCGTGGATGAGGGAATTCAGTGGTCTTTTTATTGGCATTCGCGGTCCTACGGCGTTGTCGTCTGGCAGAGCTTTAACTACAGCTCTCGACGAGGACGTCCCATCCAGCGGAACTTTAGACGTCCCATCTATCGGAACTTTGGATGTCACCCCAGGAGATTCTTCTGAAATGGTTTCCGCAATTTCACTTTCAAGGTCTTCAGATTTGTCATCGGATGTTCTACCATCAAACAAGTATTTGTACATAATTTCTACAAGTCCTTCTTCGTTTTCGAATAAATCCTCTTGAGGGGCTTCTTGCAACAAGTTAATCACGCTTTCTCGAACTATTTCGTGAAGAAGTAGTTTTTTCGGCACAGGATCCGTGTATTCACGCGCGTCTTCGTGAAACAAGCTATATAAATCTCCATTGTCGTCTTCCCGATACAACCTCCCAGTGACGTCCACAAAATATTTTGTCCCGTTCTTTTCGTCGACGACGTACTTTCTGCCGCGTTCGTCCACTTTGAAAATATTGCCTCTACTCAAAACTGTCTTAATACCATGACGATTAAGCACATAGATGTCACCTTGGTCGTCTGCATAGAATTTCTCGACGTCAGCTTCTCTTCTAAGGATGACAGGAGCAATGTTCTCGAAGTAAGATTTCTTTTTGTATAGTTTTGAAATGATCGATTTTTGCCTCTCAATGATGCTCTTAGCCGATAATTTACGGGAGCCAGTGCTCTTCTTCTCTGACGCAGTAATGCTACCTTCCTTTTGCCAAATAGCGTTCTGCCCTCCAATGACTTTGAGCATGTAGGCTAATCTATTCGCTTTCTCATCACTTGGGATGCTCTTCTTTTTCTGTCTACACCTGCAAATGGCACCTTTGTCGTTAGTCCACTGCTCCTTCGTGGCGGACGTTTCTGTTTTATCAGCAACTTCTTTTATCCATTCAGGGCAATGGCACTCGACAATTACATCCTTAGCTTCCATAAAATATTTCAACTTCGATCGCTTTTTATGGGGCAACGAATTGATATTAGACAAAAAGTCTGCAATGCCTGTTTGAGATTGAGATTGTGGGAGATCGCTCATTGAAGGAGGGGCAACAGGTTTCACGCCTCTCCAAAACAACCCCTTCGTCACTTGAGGGTTCTGTTCGTAATGCTCGTCAGTTATTTTCTTCGTAATGTTAGAAGCCTGGCTACCATCTCGAGCTGCTGTTTTCTGTTTGACGTGACATTTACAAACGCCCTTGACAAAGCCTCTCATCACCCCGGGAGAAGATGTGGCGTTCTCTAATTTTCCCAGTTTGCTGCCCCGTTTAGAGTAGACGCACTGTCCATGAACAAATCGCAATCTGTCGTCAGACGTGATCGACAGGAGTGATACGATGCTAGATATCGACCTTTGCTCCTCCAGTTCCCTGCCTTCTATAGGTGATGCAGCTGATTTGTAGGCGGTGACAGACCTAATTTTTGCCACCTTTGCTCCTTGTGGCAGAGGCTCGCTTCTGATTTCTGGTCTCTTCGCAGATCTCAACAAACCAGCTGCCTCCAATAAAGGGTACTTATGGTCGTGAATTTGTGCCGCTTTTTGGAACTCATTCTGTATAGCGAATGAAACACCTTTCTTGCTAGGAGCCTTCGTTTTAGCGTCTTTTGCTACTTTTTTCGATTGAGGCTTTAGAATCGACTTCTTTGGTTTCTTCTTTGATCCTCTTATTTGCTCGTATGGACTCCATGTGGATTTAGCATTACCTTGACGCTTGGTTTCGTGCTCAGTAGTCGATGCTACTGATCCTAGCTGTGGTGGTACTTCAATGTCTGTGGGCTTTTCAACTTCTGCCTTCTCCACCGTCGCTTCTTTCACTGGCATGCGCCCTTTTCCCTTCGCCATCAGTGTCTGCCCAGTAACCGGTTTACTCATTTTCTCGTTCAAGGGTTTGACAGGAGATGAGTTATTTACGTTTGAACTTTTCGGAGATTTTTCCCTAGATCCTTTCTGTATAGTTAAAACCTTTTGAGTGTCTTTCAGACTACTCTTTCCTTGTCCACTAGAAACCTTGCTTCCTCTAGAGGACTTTCCAGACGTCCGAGACGTCTTCGAAGACCTCTGTGGCCGCTCCGGCTTAGTGCTTGGGATAGAATGAACTGCCTCCTGAACCATATCCTGTCTACTGGAACCCATAAGCCCTACAGACGATGGGATGGCGGCCTTTTCTCTTTGTTCAACAAACAGTCTGTCCATCTGATGGGCGTGCTCTTGAATCACCATCCCTGGTTTACCTTCTGTGATTTTTGGAGGCACCAGGAAACCTAGGGTCGTTGTACCTTCTCCAATGACATACTGTTCTTCTTGATCATGTTCTGAACTAGTTTCTCCGTCCTTCCCAGATTCATCACTCATAATAGATGAATCGCGGTCGTTTCTGCACAGAGGGCAAGGCCACGGTAATGTTTCTTTGTCAATTAACCTATAGTCACAGATACAATGGTCCAACCCTTTTTCACCAAAATCCTTCATTGTTTGAAACGGTACGTCAGACCGAGGGCCAAATTGTCTGTATTCCTCGAGAAGCAGTTCCCTTAACCTGAAATTTCCGTGTATTTTATTCGCAAGCCCCAGAGCCAATGGAGTGGTCGTCTTGAGAGTCTTGTAAGTGGCCACCATAGCATAGTAGCCAACCGCTCTTCGAATCAATAGTTCCAAGCATGTTTTACAGGTCGAGCCACATTCGCCTTTTTCATTCTTTCGGCCGCAGACTCGTGATGAGTTATGAATTTTCGTAATGACTTGTCCAACGTTGGGGATTTGCCGCTGCGGTTCATGTAGAACTTAGATCCATTCAATGCTCTCAAGAACTCCGGTGAAAATTGATCGAACTGGGTATTGAACACTTCGAGCTCTTCCAATGAGTTCATTCCGGGCAACGCCAGCAACTCATCAATCTCGACGTCTTTCCTGCTGTAATACTGTTCCCTTCTGTGTCTCATTGATTCCAAACAAGATTTGTACTGTTCCCTCACCAACTTGTCTTTTTTCAATTTCAATTTCTGACTGGCCATACGTCGCGTCCAGTTGGACTCCATCACAATTTCCCTTCTCAGTCTACTTTCGGCCATTTTCAAAGACCGTCGATGCTCATTGATAACAGCCTCAACCATCCATCGCTTTCTAGCGTATATTCGTCTTCGTCTCTGGTCATCTCTGATAGATTTGGAGTAGTTCTCCATCCTTTTTTTGTACATCACTCCTTTGGCTTTGCGTATTTCTTGGGCCTTGGCCTTAGCGTCCTTGACCGCATCTAGAGCTCTTTCCATTCTTGCCTGGCGCTCTTGACACCGCCTCATTCTGTTATCTTTTTCCTTATTGATGGCCTCTTGATTCTTCTGCCTAAGGTACTGCTTGAATTTACGATTCCATTTTTCCTTTCCTTCCTTTTTAGAAGCATTCAAAAACTGATCCAAGTCTTTTTGTTGAACTTTCAGCTGTTCTTCTTCGCGTCGTTCTTTAACTACGTGGTTCAGCTGCATTTTATGAATGAATCGCCTGTAATCGTTGTATTCTTTCAATCTACACACGGTCCTTCCCTCGACTAGCTCACCGGCTTCCTCCACAATTTGCCTTGGTAAAGGCTTTTTGAAAAATCTCTTTAAATGTATATCATGCAACGGAGCGTACTCGACCCTACCCTCAGTTGGATCAAGAGGTACGAATTCGTTCGGATCTAGCGACTGCTCCAAGCTCTCTCCAACCAAACCTCTGGTGTATGGAACTTTGATTTTCTCAGGTATGCTCACCATAGGCATTTTGTCTTGAAGCGACCGCACCAACCAAAACGGTAGCGCTTTTTTTGGGTCCATGAAAAATGGTGGTTGCGGCAGCTGTTTTAGCTTGTCGTGAAGTGGATTCTCCATTCGGATACTAAGTGTGTCGTGGGAATCAAGATTTATCATTTCCTCACTCATTTTGGCAGAACACTTTGTAATACGGGATGAATATACCTGTTTACAATTTACAAATTGCGAAGATCTAAACTAATAAAAATTAATGATTTCAACTCTCCCCAATATTTACTCGCCTTACTATTTTACTACGTTATATATATAGAACTAGCTTTTGAAAATAGTTGCTACCAGTACAATATCATAGCGACAATACAGTGGGTTCATTCAAATGCCAAAATAAAAGGATTACAATTAACTTTTTTCATAAGGGAACTGAATTCTTGAATAGGTAACCTTTTGATTCATTGATAAACTTCAAATGTACGTGTACACAGAGGGAAAGTCACTAGTAAGTAATGTAAAGTCGTAAAATAATTCGTACTTCCAGGAGCATCCTATGTTTTAGGGAATATGAGTGTCTTACATTACAATGTAATGTATGTCATAGTAAAGCCCTCTTTTATTGTTTCTCGGGGTTTTCTCCTCGAAAATAAAGTCAATTTTAATTTCATCTCGAAATTAGATGGGTGATTACCCTTTTCAATTTTTCTAGAGAGACCCGTACCTTTCATAAATCTTATTAGACTTAACCTACCGTATGTACACCTACAGTCAGGACCAACAATTATGAAATAAGATCATTTTTTGTTATTTCGTTTTTTTTTTTTCTGAGGGGACATTTAGCCGATGCCTTTCCTGGGAACTGAGATCCGCATCAAACTAAGCCAATTTGTTTTACCAAGGGGTATGGCCTTCCACGAGGAAACGCAAAGCAGAAGACTACAGAATGTGTTTATTTATTTTATCTCTGAGCCATGGTCCATTTTCACATTAGACAATAGTTGAGTTTGTGTATTTTTAAGTATAAGCACAAGATTAAATCTACTTTGTTATGTGTAAATCCAACCCTTAATCTTCACATTTTCATTATCAAGGGAAATTCTCATTCAACCTCTGTACCCCCCCCCCCCCCCTCAAGGAGCCTCAAATGTAACCGAAATTTTGAACTAACCCAAGCTCATGTTCATGTGTCGAAATTCAACGAGCCTTTCAGTCCTTCCATTCGCTCTAACCACAAGTCAAAGTATAACTTGACTCATTTGATAAAGAGCAACAATTTAGCGCCCACTCTTCACGTTTTAGGCCTTGATTTCCGTGGTTAACTTCCTTGAACTGCTTTTTCATCTTCAAGAGTAAAGGTAGAAACAACAAATTTAAGTCTATAGATCTGTGCTTCACGTAACTGCCCAATGGTAGTAAGTACCTGATAATAGCATTAAAGAATCTATTAATACCTGAACATTATTAGCATCGGTGAACTGCAAACCGAAGTAATCCTTTTCGATCAAATCCAACGAATAAAAGACCTGCTCGTACAGATCATTTCCCGTGGCTTTTTTCTGGAAAAACAGTTAAGGGTCTGACTTAGTCTGAGGTTCTCGGACATTTCAAGAGTAAACCAAGATTCAGAGGTTCCGATTGGACCTAATTTGGGCGGGGTAGGGGTCAAAATGTGTTTTTTGAAAAATGGATTTTCGAGATTTTAGGCGATCTAGGCGAGTAGGGTATCATTTTCCACTAAATTTTGGACGCTGAATCCATTGAAATTGGTCCCAGAACAATTGGCACCCACTGGAAGAAGTTATGGGTCAAATTGGGTATTTATTACCCATTTTGAATATGTGTTTCGAGATTTCTGCTACCTAGGCGTGTGGGGTATAGTTTTCCACTAAAGTTTGGACGCTGAATCCAATAAAATGGGTCGCAGAACGATTGGCACCCACTGGAAGAAGTTATGGGTCAAATTGGGTGTATGTTATGGGGGGATTATGGGTCAAAATGTGTTTTTTGAAAAATGGATTTTCGAGATTTTGGGCGATCTAGGCGAGTAAGGTGTCATTTTCCACAAAATTATGGACGCTGAATCCAATGAAACGGGTCCCAGAACGATTGGCACCCACTGGAAGAAGTTATGGGTCAAATTGGGTATATGTTACCCATTTTGTACATGTGTTTTCGGGATTTCTGCTACCTATGCGAGTGGGGAATCAATTTCCACTAAATTTTGGACGCTGAATTCAATGATGTGTGTCCCAGAACGATTGGCACCCACCGGAAGAAGTTATGGGTCAAAATGGGTATGTATCAACCCATTTTGTATGTGTCAGGATTTCTGGTGCCTAGGCGTGTGGGGTATCATATTCCACTAAATTTTGGACCCTGAACCGATTGGAATGGGTCTGGGACCTGCCACACCCACTGTTTCCCTTATTCGAGGAATAACCTACTCGTGTGTAAGAATTTGCAGATTTTTTTTCCAGTTTTGAATGAAATTAGACAAAATTTGCTTAAACATTCCTAGTCGAACTGATTCCCATTAAGCGGTGGCCGGGAAGAAAAACATGGGCATTCCAGTACTAGTTGGTGCTATTATAGACAACTCTTACATGGTTCAATAAAGCAGTTACATAAACGAGCTGGCACCCTTTTTAAGCTTTTTAAGCATGAACGTTAATTCCATATCTTTAAGTGATTACTGTTGAAGTTTTAAAATCAGATTCAATCAAACTTTTGGATTTCAAGAATCCTTGAGAGCAATGGAAAGACACTCCAAAGTGATACCTCAAGTACATTAGAAGCCAGAATACGTTTTGGCTGATTATTCCTTGAATCATCAACCTATGTTTTCATGCAGAGGTCACTCTCCGATTCGGGCCAAATATTTTTTTTCTGAGCATTTCTAGGTGCATGAACCAGAATAAGCAGGTAGCGGTGCACTCCACCGATTTGTGTAGTAGACAATTTTCTAAAAATTTCCATTCTCTTGGTATCTCTATTCGCCAACTCATTATTTCTCAGCCCCTAATTTCTCCCCCTTGATTTATGCATGGCCTCAAGGCCGTCAATCTGTTTCGAAAACTATTTATACCCTAGTAGGGCCCTCGGGAGGTCCTTATTTGAACCGATTAAAGTAACTTTTTTTTTGTCGTTTGGCCTCTAATTGAAGGGCATGGGTCTGCCCCTGTGGTACTACGACCTCCAGGGTCTATTGTGCCCGCGCTTACAGAAGGGAAGTCTGTTGGGGCTCTGAGGCTGAGGCCGCACTGCAGGATGCTAGATGGTCGCAAGGAGGTTGGATGGTGCAGGAAGGTTGGTAGGATGGTGGATGGTAGATACCTGCCTGGCGACCATCCAGCTATAACTATAACTATAACTATAACCATCCATTTATAACGTAAGTAATGGTACGATGGTAGCCGCAGTGGCCTCCCACTACCATCTAACCCCTTGAAACTATCCTAGGTACCTGCCTAGCGTCTATCCACCCGTATCAGTCGTGTTTGTTATTCCATCCACCATCCACCTCTACCCTTGCCGACCTCCTCACGACGGCAGGGGCTGTTCAGCGACCATCCGACATCCTCTCACCCAGAGGTGAGAGTTGGTCAATTTTGCAAGACAGACATGCGTGTGTGTTAAGCCCCCGGTCAACCGCATTCGAATACTTACTGCCGGAACTGAGTTGGCCTCACGACGTCGAGTTAACGCCAGGGGGTGCTGGATTCGAATCAGCAGCCTCGAAACCTCAGCCAATGAAGTCTCGAGCCCCAGGGACCGACGCCACCTAGGCCCTCTCTTATTGAAGTAAGGCCTTAGTAACCTGGCCTTATTGAAGTAACTTAGTTGAGAAAATATTGAATAGAACCTAAAAATTACCGATTCAAGCCGAATAATGAAAGTGCAAAAGATTGCAAACTCCTAATATGCCCCAAGATGTATTCTTATCGGCATTATATTAATCTTATCATCTAATCTACAACGAACCCAAAACTGTTTGGTTCACGGTGTCACTCGTTTATTCTAACGAACCTCATCCAGAGAACCGACTATAAAGGCCGACTCATCAAATGATAATTCATCAGCCGATTAGTTGATAAAATAGCGCCTTTCCTATCTGGTGAGGAGATAAAGTTTGGAAATAGAGCAGCTAGGTCGTCGAAGTTGACTACGACGATCATCACAAATCACTGTTATTTTTCTTAGACCAAATAAGAACATACTGTGCTACAAACATCTTTATTGGGACAGTTTGATGAGGGGGGGGGAGGGGGGGTTGAAACCGTAGACAAGCAAGTTTCCATTGTTTCCCTAACAGGGAAATCAGATCAATTTTTGATTCGAATAAACTTTACTATTGCAACAAAAAATATCGCTTTTGTGCAGTGCTGATTTTGATCGAATGTTGGCACTAATTCCATATTACACCATTGATTCAGGAAAACATAATACTGGCCTGTAACCATATTTCCTGAAACCGGTGGACGGCGAACGGGTATTTTGGTTTAGGTTTATTATGAACATTTGAAATCATAAAATAGAAAATGTGGATCATTAGGCATATCAGGGAGATTGATTTCACGCATAAGAAACATGGGACTCTAAACTATTGGTTCCTTCGAATAATCAACCTATGTTTTCCTGCCAGACGTCTATCCCTCCGAATTAACGTCGGAAAATTAACCTACGCCCCTGACTGGAAAATGTTTTGACAGTAATTAAAGGTTTTGACTAATGGGTTGAGTCAACCGTTACAGGCAGGTATCCTGCTTGACTTAATTTTTGAGTCGTCTGCAATCCTTCTTCAGCTCCCTTTTAAAGTTCTTCCTCGACCTTTCCATTCCATCCCACTTTGTAGTCGTCTGTTTGTTAATTATCACAGCATGTTCAATCGAGACCAAGAAATTGACCAAGTTGATGCTGATTCATAATTTCGATTCATTGCCGAGATCGTCCATCCCCTACTGCAGATCGATAGAAGATAGGAACTTGATCACAGAATTTTCCATTGCAGGTTCCAAGCACGGCAACTTTTCGGTAGTGAAACTCACTGGGTGCGACCCAGCTACGATGGACTATTGCCCTCTGAAGAAAGGCAAAAATACGACAATCGAATTGACGTTTGTTCCAGGTGAGTGAATTCACCTAAGTAATCAGTATTACTATAAAATGTAAGGTTCAAATTATTGTCAAGTAAGTATCGACTGCAGGATCAAGACCCGTTAAGCAACGATTTTATGTGTAAGTATAGAGAAAAGATTGAATCGTGTTCGGGGCAAAAAGTCTGGCTGTGGGTCCGAAAATGCGATGCAGACTCGCCAATCAACAGTGACATTGGGGTGTGGGAAGCGCCTTCCACATTGTGCCCAGGCAACCGTGAAATTTGGACTTCTGTACGACCACTGCTAAGAATGACTGCGTGCGGTGGCATAAAAATGCCCACTTATTTCAAAAACGTTCCTGGTAATTGACGGCGATGTGAGATTCACATACTTGCGATTTCTTTAAAATATACCTACCTACCTATTGAGCTTGTTTCTCGAAAAGAGGTACCAATTCAATTCGTCCAAGGTCGTTTTAGGTAAGTTAGACCTAAACAATAGGATTTAAACAATTTTAGAAATGTCTATCAAGTACATAATATGAAAACGCTGCATGTTATTTCGCAGGGGTTGGTCATACCTCGGACCACGGGCGCACAGAGACTCAACCCAATCGATTCAACATCCAAAGTTTAGTGAAAAATGATACCCCACGAGCTTAGGTACCGGAAATCTCAGAAACCCAGATTCGATGTAGATTCCTCTTCTGGTGGGCGCCAATCGTTCCAGGACCGTCTCATTGGATTCAACGTCCAAAAAAGTGGAAGATTATGTCCACATGCCTAGATCGCCAAAAATCTCGAAAATTCATTTTTCGAAAACATATTTTGACGCATTCCCCCTCCCCCTTCCTCAAATTTGGTCTGATCAGGCTGAAAAGTTTCGAGGACTAAATAGCCATAAACGCCCTGACCTAAATTTCAGATTTTTAGAAAATTTATTGTTTACTACCAAACTCAGCGTGGACGGCGGACATCTGCTTATTTATGGCTTATTCATTTCATTTTTCGGGCCGAATCATTGAGATTGACTTTTTGTATGAGAACATTTTGGTTTAGGTTTATTATGAACATTTGACATCTTAAAATAGAAAATGTGGATCATTAGGCATATTAGAGAGATTGATTCACGCATAAAAACATGGGGCTCTAAACTCTAAGCTCTTCATTCAGTGGAAAATGATACCCCAGATGCCTAGTTACCAAAAAATCCCGAGAATCGTGTTTCAAAAATTTTTCACTACCAATTGGGCCGATTGGGCTAAAAATGACGGCATCCAGCATCGTAGTTTCTCGTAGTTCTTAAATTAATTTTAACCAATTTAATCAATTAATTAAATTAATCGAATTAATTAGTTATAAATCAATTTTCTCAAATGTTGATTTTTGTCAAGGACCTTTTTCTGGCTTATTTGGACCTCATAGCTATACAGCCTGATCGCTGGGGTGTCATTTTCTTCTAAATGTTGGACGCTATCGATTAGAAAAAGTCCGGGACACTCAACACTCACTATTAACTAATGGGTTAATTATTCAAGGAATAACCAACCAAAAACTAGGTCACAACAGTTAAGTCATAAATCATATTAATTTGTTCACTTTATAAATTATTTTGTCAACAGCAGAACTAAAATACTCGCAAACTTGGTGTCCAGCACTACTCCTTCATTCCTAATCCATTCTTACTTAATATTTGGGATGCGTTTTCTTGTGAACAGTACAACATCCATCCCAGTGGTTGCTAGTGTTTGTAGGCTGTGTGCCTCCATCCATGCTTCTACTCGTTCAAATTTATGAACATTAAATCTTGATTGTGCGTAACGTTGGTGACAAAAGCCTTTTAGTATTTGAGAAGAAGGAATGGTCGGTTTTTTTGCCGGCACAGGCGCCCATTCCCTGGCATTGCAGCTTCATCCTCGGTGCTGGTGTGACTCTACATGGATAATCTGGAGATCTATCATTGTCTTGGCCCCTTCTTCCTTTAAAAATTGTATTATTTTTGTTGCAGCCGAAAATCTGACAGAAATTACTGTGAAAGTATACGGGTACATCGTCGGGGTCCCTGTCCCATTTGCTTTGCCTAACCCCAACGGCTGTGTGGACAGTGGGATCAAGTGCCCTGTAGCTTCAGGATCAGAGGTTACTTACACAGTGACAATGCCCATCCGACAAGTGTATCCAAAGGTGAGAACAACGGGATTTTCACTAGAAAAAAGCGTTGGGTGAGGCCAAATGTACAAATTGATTTGGAAAGGATATAGAAAGTAGTGTTCTGACTCTCTCGCTTCAGGTTCGATCATTCTATAGCTCCTCGTTAAGCACATTTGCTTCCTGCCGCAGCAACATTGGCCATGGGCCTAGCCGAGGCAGCTCTATGACACGTTGCACTTGGTTAGAACTGAACAGGAATTCATGAGGCCTAGGGGGTATTACCGGTTGCTCCCTGCTGACATAAATGCTGGTTTTTTAGGTTGATTCCCTAGCTCTCAGCCGGATCAGAACTGGTGGCCTTGACTCGTTGAGACTTGAGACGTTTGCCGTTTGCTAACAAACGTTATCAGGACTGTTTCTACTCACCTGAGTCGTCATCTCGTCATGGAACCACAAGCCGTTGCTGGTGGGCGGAGTCGAGTTGATAATTCCCACCCTAACATTCAAAACTTCTATAAAGTCCGAAACGAAATTCAAGTCCTATATCAGAATGATTATTCTGAAAATTGAGGTATGTTTTTGTTGAATTGACGCCATTGCCGTCTTCGGCTCTAGTTCGTCCTCTCAACTTTTCAGCCCAATTGGACCATGGATCAAAATGAGTATCTATCTACACATTTCGAATGTATTTTTTTGAGGTTTCTGGTATCTAGGCGTGTGGGGTATCATTTTCCACTACATTGTGGACGCTGAATCGATTACTATGAGTTAAGATGCTCCTGGTCATCATCTCCAGACATCATGAAGCGTCCAGAAAAAAATTTTGGGGCCGATCGGAGATGGTCAACCTTCCGTGGCCTTGAGCATGAAAACATATGTTGATTATTAAAGGAATAACCAATCAAATCATGTCCGCTTGCACGCTGTTTTGGTAGAAAAAAAATTATCTACAAATCTGAAATGGGATCGAAGAAGGTCGACCCCCCTATGATCTTTTGCATTCAAACATAGGTTTATTATCCAACTTTCAGTTTGGAATTGCATCTTGTTTCTAACTAATTATGGTTCATTCTTCCAAGTCGAGTAGTTTTCATCATATTGCCTTTCAAAACCGATTTACACATTTTTCCGCACCCCGTATAGTTCACCTGACTACCTTCACTACCTGTTAATTTCTTTTGGTATTATTTTTTTCAGCTAAAAGTGGATATCAGACTTGAACTAGAGGATGAACAGAGCGAGGACGCCATATGTGTCATTATACCAGCTAAAATCGTATAGGATTGTACGGGTTCCGATGGATACAACACCTAGAATTGATATGTTTACAGTATCTAATGTTATCTTATCTAAAGTAAGTCATTGTAACATACCTCTGATAGGAATAACTACCATTATTAAAATAAAGTTGAAACTCAACGACTATCTCAAAAATTCTTACACACGGGTTGGTTATTCCTCGAATGGGGGAAACAGTGGGTGTGGCGGGTCCCAGACCCATTCCAATCGATTCAGGGTTCAAAATTTAGTGGAATATGATACCCCACACGCCTAGGTAGCAGAAATCCTGACACATACCAAATGGGTGGATACATACCCATTTTGACCCATAACTTCTTCCAGTGGGTGCCAATCGTTCTGGGACACACATCATTGAATTCAGCGTCCAAAATTTAGTGGAAAATGATACCCCACACGCCTGGGTACCAGAAATCCCGAAAAACACATATTCAAAATGGGTAATATATACCCAATTTGACCCATAACTTCTTCCAGTGGGTGCCAATTGTTCTGGGACCCGTTTCATTGAATTCAGCGTCCAAAATTTAGTGGAAAATGACACCCTACTCGCCTAGATCGCCCAAAATCTCGAAAATCCATTTTTCAAAAAACACATTTTGACCCCTACCCCCCTCAAATTTGGTCCGATCGGGGCTGAAAAGTTTCGAGGACCCGTCTCGGCCGGGAACAGACCCCTGACCCAAATTTCAGATGTTTAGAAAATGTTCTACTACCGAAAACGGCGCGGACAATGGACGGCGGACGGACATTGACCTTTTTTGATCTAGACACCATGAAACGTCCAGAAAAAAATTTTGAGCCGAATCGGAGAGGTTGACCTTTTGCATGAAAACATAGGTTGATTATTCAAGGAATAACCAACCAAAACAGCGTCGCCCGCGTAACAAGGTATAATAGGAATCAGGAAGAGGCAAACTCGTACAGTATGTCAAATAGTATTATGTTTATAAGATTGTTTACAATAAAACAACGAGACACGAGCACGAGTATGATGGAATAGTGATTGAGTAGGTGTCTTCATCTATATAAATATACACAATCCGCACGGCCTTCGGAGCAAAATATTCTCATTCTCAAAGCTCACCTACGAATAGAATTGTATTGCTAATTTGTAAGAAGCTCCGTACAGGTGGTTTCCTGGTTTTTATTAATACAACGATAAATAAATGGCTTAAAATCAAAGATGTTTTGACAGTAAACGGCCAAATTTAGGAGTTTCGGTCCTTCAAAACATCGTTGAGAATGGAGCCGGATGAGTTGCGGCCAACTGCAAATTGCGGCATCGAGGGAAGTTCTTCAGTGGGCATGAGAAGCGTGACAGGCCCTGCCTGGGAGGTTTTCCTGCTTGGAGGAGTCTGCAACAGTGCAACCACGGCGTGGTAGCAGTTTATCATTTTGACCACTCAAGCGATTAATGTAAAAGGTCGCAAACTAAGATTGAAGATTACTGAGTTGCACTTTGTTATTCTTGTGAGCGTTCACACTTACCGAATTGGGCCGGCTGAGAGGAACGATGAGCTGAGGTTGAGATTCAGATTCCAAGAACTTAATGAAAGCCTCAGAAAGACTCTGCAAAGTTTGATCAGATAGTTATAATGAGAAACACAACGCACCTGTGACGAGGCAAGGTAGCATAAAGGGAGTTCCCCCTATAACACGTTCAGCGTGTTTATACTTTTTTGTGATTGTAATGTTACCAATAATTGCTTCGATTCTGTCCGCGACCCATCTTAACTGATTCAGAGTCAAATATTCAGTGGGGAATGTTACCCTACCACATGCCTAGTTCCCAAAAACCGAGTTTCAAAAAACACATTTCCACCCTTACCCTCCCCAGAATCTTAACAGATTCAGAGTCCAAAGTTTAGAGAGAAATGGTATCCCACATTCCTAGTTCCCAAAAAGTTCCAAAAATCGAGTTTCAAAATACATTCTCACCCGTACCCTCCGTAAACTTGATCCGGTCGGGCTGAAAAGTTTTGAGAACCAACTACCAACTAGGGTCAGAAAGTGGCTAATTAATTGAAAACAATTTTCCTTGCTCTAGCTGGTTCACAAAGCTTTTCAGCAGCATAGAGACTCATTTGTATCAATTCCGCGTAATCTACACTAATCTTACATTGTTAATACATTGTAATCTAACTTTGTATCTAACACTAATCTCATTAGTGTAATTCAGGTTAAAAATTCAATATTCGTGTTTCGGATGGTTACTCCTTCAATAATCGAACTATGTTCTCAGGCAATAAGTAAACCTCTCCGATTCGGCCCAAATTTTTTATGTGGGCGTTTCAAGGGGTCTTGATCAAAATAAGAAAATATCTGACATCATAGAAAGGATAATATAACTATATAAGAAATAAAATAACTAGTTGGCCCTCAAAACTCTTAACCCCGATTCGGCCCAAAATTTTTTTCTGGACGTGTCATGATCAAACGCTGCAAAATCATACACACGGGTTGCTTATTCCTTGGACCAGGCGCATAGAGATTCATTTCTTCAACATGGGTGAAATGGGGAAAATCGATTCAGGGTCCACAATTTAGTGGAAAATGATACCCCACACGCCAAGATACCAGCAATCTGAAAAACACATTTGAAATGGGTAGACAGGTACCCATTTTGACCCATAGCCTCATCCAGAGGGCACCAATCGTTCCGGGACCCATTACATTGGATTCAGCGTCCAGAATTTTGTGGAAAATGGTACCCCACACACCTACATTGCAAAAAATCTCAAAAACCCATTTTTCGAAATTCACATTTTGACCACTACCCCACCCATATTTGGTCCGATCGGGTTGAAAAGTTTCGAGGACCAACTAAAGCCATGAACGGACCCCTGACCAAAATTTCAGATTTTTAAAATAATTTCTACTACCAAAGTCGGCGTGGACGGCGGACGGACATTTGCTAATTTTGATCTAGACACCTTGAAACGTCCAGAAACAAATTTTGGGCCGAATCGGAGAGATTGACTTTTTGCATGAAAACATAGGTTGATTATTCAAGGAACGTACCAATCACGTACCTATTACCCATTTCGAATGTGTTTTCGAGATTTCTGGTACCTAGGCGAGTGGGGTATCATTTTCCACTAAATTTTGGACGCTGAATTGATTGGAATTGGTCCGGGACCCACCACACCCACGTTTTCCATTTTCCCCATGTTGAAGAAATGAGTCTTCATGCGCCTGGCCCGAGGAATAACCAACCCGTGTGAAAGAATTTGCAGTTTTAATAATTATGACATTTTTGGTCCTTCCCTACTCGTTCCTTCTCCTTTTAACCCTTCCACCAACAGTTACCACCGAATTAATAGCCAAACAGAATCGTTGCTGCGTTGTCGTTTTTGAGAGCCAAATAATCAAGGTGAGTTCATTTATATTGAAATATATTATTTATATCCGTCAACACAGTATTAATATATCACGACTAGAGTCCCGAAAAAGCCTACTCTGAAATACTCTTGTTTTGATGCGAAAAAATATTTCCCGCAACGATATTAGTAAGCGCGTACCTGGTGTTGGACGTTTGCACCAGGTTCGAGTCCTGATTTTACACGCTCTTCACGATTAAAATCCAAAACTTGAGCGATAACTTTCAGAACCTGGGATTTAGAGTTCGGTGGACTGCTGACGTAGCCGACGATCAAGTTTTTCACCAATTTTCTGAGAATAGCAAAGAAAAAAAAATCATAAAGCATCAGTAAATCATAAGAGCTACCTTATCTTTCGAATCAGCTCTGTTACATAATACCTTCCTGATACACTCCATATAAGCGAAATCAGAAGTTAAAATGCCCCCCCCCCCCCCCTTAATGTGAGTTTTTAACTGGCCAACTATCATTTTGATCCTCTATAAGAATTAGGAGGCTGGTTTCTACAGAATGGGCAGTCCAATGTGTTCCCCATCCAAGGAAATGAGTCACTGTAAATTGGGGTATCTTGAATTTGAAATAGTAAATCTTGAGTTTGAGTGAAAACACCTTTGTTTCTGAAAACCTTGAATTAGTTATGGAAAATTTCAATGTGCGGAAGAACCATGAATTTGTTTTAAAGGAAAACCTTAAATTTGTTTTGGAAAGCCTTGCATTTTTTTAGGAAAACCTAGAATTTGACTCTAAAAGGATACATACTCGACCCTTAGATTAAAAAAATTCTGACTTTTGGAGTGATGGGGTGAGTTGTGACTAGATAAAAAGATCGTGTAGGTCCTTTAGAAATAAAATCAATGATTAGAGCAACTTGTTTGGTCTTTTACTAGTGAAAATTACCTAGATTCTAGTTGATTTATAAGATAAAACGTTATTCAAAATTATCATCTTCCTGGCCACTGCTTTACCTGTCTACTTTTCCTTCTACGTTTGTGTAAGCAGCGGTCACTTTTTCTTCTTCAGCTTTGAGCTTATCATTCAGCTCACACACTGCAAATTGAACATAAGTATTGTTCACCATTAGAATAAAGGCAATGCAAGACCAAAATAGAATCCTCTTTAGGTGGTCGATCCATTTTTTATTCAAGTTGTTAAAATGCATAAAATCGCGTGAAAATGCTGACGTTGATGGCTGACATATTACTATTCACAAAATCTGTACTCATGCGTTAAAAAAAAAAGACAACTAGAGTTGAATGCCGTACTTAAACGGAATAAAATCATAAACAACACTAAATAAAAACTATGCTCAGTACGGTAATCTACAGTATTGCAGCCGGTTCAGTGCAGATGACGTGAGGATCCGGTGAGACTAGGGACTGAATGGAAGTATTACCACAGATACCGGGTTTAGTGATTCGATTCGATGTAACCAGTACCTAAGGGAATACTCACATCCAGGCTCGTACAAGCTGAGTTGACTAAGGTGGCGGCGGGTTCCTTCATGCAGAAACTACTAAATCACTTTAAAAAACTAAGGAAATTGAGGGATTCTCGCTAGAGAATGCCTTTCTCCGGAGGGAATATGCAATGTCTTTATTGCTCAATGTGGACATGATTTATGGTGCTCTCAAGACTAATACATGGGGTGTCTCTCAAGTAACCCCCCCCCCCCCCGGCTAAAATCGTCCAAAATGGGGACCGAAATTTGTTTATTCTGCGTCCGTTTTTGTTTATTTTATAAAAGGCGCCTGTTTTCAGATTTTCACGGAGAGAAAAAAGGGAAAAAAAATTTAAAAATAAAAATAAAACCCTGATGAAATTAAATGTGCAACACACGAGCTAAAAATATGATTTTTTTATGCAAAATAAATTAATTTCGGTCACTAATCCGCGAGAATTGAGTTGAATTAAGAAACGTATAGCATCACATGAATCAGCGTTCAAAAGTATTGAAAAATTAAGTTCCACACATTAGAGTTCCCCAACCTTCATTATTTGACTATTTTGAGGTTGCGCAACTTCGCGTAATTGCTGAACCGGTCGCGCCCAATAAAAAAATTGGTTGAGAGATCAAAACATCATTAAATTTTGAGTATAATCCGAATTTACAATAAAAAAGTTGGTGTCCAGATTCAAAATAAGAAAGTTGATATAATATTTGAGATCCTGGCAGAAAAAAATATGAAGGTTAGAAAACCCTTCTTTTGGTTGGTTATTCCTTGAATAGCTTCATATTTTTAAACTTTTTTAAAACTTTTTGGGCGTTTCAATGTGTCTAGATCAAAATTTGCAAATGCCCGTCGGCCGTCCGCCATTCACTAGTAGTAGAAAATTTTCTAAAAACCTGATATTTTGGTCTGGAACCCGTTTCCGGGTCTGGTAAGTCCTCGAAACTATTCAGACCGATCGGACCAAATTCGAGAGGGGTAGGGGTCAAAATGTGTTTTCGAGATTTTTGGCGATCTAGGCGTGAGGGGTATCGGCCCACCGTAAGAGGTTATGGACGCTGAATCGATTGAAATGAGTAAGCCCCTGGTCCGAGAGATAACCAACCCCTGTGAAAGAATTTGCAGCGTTCTTATTTAAGGAACCATTCCGTGTAATAACAAACAACGCGTTTGTTTACTCCCTATTTTGTTTACTCCCATTTGGACGGTTTTAGCACGAGGGGGGGGGGGGGGGGGCTTGTGGGACACCCTGTGTATTTCTCACAGCTTTTATTCTAAATATTTTTGGCTAGGATAGATAGTTCTGGCGATAGAAAATCCCATTTTCGCTAAGTTAGAAAAACTAACCAATGTTGACCGAGGGCTAAATCCTTACGAATCGGGAGCATTCCGACGATTAGGGACGCAATTGGGGTAGAATTCAAATGGGTTTTATCCCAGTAGTACAAGTACAATTTATTGAATAACCTACTGGCTCCCTGTCGTTATTTTATTTATTTATTTTTTAATAAGCAATAAAATTTGAAATAAGTTAGAAAATATCTAGGTTTTTCCTGAGATACAAGAATACAATTTTGGGTTGTGTGATAAATCAGGTGACTCAACTCCTCTTCTCACCAGATGGGTGGAGATATCAGACACTGTAGAGCATTTGGCTGGTTTGAGAGCGTTAATTGAATCAGGCTTGGAACTTGGAAAATGAGCTGACACACTGAAGGGCTGTAAATGAAACTTGCGCTGAAAAGAGCCCGATAAATATGAATCACGAAAAATGAGTACATAATCTGGCAGGTTTTAGGACGTTGGAAACCTATTCAATTCAGAAAAAAGAAGATACAGGAATGTGGGATCTGAACCTGTCCTCCAAGCCGAGTTACCAGATGTCCTTTTGGTTGGTTATTCCTTGAATAATCAACACAATTTTCATTCATAATCATGCCGGAGGTTTCATTCAAATTTATTCACAAGGATTACTTATTGTGCCTAGGCGTGTGGGGTTTCATTTTTCACTAAATGTAGGATGCTGAATCGATTGAAATGAGTCAGGGATACTCCACACCAGTTTCCCCCATGCACCTGGTCCGGGGAATAAACAAGCACTGTGAAAGAATTTGCAGCGTTTTGGTTGGTTATTCCTTGAATAATCAACCTATGTTTTCATGATAATGGTCAACCTCTCCGATTCGGCTCAAAATTTTTTTCTGGACGTTTCATGATGTCCTGATCAAAAAAGGTCGATGTCCGTCCGCCGTACGCCGTACGCCGTCCATCGTCCGCGCCCTTTTTGGTAGTAGAAAATTTTCTAAAAATCTGAAATTTGGGTCAGGTGTCTGTTCCCAGCCGAGACGGGTCCTCGAAACTTTTCAGCCCGATCGGACCAAATTTGGGGGAGGTAGGGGTCAAAATGTGTTTTTTGAAAAATGGATTTTCGAGATTTTGGGCGATCTAGGCGAGTAGGGTGTCATTTTCCACTAAATTTTGGACGCTGAATCCAATGAAACGGGTCCCAGAACGATTGGCACCCACTGGAAGAAGTTATGGGTCAAATTGGGTATTTATTACCCATTTTGAATATGTGTTTTCGGGATTTCTGCTACCTAGGCGTGTGGGGTATAGTTTTCCACTAAATTTTGGACGCTGAATCCAATAAAATGGGTCCCAGAACGATTGGCACACACTGGAAGAAGTTATGGGTCAAATTGGGTATATATTACCCATTTTGAATATGTGTTTTCGGGATTTCTGCTACCTAGGCGTGTGGGGTATAGTTTTCCACTAAATTTGGGACGCTGAATCCAATTAAATGGGTCCCAGAACGATCGGCACCCACTGGAAGAAGTTATGCGTCAAATTGCGTATATATTACCCATTTTGGATATGTGTTTTTGGGATTTCTGCTACCTAGGCGTGTGGGGTATAGTTTTCCACTAAAGTTTGGACGCTGAATTCAATGATGTGTGTCCCAAAACGATTGGCACCCACCGGAAGAAGTTATGGGTCAAAATGGGTATGTATCCACCCATTTTGTGTGTGTCAGGATTTCTGGTGCCTAGGCGTGTGGGGTATCATATTCCACTAAATTTTGGACCCTGAATCGATTGGAATGGGTCTGGGACCCGCCACACCCAGTGTTTCCCCCATTCGAGGAATAACCAACCCGTGTGTAAGAATTTGCAGATTTTTTTCCTTATTTCTAGTCATCATTTAATGCGACGTAATGTGTGGTAATGTGTTAGCTGCATTGAAGGTTGATTTTATAACTCAATCGCGACAAAAGCTGTGTTCAGGACCTTTCTTTTTAGAGGCTTCGTTTCCGATTTATAAGATTTGTTTGTGTTTTCGACCTGACGTCATTAAAACGGCCATAACTCCCTTAATATGAGGGATAACATAAAACCTGACCATACCGTTGGAAAGAATGTCAAATTTCCCCTCAGATGGACCCGTCATCGTCTCCAATAATTGAGCACACGTGTTCACTAATTCAGCCTAATGTTAGAAAAGGAATTTAAAAAAAATAATAATAAAAAACACTCGAAACCTTGTCAAGTTTCAGCCTGGTAAAGGAAACATTTCCTCCAGAAAAATTACCACGTTCATTCGTGGATACACTCCCCGAAAATACCACCATTCCAGCGGTACATTCAAATTTATTTTTGTGACACGAGTTAAGGAAGAAAATGACGTAATAAGTGGCAAAAATGAGAATTTTCCACAATAATCGTGGTTTTTCAAGCACCCACCAAATTCCACGAACTTGCAGGGTAACTGTTGGTAACTAATTATTGAACAATTTTCCTAGCTAAACCCCTCATGTGTGCTTGCTCCCTTGAAAATGAGTAGGAAGGTGCGAATGAATAAACTCGAAACGATGCCTCTAAAAATAAGTCCTTGGGACACTTGTTGGAAATGAGTAGTAGAATCGACCCTTTCAAAGCTGCCTGCCTAAAACGTTAATACCCTGTGTAAGGGGTTTCCCATGAGATGTTTTCCCTCCTTCTAAAATCGTCCAACGGGAAACAATCTTGTTCATTTATTATTTGTTTATTTTGCGTGTAAAAAAACACATCTTTTTTTCCGCGTACGCACATAAAATTTCATAGGTTTGTGGATTTTGTTTGCCTTTTTTTCAATAATTCTCCCTTTTCAACTCGTATCAGTTAAGAGATGATCTTTGGATGTATGTACATCATACACACTTACCTCGAACGGTTGTAAACAGAACGAAAAAAGTACTAATTTGATTAAACAATGATCATCGTATCGGCAAAATTATTCATGCCGACTTTCAACTCTAGGATTAAGCTGATTTTTCACTTGAAGGTTTAATCCCTCACATTTTTCAACCAGACCTCAAAAATTAATTCCTGTAAAAACCTAACATTTTTAAAAAACGCTGCAAATTCTTTCACACGGGTTGGTTATTCATCAAGATCAGGCGCATGGAGACTCATTTCTTCGACAAAAATTTGTTGAGGGATCAAATTTTCATAAAATTGTGGGTAGAATCCGAGAATCCGTTAATCTACAATTAAAAATTCCATTCAAAATAGTAAGTGTCATTTGCGCGAGGTGCGCAAATATGACATTTAAGACCCTTCAAAAGTATAAAAATATGAAGATTCAAAAAACAAATTCTTCTGTTTTCCCATTTGGACGGTGTTAGACGCGGGGAGAAACAACTCGTTGGACACCCTGTATAAGGGCCCTTGATTTGCTTTTACTTGCCTTCAATGCCTTGATTTTGAAAGTTTCCATCTGGTGACCTCAACTCGGGAACATGAACTTCGATTTCACCATCACAAGTATCAAACAAGGAAAACTAATCAGCAAACTGGAAAATCGAGAACTAGGTTTTTTTACCACGTCTCAACAATAAGGGTTTGAGAACTATAAATCGCAATATATCATCGCAAATCTTCAAACAAAACTCTACCAAAAAAAAACTTAATACAAGAAAAATTACGAGAAAAATGTCTCACGAGCATAGCATTTTAATTTTACAAAATTCATAGCATGCATTACACGCGAAAATACCAAATGAATGATCTTTAAAATCAATCCAATTTTCCGCTCTACAAGCCGAAGGGTCGTTGAGGAACAACAGTGTCATCTCACGTGGTAACGTGAGACTCGAAAATCTGCTCACAGTTACGGGATGAGATTGCGCTGGTATTCCGAACTGGCAACAACGCAAACATATTCGCGGCTACATCATCTCTCGGGGGAGACATTTTGGGCAACCTGAGGATACAAATGGGGAAATGGGCAGACAAGATGAACGAAATCATCGAATTATTTCGTGCTCTAATGGTGATTTAAAGAAAACGTTAACATGCTGCATTCAAGCACGAGACCTCACATTTGGATGTAGAAGCTAAATTACAATTCAATTTATCTTGAGGTTTTTCGAGCTTAAAAAAGGATGAAATCCCAGAGACAAGTGAGAAAGCAGAGACAAGATACATACACATTTGCTCGGGCGATTGCATATTCTGAATACCCTAGTTTTTCCTGTGTAGAGAACAATAGGTAGAGAGTATTCACTAATGATGGCATCCCGCTTCAGATTGAACGTTTTCAAGTATTACGTCAATAAATATTGAAAATGTGATGTTTTACTATTCGTTCAAATCATTCTGTTCAACAGACACGAATCGCCACCCACTGTCTGTCACCTTATCCTTTGGAATCCCGTATCAACCCAACTATTCCCTTAACTCTAGATGATTACGGCCGACGTTGTTGACTTGTGTCCTTCTACATCTGCTCACATTGACAAAGCATCAATGCCACCAACCATGTTACATCATCCACTGTCCCAGAAAGATCCTAATAAACCCGTTCCCATACTGGTCTAGTATATATATAGCTCTAAGTCTTACTGAGCACATAATTCTTCACAGCTTGCACTTATTTGTCTTGCCTACTCGTGGAACCGAAAGCATGGTAAGTTCGGACAAGAAGCTACAACACGCTACATCGTGTATAAGATCCAGCATACAGAGTGTAGGGACACTAGGCCAGATGGAGCTGCACAGCAACCATATAAAGAATAACAATTTTTAACGGTAGGCAACATTACTGTACAGTGTACATGGCACTTTACACGAGGCAGCATCCTGCATGACAGCGCACTTGATAAGGATAGCAGCCCACCATACAGAGTAGAGGATTCTATCAGGAAGGCAGCGAAACTCCATTCAGCGCATGCGGCCCTCTTACAGGAAGGCTGCAAGTAATGGGAAGTACACCATGATGTAGGGATTATCCCGGTTGCCAGCTGCACTCCACGCACAACACATTTACCTGTCCCAAGAAGGTGGCAGGGCATACATCATGACATCCTTCTAGGTACCACAGAAGGCTTGTTCAGGAAGACAGCAGTTTAGCAACATACATGATCCTCTCTCAGTACAAAAGAGTGCCCTGCAGCATTATGGCATTCTTCCAGGTGGGCTGTCACACGCTATTCACAGCACAAGGCAAACTTTAGGGACAAATCCGACTCTTCTACAACATCAGACCTTAAATTACGCCCTGAACACTTTGAATTACCCTTCATTCCTTCAACCTGATATACCTGCGCAAGACCGTGCCTGAGCAAACTGCCCGCAGTCTATCCTCGTCATAATTGTGCGCTAGAGCATGTGGGAGCCTCTATAATTTACTCTTCTGCTCCCATTCCTTCTCATTCCTTCAAACATGCAAGAGAATGAAATTCTCCTTTAAATTCTGGTTTTTTCTTACTACCCTGCAACCCTGTCAGTAAGCAACAGTCTCAAAGTGTTGACGTAATACTTGAACAGTCCTAAGTAAGTAGTTGAAAAATAAGACATTAATTGAAAAGAAATAAATATTGCCGATAAAATACGAGAAGCACACACATTGGCCTCGGCCGGGGATCGAAATGGACGGTTGGTGCAACAGAAGTTGACACCCAATGGCGGTCACATACCACGAGGTAATCCGGGATAAGTTGACAAGCGCGATCTCAGATTACCAGATGATATTAGGCCGTCCGATGGGGTTAATGTTTTGAGTTCAAGGCACATGCTCATTCCATTTTGCGGACAAATGGACATCCCCACAGTCAAATCCGGGGTTTATTCCAGGTCAGCAGACCGCGTGCAATGCAGGCAATAATTCTACTATAGACACCAACATAGAATTTCATAATATGAGTCGTAACCTGACGAGTTCTTGTTGTATTAGGTAAGTGTTTTAACCTGTATAAGAGATTTGAGAAATGACCGAATTCGTAATTGATGTGAGAAAGCAACATGCCAGGTCAGCCCCGTACCGAATCCAACTTGAATCAGCACATCCTAACCTCCAATTCATTTGCAATAACCACATGCACAGTTAAAAAAATTAAATAAATAAATTTAAAAAAATAAAATAAATAAAATAAATAAATCAATTTTGTCATCAAACGGCCAATCTTCATCCATAATTTAATTAATAAAGGAACAGGTTTCAGGGGCTGCCAAGTCATCTCAAGTACTTATTTTTTACAGCAACACAACATTCTTCCTTGAATAAGTTTCAGATAAATAGATGAAAAATTATCGAATCACGAAAAGAAGAAAAATCAATAAAACTATTGGATAGACGCAGAGTGCAATGAAAGTAACATGTTTCTTATTTCTCCTAAACAGTGGACAAATCGCACGCTGGGAACAACTTTGGTATGGACCGAATAACTCAACTTTTGGAAAATGGTGTTTTGAGTTTTTTGACTAGTTATTTCTTGAAAAATCAACCTATGTTTTCGTGCAGAAAGTCAATCTCTCCAATTAGGCCCCCCCCCCCCCCCCCAAAAAAAAAAAATTTCTGGGCGTTTCAAGGTGTCTAGATCAAAATAAGCAAACGTCCACCGTCAACGCCGATTTCGGTACTAGAAAATTGTCTAAAAATCTGCAATTTTGGTCAGAGACCCGTTTCCGGCTTTAGTTGGTCCTCAAAGTTTTTCAGGCCGATTTAGGTGGGTATGGGTCCAAACACCTACCTACCTACATGAGGTTTAATTTTCCGCGTGTATGGTACCATTTTCCGCAAAATTTTGGAAATCGTTCGGAATGAGTCTCCATGCTCCTGGTCCGATGAATAACCAACCCTGTGAAAGAATTTGCACCGTTTTCGAAACAGGCTCACGCATAGCGCATTGCTCCATATCATTACCATACATTCTCTATTCACTATTTTTGCTATAAATACCGATTTGAAACTCAAAAATTACCATGTGGTACAAAAATTCAAGGTGAGCTGCGTAGCTGAAATTTTTTTCTTCTATCATTGTTCTATCAAGTGTTGGACGATGAGCAAGCAAGTTAAACGAACTAGAAAATTATCATTAGAGAGATAAAACAGGTACGTAGGCACGTCTTTCTCTATTCTTTTCAATTTTTCAATCTTCTTTTTCTGAGAAGTAGAAATATTTCATTTTAACTTCGTTCAAAACATATGTTATATAATACTTATATACATAACCTATTTAAAAATGTCTACTCTAAATAACGACCCAAAATTCAAATTTAGAGGAGAGTCTTGGGAGAATGAAGGATGAACGAATAATTAAGGAAGCGGGTATGGGTCCAAATGGGTATCGATCTACCAAGTGGGTTTTCGGTATTTTCGGTACCAAGGCGTGTGGAGTATTATTTTCCACTATGTGCACTCATGCTCCTGGTCTTGTTCTTGACATCATGAAACATCCAGAAAAACCCTGCAAATTCTTGCACACGGGTTGGTTATTCCTCGAATGGGGGAAACAGTGGGTGTGGCGGGTCCCAGACCCATTCCGATCGATTGAGGTCCAAAATTTAGAGGAAAATGATACCCCACACGCCTAGGCACCAGAAATCTTGACACATACAAAATGGGTGGATACATACCCATTTTGACCAATAACTTCTTCCGGTGGGTGCCAATCGTTCTGGGACACACATCATTGAATTCAACGTCCAACATTTAGTGGAAAATGATACCCCACACGCCTAGGTAGCAGAAACCCCGAAAACACATATACAAAATGGGTAATATATACCCAATTTGACCCATAACTTCTTCCAGTGGGTGCCAATTGTTCTGGGACCCATTTTATTGGATTCAGCGTCCAAACTTTAGTGGAAAACTATACCCCACACGCCTGGGTAGCAGAAATCCCGAAAACACATATTCAAAATAAGTAATATATACCCAATTTGACCCATAACCTCTTCCAGTGGGTGCCAATCGTTCTGGGACCCATTTAATTGGATTCATCGTCCAAACTTTAGTGGAAAAAGATACCCTACTCGCCTAAATCGCCCATAAACTCAAAAATCCATTTTTCAAAAAACACATGTTGACCCCTACCCCGCCCAAATTTGGTTCGATCGAGCTGAAAAGTTTCGAGGACTGTTCCAGGCCGGGAACAGACCCCTGACCCAAATTTCAGATTTTTAGAAAATTGTCTACTACCAAAAACATCGCGGACAATGGACGGCGTACGGCCCCTCCCAAAAGTCCATCTCTTTAGCTCCATCGTTAGCTGCTAAGAATGGACAGAGGAGTAACAACCTTTCTAAAAAACCAGGGACCAGGTGGCCGACTGGCAGTACCCTGTAAGGCTTCCTTTCCCAGGGTTACCTACGCGGACGACGGGTGTAGAGACTTGGAGACCCTCTGCACTCATGACCCGGACTTCTTGACATCATTGGACAACGACCTACAAGACGCACACAAGCTGCCACCCAGGCGGGCAACGTCGCCTCCTGCTCCGGGAGGCGGCGCCAACCATCCTGTGGGGCCCCGGCCTGGCAAGCACCACATCCGGTACCCACGTTGTCGGAGGCGTGGGAGCCCCGAAAGTTCGCGAGTAGGGGCCTAGGACCCCTCCCATCTGTTGAGAAATCTAGTGTAAGTGGCGGGGGTGTAGTCCTACTGGGAAGCCCCCAGTAGGATGAGCCGGTTGTGGAAGGGATAAACCAAATGAACAACCTCAAATCTAATAATCAAGACGCTAGCAGCAACGCCAGCACCTCTACACCTCCAGGAACTCCATCTAGGACAGCAACTGCCCAGCCAACAAGACCAGGAGCAGCAGGTATCCCAAAGGGGTCATCCTTAACAAGATCTCCGCCACAAAGCAGAAAGTCAATGGCCCCAATCGCAGTGGAGAAGAGAGAGCGGGACCGCACCTCCTTGGACGGGATTAGCTCCGCAGCAACTAGGCAACGAATGGAGGGTAACCTGGACCTTGCGCACCTGAAAGGACTTATGCTCGAAGCCAGCACAGCTCTCCAAGCAGTCCGTGCATATAACCATAGCCCTGAGAGCAAGCTGAACAAGGTTCAAGCTGCCTTCCTCGACAAACTCCTAGACAAGTCAGCTGAAGCGGTAGAAAACATGGTGGCACAAAGCGCTTTCGTCATTGGTCAATACAACTAGCAACTATACCTCCAGCCTTCAGCCGACCAGATAGGTCAAAAAATTGCTCAGCAAATAACTCAGGAGGTGCAGAAACTAGCATTTTCATCACATTCCCCTGTCCTCTAAAAAATGGCACAGGTTCAAGAAGAAATCAAGCGCCTCACAGGCTCTGGTGTCCAGCCACTTCTGGGGGAAGACACTGCCACAGCATTCAGCCAACTAAGCGCAGAACTCAAGGCACAGCAGGAGGCAATGCTAATACACGCTAGGAAGCAGGAGGCTGCACTGAAGAAGCCAAGAAGGCAAAGAGGCCGCAAACCAGGCCTACCTGGGGAAGAAACTCCAAGAAGGGAAGCAGGAAGCAATGACAAGCCAACACAGGCCCAGCCCAATTTT
Organism: Cyrtorhinus lividipennis; assembly: GCA_019603395.1. Classification (NCBI taxonomy): domain Eukaryota; kingdom Metazoa; phylum Arthropoda; class Insecta; order Hemiptera; family Miridae; genus Cyrtorhinus; species Cyrtorhinus lividipennis. The sequence continues at coordinate 24,435,493 of CM034006.1, forward strand.
AGGGCTATAAGGGAAGACGAAATCAGAAAGAGGGCAGAAGAGGACCAGAACCTGATTTTCCTGGACCTTCCAGACAGCTATGATCCCAAGGATTTCCAGACTGCTGTCAAGGAAGCACTGAACCGACGAGCAAACGGTATAGAGATACGGGACCTGAGAGTTACTGCCAAAGGCGGTATAGCCATCAAGGCTCTCTCTGCTGAAGACCGAAATAAAATCCTGAACCTGCGGTCCATAAAAGAAGCCGGACGGGTAGCGCGACCAGCACCAAAGAGGAAGCCAAGACTCTTAGTCCTCCAAGTTCCAGCTGACCTGAAAAGTGCAGATCTTCAAGAGCAGCTCCTGGCAAGAAACAGTTTTGGAGAGCAGTGGAAACAGGAGAACGTTAGCCCACTCTACACTATTCGGTATGGAAGAACAAAAGTGGGTGCCCAGCATGTCTCATGGGTAGTCGAGATAGATCCAGCTTCCTGGAGGCTGGCCAAGGAGAAAGGCAACGTCCTCCTTGACTACCAATCATGCGCCATCCGCAATTTCCTTGAAGTCACCCGCTGCTTCAAAAGCCAGGGATATGGCCACATAACCAAAACTTGCCCAGCCCAGACACCCATATGTGGATCATGCGCCGGAGAACACGACACACGCGAGTGCAGCTCTAACACCAAGACCTGTGCAAACTGCAAGAAAATCAATGCACCGCCCAACCACCAAGAGGCAGCACCTGAATACGAGGCTCATCGGAGAGCGTATATTGCGCTGAGAGCCACCATCGACTATGGCCAAACTTATTAAGATTGCCCAGCTGAACATGCACGGATCCAGGGCCGTACAGGACGAGCTAAGGGCAATGCTGTGCAGAGACAGCTACGACATCCTGCTAGCCCAAGAGCCCTGGAAAAAAGGCATAAAAACAGGAATGGGACTCATGGCACAAGCAGTCTATAAAAAAATATTGAAAAGAGCCAAAACCACCAGCTGGCGACAGTTTGTCGAGGAGCAAGATGAGTTGAGCACCTGGGGACTCCACACCAAAATTGTGCGAGAAAAAATTTCTGCAAGGCCCGCGGTAACACCATTTGGCACAGGGGTCGAAAATTTCACTCAGATAGGGACTGCACTACTAGAGACTGCCTTCCCCACCAACTCGGAAGAAGGAGAACAACCGGAGCATGCAGAGACATGCACAAGAGCGAGACAGAGCCCACCCCAGAGTGTCACAGAGCCGTGGTCCATGGAAGAATTCCGGTCAGCTATTAGGACACTGCGAGCAACAAGTGCTCCTGGCCCAGACCTGGTTGAGGTAACTACCCTCAAACGCAGGCTGGCAGCAATTGAAGAGAGCCTCCTGCAGCTGATGGCAGATTGCGCAACCTGCGATTATTTCCCAAAGGCATGGAAAACTGCTGCAATATGTGTGTTCCTAAAACCAGGCAGACCACCAGCAAACCCAGCATCCTACAGACTGATTTCCCTATTGTCTGTGCTTGGGAAAGTGCTAGAGAAGATGATCCTTGGGCGGATCAGCAGGGAGGAGCAGCAGCTACAGCCCCCATCCCTGCCAGTTTGGAGGTATACAGGGGAGGTCGACAACAGACGCCATAGTGTTGCTGAAGGAGGGAGTGGAGCAATCCAGCCAGAAGTACGCGTTTGTTCTCCTCTTTGACATCAGCAAAGCCTTTGACCGCATGTGGTGGCCAGCAGTGAAGGAAGTGCTGCTCCAGACTGACCACCCCCAGGAATGAACTACGCAGCTTTCTGGATGAGCGTAGAGCCACACTCTACGACTATGGTGCCAGCTGCCATAGAAAAGTGGAAATGGGCTGCCCCCAGGGGTCAGTGTCAGGCCCCTACCTGTGGACTCTGCTCTTCAATAGACTGCTAACAAGCCTCACCAATGCTAGCATGGATCCATATGCTTTTGTGGACGACCTGGCAATTCTCCTGACAGGCCGAACCAAGGCTGAAATTGAAATGAAGGGGCAGGAAGCTGTCCACATCATAGGAAACTGGAAGCTTCCTCAGTGAAGCTTCAGCTGGCAGCGGAAAAGATGGTCATGTGTCAACTGAAAGGGGGCTTGAACACAAGGAGTCCACTGGTTATCCGCATCAATGGCCTCACCATCAAATACAACGACCACCCCAGGTACCTTGGAGTGCTGCTGGCAAGAAACTTTGACCCATCTGCACACCTTTCAGCGGCAAAGGCCAAAGCCTTGGCATTTGGCAGGACAAAGACGCTCGCTCGGGTTGCATGGGGTATCCGGTACCGAAGCAAGACAACCATGTACACCGCCCTCTTTGAGTCAGTGATGCTGTATGCATGCCCAGCATGGACAATGGAGCACGGAGCAGGCATTGGGTAGAGCTGATCAAGGCACAGCGCAGCGCTCTATTGATGGTCACACGCGCCTACCGGACTGTCTCAACAGACGCACTCCAAGTCGTAGCGGGCAAAATGCCAATAGACCTCCATGCGCGATCAGTGGCAGCAGGCTGGATGCTGAGCCATGGCAGAGGGAGCCCCATACCAGGCTGCAATACATCTGAGCAGGTGGAGCAGTGGTCCATGGCAGAATGGCAAGCCAGATGGTCATCATCCACAAAGGGCAGGCATCTGGCCAGACGTAGCGGAAAGAAGGAGGAGCGACAAGTTCATCAGCCTCGACCATTTTGTCTCCCAATTTCTGACGGGCCACGGGGACTTTGCTGCCAGGCTTCATGGGTTCAACCTGAAGCCATCCCCTGCCTGCCACTTTGGCCAGATAGAGACAGCCCACCATGTCTTCATAGAGTGCGCAAAGTACGCAGCCGCAAGAGAACACTGGAAATCAGTAGTGGCACCAAATGGAGAGATCACGTGGAAGGAAGCTGTGGGAACAAACGACTCATTCCGTGCAACAACGAGGTTTGTGCACACCGTAATGCAGACCAAAGGGTGGCCTATGGCCAAACAAGCCATTTACCCTCCTCCTGGTCCCGCCCACGCAGCCTCCGCGAGGCCCTTCCTGGGCACTGCCCTGAGCAGTGGCGAATAGCGTGGCAGGAGTTGAGCGGAAGCGACCGTCTTTAACATCGAGCGCCCCCCCATAAGAGCCAGAAAGGCGAAGGAATAGGGAGAGAACGGCAAGACGGGACGGCGTACGGCGGACGGACATTCACCTTTTTTGATCCAGACACCATGAAACGTCCAGAAAATTTTTTTTAGCCGAATCGGAGAGGTTGACCATTATCATGAAAACATAGGTTGATTATTCAAGGAATAATGGCGTCTGAGGTATAGTTTTCCACTCAATCTTGGACGCTGAATCCATTGAGATGGGTCCGAAGCACTCTACACTCACTATTTTTCTCATTTTACCCATACTCCTGATCCAAGGAATAGCTAAACACCGTGTAAGAATTAGTAGCGTTTTTGATCTCGACATCATGAAACGTACACAGTAAAATTTAGAGGTCGATAGGAGAGGTTGAACCCCATGACCTCATGGCACGATTACATACGTTGATTATTCAAGACATAACCAGCCAAAATGCATAGGCTAATCAGCAATCAACTACACCTCTAACATCCGAGATAAGTCTATCCAAAAGTAAACAGCAGGAGCAGAGCAGGCGCAAATCTAATTGAATTATCGTTGCAGCCTAGTTTTCGGAGGGATACGAAGTGAAATAAATTCGATGCTTCGTTGCCGCAGCAACACATTCTCGAAATGAAACCATTGCATCAAAACGTTAATATACCCTAACTTTTGGAGGAACGACGGATCAACTCGGCGAATGTTTGAACTTCTCTGATAAGCACCACTCAGCCCGAGCTGAGGTTCGAATTCGGCTCAGTACTACACCACGTTTATAAGCCATCTAGCGGTCATTACCCAGACTTAGTTAATACTAGTGACATTCCTGTGTAGAGCTCGCTGAGAGCCCCAAACAGTCAAAATATCAATGTGGACTTGTACCAGCGTTTTTCTCAGCGTGCGAAATGTTGAAACTGTGGCCTTATCAGCATGAATTCGTTAGGTTGAATCATAATGTAAATTAGACGACCTTATGGAATCAAACTCCTGGCAATATTTTTTGGATTTGAAGAATGCAAACGAAGCATTATCATATGCTTTACCTTGAGAGTTCAAAGATGTGATCATCTCCGTTTTTAAATCCAACTGCTCACTCAACCTGTTAGCAGCGGCCAAACCTTTTTTAGTTTCAAACAGTTGGTCCTGGAAAAAAATAACGTCAATCGCTGCTCAAACAATTGAAAATACAACAAGATGTACAAATGTATAGATATACTCTTTAATTTGGCTGCTTTCATACTAACACAGGGTGTTAATGTTTAAGGTTGACAGCCTTGAAGGGGTCAATACATTCTACCATAATTACAGGCATTGTTCTTCGTTTCCGAGTTGAACACAACTTTTTTCACCCTTACATTGTCACAAAAAAAAATTGAATATACCGTTGAAAAACTGATATTTTGGGAAAGGTTTTCCACGAGTGAACGCGTGTATTTTCCCGACGAATAATGTTTTCTTTACTCGGCTCAAAGTTTACAAGGTTTCGCACTTTTCCTTCATTTGCTAACTTTCGGCTGAACTAGTGAATCCACCACCAGTACCAGTACTCAATTATTGGAGTCCATCAGAAGGTACATTTGCCGCTCTTTCCAAAGGTGTACTCACATATATGAGAATATCTTGTAGAATTATGGAGTTATGGCCGTTGTAGTGACGTCAGGTCGGAATGACGAAATACGTAAATCTTAAATCGTGAATAACTCAGAAACGAAGCTAGTATAAAGAAACGTGAAGATATTTTTTGTTGCAAATAAGTTGTAAAATTGACGACTTGAAGGCTGTCAACTATAGACGTTCTTAAAGACGTAACAATCTGTATAATTATACTCGGCTTATACCGGCTGCTTCAAGACAACATAAACCTTAAGGCTGTCCGTCCACTGGACACGAATTCGCGCGAAGTGGCGAAGAGGCGAATTCGCAAGTTTTCACCTCTACGCCTCTTCGCGCGTCGAAACCCCGTCCACTGCACGCGAATTCCTGTCAGTTTCGCCCGTCCTATCAGCTGTTTTGGGTCTTAATGTCGCCTTCGGAATTGTGGCAATTACATGCCTTGGACTCTTCAGTTCTACTTGGACAGAGATGCTGTAACTACAGGGGCCCCATATTATTTAACGCGCTACCGGAGGAATTGAGGGAGATAGTAAACCTTCAACCCTTCAAAAAAAGAAAAAAAAAAAAAAAAAAAAAAAAAAAAAAACTAAAGGGTTTGGAGTAGAGTAGGTAGGCACGAGAAAGCCAAACACTTACATGTAAGTACTAATCTCACGTCCAGCAGGTTCCTATTTATTTATTTATATATTGGTTAGAAGGACGTTGATTTTTGTTCCACTCTATAATAAAAAACAGTTGAGGTAGGTAATATACCTATAAGTTAACCTGTTAACACAAAATACGAGAAATACTCTAGACGTAGTTCAATTCTTTTATTTTTAAGAAGATGAGAGGTTATTTGAATATTGCAGAAATGAATTATGAATATATTTTAAAAAACGAAGTATTTTTATATAAGAAGAGATCTTAGCGACTCTCCTCCCCCCAGCACAAGCGTAGCTTATAGGGGGGAGTAGCATAACCTGAAAATTGTATGTATTTTATATTTTTTGTCTTTCAATAAAATGCAATTAAAAAAAAAAAAAAAAAAAAAAAACTTGACCCCAAAACTTAGATTTCTATTGCCGGGTTCGCCAGTTCGCGCGTTCGGAATCAAACATGTCTGATTCTCTTCGCCTTCGCCAGACTTCGCGCGATCATGGCGCTTGCAGTGGACGGGGTCCTATACAAATGATACTGTTTGTTAAGAGGCGAACTCTTCGCGCGAATTCGCGTCCAGTGGACGGCCAGCCTAACAGTTTTGTACAACATTCACCAAAAGGCAAATCTCAATTCAATAAGGAAAAGTGTATTCATATTCATTTACTCCGTCACCACGCTGCAAAAGAGACTTAGGCTCGTGAAAAAGGTATTGGGGGAAAAACCGAATCAAAATTCTGATGATTGTTTATCCTTTTTCTGGGTAGTTTCTGTCTTTATTCATCCAGATATCTTGTTCTACTTCCGCTCGTTATCTACGGATTATATCGCAAACTCCGAGATAGTGAGAGTTCTCATTGTCCTATAGTATGGCCCCTGATCCCGCTGATTCACAAACATCGGCAAAAAAGAGAAAGGTAAACAATGACCAGCCGTTTATCACAAATAATCCTTTCCAACCCCTTGCTAACCTACAAGATGATGCCATGATAACTGAACCTATTGTTGATAAACCAGTGAAACCACCTCCGATCTTTATAAACAATGTGAATAATATCAATTCCTTCTTGAAAGAATGCCAGAGATTAGAAATTAAAAAATTTCGCCATCACACCAGCGATGGGAAAGTTAAACTCAGCTTTGAAACGATTGAGGACTATAGAAAAATTGTTGCTTACCTACAAACTAATAAGGCGGAATTCCATACCTTTCAACTAAAAAATGAGAGGTATTTCCGCGTCGTCTTCAGAGGTCTACACCCGAGTTGCGACACTAATGAAATGATGGCAGAGCTGAAAACAATTGGATATGATCCAGTTCAGATGATCCCAGTACACCATCCAGTAACAAAACAACCTCTTCCACTATTCTTTGTCGACTTCAAACCCAATCCAAAAAATAACGAAATATACTCCCTTGAAAAATTGTATTACTCCAAAATAAAAGTTGAACCTCCGAAGCCTCGAAGAACTATCATACAGTGTATGAAATGTCAAGATTACGGACACTCAAAGAATTATTGCTATCGCTCCCCACGATGCGTAAAATGTGATCAATTCCATTCATCTGAAGCATGTACGAAGCCAGTAGATGCCCCACCGATGTGCGTAAACTGTAAAGGACCACATACGGCAAACTATAAAGGATGTCCTTTGTACAAAAAGCTCCAACAAGACCCAAGAAGTGTCCAACCAATTAAAAAAACCATGATCTCGCCACCATGTCAACCAGAGGTCATCCAGACTATTCCACGCAGCAACCAGGATCCTCCACCACTATATAAAACATATGCTAATGCTACATCTGGCTCTGACCCAACAATGGTTACGTTGATGGAAAAAATTGACTCACTACTATCTCTACTACAACCTCTTGTTCAAACCTTACTTCAAGTTTTGCCCTCACTCATTGCAAATAAACCGTGAACTCATACGCAAATGCTTCTCTCAATGTCTGCACTTGGAACTCACAGGGCCTTAATAACAAATGTCACGACTTGGAACTGTTTCTAAAAATGTACAATATAGATATAATTCTCATAACAGAAACTAAGCTATCTTCCAACATTAATGTTCACATGCCTGGATACAAAATTTACCGCTCAGACCATCCAAGTGGGCAGCGTAAAGGTGGCTCTGCATTACTAGTAAAATCCACAATCATACATGATGAACTTCCCATTATTCAAGAGGAGAAATTCCAGGTAACCCGTATTAGCATGCCATGTACAAATGGACAAATCCAAATTGGGTCTTTCTACTCTGCCCCTGAAAACAGATTGTCCCAATCGGATTTTTGGAGAATCATGATTGAGATGAAGTCCGACTTCTTGTTGGGTGGAGACTTAAACTCCAAGCACCCCAGATGGGGATCCCGAACAGCCAATCCTAGGGGAAAAGTTCTTCATGATACCACAGTTGCATTACAACTGGAAATTATGCACCCTAACGAACCCACGTACTATCCTCACAACACAACCCGCTCTCCAGATATATTGGATTTTTACCTGGGAAAAAATATCCAGTCATATTGCACTACTCCAGTAGTGCTAAAAGAAATGCATTCAGACCATTTTCCAGTTCTGATTACTCTTTGCACCAGAGGACAGCAACAGCGCGCTCCGGGGCTTATCAATTACCCAATCGACTGGCAACTGTATAAAAACATAGTAGAAGAAAGGGCTGAACTTCACGTCCCCCTCAAAACCCCAGCGGATATTGACGCAGCAGTCGCCTCTCTCACCAATCTAGTCAAAGTGGCAGCGATTGAAGCATCTGCCCCTATTAGAACTATCAAAACACGAGCATTTACTCCTTCACCTCACATACAGTCACTGTTATCTGCTAAACGATCAACCCGCAAGCAGTGGCTAAGAACAAAACACCCTTTTGACAAGAGGCAGTTCAACAAAGCAACCAAGGAGCTTACACTGGCACTGAATGATGAACAATCTGCAGCGGATCACAACTCCATCAAAGCACTAGATACTAAAGACTGCTCCCTGTGGAAAAAAACCAAAATGGTAACAAAAGAGCCTACATTGATCCCGCCCTTGAAAGTTGGCACTGATTGGTATGCTACCTCCCAAGAAAAATCGAATCTGTTTGCTAATATTCTAACCCAACAGTTTTCACCTCACCCGGATGCAAACCCTAGTTTCTCTCTTCATGTCCAGGAACAGTTGCAGTCACCCCTTATCCTACACCCATTCAAAGATTACTTCACACCAGGACAAGTTAGAAATGCTATTAAGCGCTCCCCAACAAAGAAGGCGCCGGGGTATGATCTCATCACTCAACCTCTCCTATCTGCTCTACCTCGTAAAGGTATTGTCCTGTTAACCCAAATATTCAACGCTATTTTGAGAACCACACATTTCCCCAACAAGTGGAAACATGCCTGTGTGATAATGGTGAAGAAACCAGATAAGGACGCCAACAATCCTGCTAGCTACAGACCCATAAGTCTCCTTCCGTTGTTCTCAAAAATCCTCGAACGATTATTGCTCCCCAAAATACTTCCATTCCTCTCTTCGCTTCTTCCCGACACGCAACTGGGTTTCAGGCCACTCCACTCCTGTCCACAGCAACTCCACCGAGTTGTTGAAGATATTCTGGCCACCTATGAGGAAAAAAAAGTCTGCCTCGGTATTTTTTTGGATACAGAAAAGGCCTTTGATAAAGTTTGGCACCCAGGACTACTCTACAAGGTGAAACCACATCTCCCTGACACCTACTATCGGCTGATCTTGTCTTACCTCTCGCAACGTACGTTTTCCGTGAGATGTGGCAGCGCAGTGTCTCCTTCAAAGGCAATAACGGCAGGGGTTCCTCAAGGCAGTGTCCTGGGGCCCTTTCTATACCTCCTATATGCAAGTGACTTCCCGGCGCCATTAGGGGTCACTATAGCCCAGTTTGCAGGATGATATTGCTGCTCTCTGCAGTTCTCACACGTGTCAAGAGGCAGAAAATAATATGCAGTTATTCCTCGATGAGGTAGGTCCGTGGTGTAATAAATGGAGAATATCCATGAATTCCACCAAGTCTACACTCGTCACCTTTACTTATCTCAAAAATATAAGATCTCCTCAAGTCAAACTGAATAGCATCCAAATTCCAACCTCAGATCGAGTGAGATATCTGGGACTTCTAGATTCGAAGCTTACCATATACAAGGTTTGGTTAGAAGATGTCGAAGCAGAATTCACCAACTAATGTTCCTCATGAGAGTCCAATCTCCTCTGCCACTTCACTCTAAACGGTTGCTCTACACTATGTTGATTCGCCCAATATGGCAGTATGCTTGCGGGATATGGGGTTCAGCAGCGAAGACTCATGTACAGAAAGTGCAAACAATACAAAATAGAGTACTGAGAATAACGACCGGAGCTCCATGGTTTGTACGAAACTCAGCACTGCACACTGATATGGATATGCCCTTCGTTTCCGACATCATCAAAGAAACTTATAAACGCCTCAATACTTCCATGCTCAACCACCCAAATGCCCTGATTCGCGAAATCGCTGAACGTCCGCCACCATTACCACCTGAAAGGAGGCTCAAGAAAAAACGACCTCAAGATCTGATAATCACTCCAGAGTAGTTCAACCAGAACGCGAATGCTAAATGGTTATTTATTGTTACCCTACAAAAAGTGATCACAGATGTTAGTCAATTATTATATTGTTGTTAAATTATTACATTAAGTGTTTATATCATCTACTGTTTGATTGTTATTAGTATTAATATCTAGTTGTAGGACGATCGCTGGATCGTACCTTACCTCAAGTTTCAAGTGAATTAAGGCTACGCTTTACTATATGTCCTGTGAAACTAACTGTAATATCCTACGGATAATAAAGTTGTCTATATATTTAAAAAAAAAAAAAAAAAAAAAAAAATTCTGAAGCCCCATCGAGACTTGAAATATTTGTAAATGGTACTGAGGTATCGATTTTGTGAAATATAAGTATTTTTCTAATAACAAAATCTAATTTGCTTCCGTTACCTGCAGATGCTTCACCTCTAAAAGAAGTTCTTCATTTCTAGAATTGGAAATATTAAGTTTTTGTCGAATCCTCTCCGTCTCGAATTCGATGTCGTTTTGTTTTTCTGGAACAAATATTTATTTTCATTCCAATAACAGAAAGCACACTTATCAATTTCTTTATGTAATCCAGTTTATGTATGTTGCCTTTTGGTAGCATTTGACTTCAGCACATAGACTAAGTTTAAACTTCAATCCAGAATTTCGTTGACAATGGATCGAGTTCCAACCAACTAGGCCACCTACTCCCATACATATTAATTTTAATTTACATTAGCAGATTTAATTTTATTTTAGCGAAGGAGCTCTTAATTTATATTCTTCATTCCAAGTCAAACCTCGCATTAGAATTCGTAGTACCTTGGGTAACTGGTCTTCTCACATTTCTCAATATAGAAACCCCTCTTCTGGTGCTAACATAGGATTCAATATGTATTTTTTTTAAATGGATTTTCGATATTTTCAGTGATCTGGCGTGTGGGGTATAATTTTTCACTAAAATGTTGGAAGATGAATCCTGTACGATGGGTCCCAGACATAGTGGACAGTATTGATAGCAAACCTCAATGTTGAAGTGAAATCCTATACTTTGTCAACTTTAAATACAAAAATCCGATACCTTTTTGGAACTGATGCAACACCGCTTGGAGGTTGGTGATAGCGGCGTTCTGTTTTTGATAGTTATCTTCCGCCTTGGACAGCTCAAGTTCCATTTTTCCTTTGTGCTCAGTCAGAAGTTTGACCTGCTGAGACAGTGACTCCACTTGCTGATTCGCCCTGATGCTGTTGAACAAACGAAAGCTCGTACAAACTCGCCACCGTCAAACAACGAGACGTGATTTTTTTTTCAGATAATTAATTACAGAGTGGTACAAATAATTATTCACTTGGCTGATGTGTACGCTGTGGACGAGGAACGCGCTCGGTCATCGGAATCGTTCAGTTTGGCTTGAAGTTCATTTATTTTACTCTGAGCGGTCATTAAATCGTTGGTGTGACTTTCCGAGAGGCCGACGAGATGTTCCTTCAACATTGTCAACTGAGTGCTGTCTTTCGAGAGCCTTTCGTTTAGTTCGTCAATCTAGAGATTACATAAAAATATAATTTTAAAAAATCTGCAAATTCTTACACACGGGTTGGTTATTCCTCGAATGGGTGAAACAGTGGGTGTGGCGGGTCCCAGACCCATTCCAATCGATTCAGGGTCCAAAATTTAGTGGAATATGATACCCCACACGCCTAGGCACCAGAAATTATGACACATACAAAATGGGTGGATACATACCCATTTTGACCCATAACTTCTTCCGGTGGGTGCCAATCGTTCTGGGACACACATCATTGAATTCAGCGTCCAAAATTTAGTGGAAAATGATACCCCACACGCCTAGGTAGCAGAAATCCCGAAAACACATATTCAAAATGGGTAATAAATACCCAATCTGTCCCTCACTTCTTCCAGTGGGTGCCAATCGTTCTGGGACCCGTTTCATTGGATTCAGCGTCCAAAATTTAGTGGATAATGACACCCTACTCGCCTAAATCGCCCAAAATCTCGAAAATCCATTTTTCAAAAAACACATTTTGACCCCTACCCTGCCCAAATTTGGTCCGATCGGGCTGAAAAGTTTGGAGGACCGTCCTAGGCCGGTATCAGACCCCTGACCCAAATTTCAGATTTTTAGAAAATTTTCTACCAAAAACAGCGTGGACGGCGGACGGCGTACGCCAAGCGGACGGACATTGACCTTTTTTGATCTAGACACCTTGAAACGTCCAGAAAAAAAATTTTGAGCCGAATCGGAGAGGTTGACCTTTTGCATGAAAACATAGGTTGATTATTCAAGGAATAACCAACCAAAAGGTCAATGTCCGTCCGCCGTACGCCGTTTTTGGTAGTAGAAAATTTTCTAAAAATCTGAAATTTGGGTCAGGGGTCTGTTCTCGGCCTAGGATAGTCCTCCAAACTTTTCAGCCCGATCGGACCGAATTTGGGCGGGGTGGGGGTCATAATGTGTTTTGTGGATAATGGATTTTCGAGATTTTGGGCGATCTAGGCAAGTGGGGTATCAATTTCCACTAAATCTTGGACGCTGAATTCAATGAAGTGGGTCCCAGGACGATTGGCACCAACCGGAAGAAGTTATGGATCAAATAGGGTATATATTACTCATTTTAAATATGTGTTTATGAGATTTCTGGTACCTAGGCGTGTGGGGTATCATTTTCCACTAAATTTTGGACGCTGAATTCAATGATGTGTGTTCCAGAACGATTGGCACCCACCGGAAGAAGTTATGGGTCAAAATGGGTATGTATCCACCCATTTTGTATGTGTCATAATTTCTGGTGCCTAGGCGTGTGGGGTATCATATTCCACTAAATTTTGGACCCTGAATCGATTGGAATGGGTCTGGGACCCGCCACACCCACTGTTTCCCCCATTCGAGGAATAACCAACCCGTGTGTAAGAATTTGCAGATTTTTTTTATCAGGACATCATGAAACGTCCAGAAAAAAATTTTGAGCCGAATCGGAGAGGTTGACCATTATCATGAAAACATAGGTTGATCATTCAAGGAATAACCAACCAAAACAGATCAATCTGTCGATCGTTGATTTTTATGAGGCGTTCTCTTGTACTCGTAATAATCTTTTTACTTCTTCTTGAATGTTGGAAGCCAGATCGAAAGTCATAGAAGGGGTCACAAATTTATTTAAAATAATAATTACCGTGTTGTTCCGAATTTTATTTTCGGTTTGCTCTTTTATCAGCGCCGCTGTCAACCGATTCACTTCTTCTTGAGTTTCTGAACATCCGCCACTACAAGTTTTCTGGAAGTAGTCATTGGATCAGTCAGGTACATAGTGTCAAAGAATATACCCAAAAGAGAGCAAAAATAAATGAGAGATATAATTTTTATTAATTGCTTTACGATTGTAGAATGTGATGAATTAGAGATTTCAAAAATTCAAAAACAATAGCATTTTCACGACTAATCGGAAGTTTTCCATTCCAAACTGGAGGTTCAACTTATCAATTTGGTGGTTTTACACATCAAATTCTAGGTTGGCAGGAATGGTTCGTTACACATTAGCTGGCCATACACGGCCATGCACGTTCTTTCATCTCAATAATCGTGGCTCGGAATGATTTCATCTCGAAAATCACGTGTGTGAGTGGGCGCTGAGACGCGCCATGAAAAAATGGGAAGTGATTGTGCAGACGATTCGTGGAATGATCATTCCAAGAATCATCAATGTTAGTGGATGTTCTTACTGGAGGGGAAACGAGAGGGGATTTACCCCGAGCCCGCGCCAGTAAATCGATAGTTGCTCACGTTGCTTCGATCATCTTGTGTGTCTTGTTGTGTCATAATACTTCGTTATGACGGACATTCGCCATACAACGAAAGAATTCATGACTGAATTCATTTCAACATACCGTGAGCATCCAGCTCTTTGGAAAACAAAGTCCAAAAGGTATGTAAACCGCAATTTAAAGAATGTTGGGTACGATGCGCTTATCGAGCTGTATAAAAAGGTAGACCCGGATGCTGATCACGACTTGGTCTCTAAAAAAATTCAATCCTTGCGAGGCTCGTTTCGCAAGGAGTTGAAAAAATTGGAAAAGTACCGAAGAAGTGGAGTACTTTTCGCGGTAAGCCAACCACTTTTTCTGCCAAACTTTTTCCGGGTCTTCTTTCCCACCACTACTGTACTTTGACATAAGAGGGCGCACGCCAATATGAATTCCTTCTTTTTTCGGCCTTGAATACTCATTTTATCCGCAGCTTACGCTCTCAACACCAGCAAGAAAGAATTACAACATCAGACTGAGAATCCTCTCGATTTTCCTTCGATCCTGTACGAATTTCAAACATGACAACGCTCCAGGATAAACGCCACGATAAATGAGGGGGTTTCCCCACTAACTAACGCTTGTTCCTCTCAAATGATAAGGCCCGCCGCATATTGAGACGCAGTCGGAGCAGGGCAGCACAGGGCAGGGTAGCGCAGTTTTTTGTGAAACACGTGTTTGCAGGAGCGCGCGCAAGTTGTGGCGCAGCGCAGCCGGCAAAGACACTTGTGTCGAGACAGATTACTGCGCCGCATTGCTCGACTGTGCACGTTCTTCTACTGTTGTGCAATGGATCAAGAGGAGAAACTAATCGAATTAGTTTAAGAATCTCTTTTTTCAAGGCGTTTTAATGCCGCTAATGTTTCCCTAATAACTTTACATACAAAGTCAAGACGACGATATTTTTTTTCTTTTTATTGATTGTTTTTTTAATGTTATCATTAGAATTATTGTAAATAAAAAGTTACCTTAGAAACACTGCTAGTTTTTCATCAGTTCCGATTGGTTTTTGAGCATTGCATCCCTCAGAATAAATAAGAGGTCGGATCATACGATGAACTTCTTCAAATTCAGCTCTATTGAGGCGAAAATAGTTAATGAACCTTTCACTACACAACTCTTTTGTCATAACAAATTCCCCATGAGAACTTCTTTTTTTCAGGATAGTCACTATGTTTACGCTTATTCTTTCTTGTTCTCTGGCGAAGTAGCAATAATAAGTCAAGGATCGGCATCTGAATCTGACTCAGAACTCAAGTCCAAATATTTCGACAACATGCTCTCAAGTAGGTACTCACTTCACACACCAGACACTTTCCTATTTGACACCGCTTCTCAATATGCGAAGTCAACTGTGCGACGCAGATTTTTTGCCGATGCTGCCCTGTGCTGTGCTGCGCTGCCTGGACCGTGCCGCACAGCTCAATATGCGCCTTGTCTAACGCGCCAGTCCCACCGCGTCTAGACCCGCGCCAAACACGTTCGTCTCACATTTCTTCAAAAGTTCAGCCCAGTTTTCCCTTCCCGCTCTTTCCTACCGCGAATCCCTTTACGAACCCTCTGCCGTACCACACGCCACGATTAACCAAGGGAAAAAATTTTTCCTTTTTTCTTCTCCACACTTTTCCTCCCCGTTTTCATTCCGCGTTTCGACACTCCGCGATTTTTGAAAGGAAAGAACGTCCGTGTATGGCCGGCTATTAGCTTTAAACGCCGCAACACTGGCCCGCGTAGATTCTGAAAATACCTACTCCGTCCAACACAACATGACAGACATTCCATCCATCCCTTTCAAGTACCGTTCTTTTGAAGGTGCCTGTTGATTCATTGTGTCCATTCTAATTTATTGAATATTGCTTTTCAATCTCTAATTTTTTGTCATTGATTTCCCAGAAATGAATCATGTATCTCTGTCATCCTCCAAATTAATGGGTAAAACCTCCATTTTGAAATGAAAAACCTCCAATTCAATTACGTAAACATATAGCTACATAAAAAAGCTATATAAAAATAAAGCGTTTTCATTTCTGTTACCTGCATGCATTTTTCAATTCTAGTACCAGGAACAAAAATGTATGGTGAAAACAAAATATTTCAAGGTAACTCAAAGTGTCGCAACCTTCAAAACAAATTTTAAAAAAAGGAAAAAATTGGTATATTAATTATTAAACTATTGTTATTTTATTGTAACATGACGTAAGAGAAGAACAGAAGAAGTACCACTTATTCGTAAAATTCATTTTTTCATTCCAAATAGAGGAAATGTGCAAATTGAACCATATACTGGGTCCGGCAGTCAAACCTGATGGTTTTTAAGTGGGGATAGGTGGTGGTGGGGGTGACTGGGCGGGTGGGGATGGGCGCCATCTTGTTCACCTTGAGTGGAAGTTCATTAGTTCAGTAACAATGGAGCGTTGGACCGCTGAACATCGTGCGTTTGTAGTCGAGACGTTTTTTAGAAATAATGATTCTGTGATTCTAACGCAAAGGAGTTTCCGTATACGGTTTAACATTCCCCCTCGTGGTGCGATCCCGTCACGAAACACAATTCTTCTGTGGGTTCGGAACTTTCAGAACACTGCGTTTGGAACCACAAGAAGGAGAGGAGGATCACCTCGAACGGTAAGAACTCCTGCTGTTCAACATGCTTTTGAACGGAGCCCTCGTCGCTCTGCCATTCGTCACGCCCAAGCTCTTCTTCGCCGTAAGCTATTTTTCAATTTTTTTTTAATACTAAATGTAATTTCCAATTCTCCTCTTTACAATAAAAAAAAATATATAAATATATCTCAACAGCTTTTTAATTTATCCAATATCAAAAACCGTCAGGTTTGACTGCCGGACCCAGGGGAGTTACCCAGTATATGATCCAGGGGAGTTAGAAGAGAGGGCCACTAGGTCCCTAACCTCGCCCTGCTGATTTAAATGAACTAATTCTATCAATAAATCGTAATTTTACCCATATTGTGAGAAAACAGAGCAAACTTTGTTGTTGTAGCTCATATTTTAATTTATTGGGTTGCGGAATCTGAGTTCCGCTAAGATTTTCCCAAAGAAATTTTCAATTTTGCAATGATCCAACTCAAGACTTATTATATTCATTGGAAACTAACTTGGTGCGGTGGAGTTTCACCTTGTCCTTCCCCTTCGCCTCGCTCGACAGATTTCAATAGATGAGAAACGTATTCGAGCTGATTCTTCAAGCTCTCAACTTCCTGACTTAATGCGGATATTTGTTTGTTTTTGTCAGCTTCTAACTGTTCAAAAGCGGTAACTTTTTCCTGAAAAATATGATGTAACTTAGGCGTGCAACAATTTCTGGGGGGCATACAGGTATGGAGGGATGTTAAGCATCTTCGGACAGGGCGGCGCCTGAGGGGTAGTTATAGGGAGGGGGGGGGAGACGCATTCACAACGTGATGAAAACACGGGTGGGTTATTCCTCGAACCAGGCGCATGGAGATTCATTTCATCAGCATGGGGAAAACAGCGGGTGTGGCGGGTCCAGGACCCATTCCAATCGATTCCGGGTCCAAACTTTAGTGGAAAATGATACCCCACACGCTTAGGCACCAGAAATTTTGAAAATCTTGAATCTTGAAAATCTTGAAATCACTTATACAGAATGGGTGGATACATACACATTTTGACCCATAACTTCTTCCGGTGGTGCCAATCGTTCCGGGACCTACTTCATTGAATTCAGCGTCCAAGATTTAGTGGAAAATTATACCACACACGCCAAGGTACCAGAAATCCCGAAAACATATATTCAAAATGGGTAATTAATACCCTATTTGACCCTTAGCTTCTTCCAGTGGGTGCCAATCGTTCTGAGACCCATTTTATTGGATTCAGCGTCCAAAATTTAGTGGACAATAATACCCCACTCTCCTAGATCGCCCAAAATCTCGAAAATCCATTATCCACAAAACACATTTTGACCCCTACCCCGCCCGAATTTGGTTTGATCGGGCTGAAAAGTTTCGAGGACCGTCCTAGGCCGGGAACAGACCCCTGACCCAAATTTCAGATTTTTAGAAAATTTTCTACTACCGAAAACGGCGCGGACAGTGGACGGACATTGACCTTATTTGATCTAGACACCATGAAACGTCCAGAAAAAAATTTGAGCCGAATCGGAGAGGTTGTTGACCTTTTGCATGAAAACATACTTATTCCTCGAAGAGTCAACCAAAATGGTAAGAATAACGAAATAAATAGCCTTCAACGTTTTTAAAATGTCGACTTTTGGGTAGGTTATTTCACTTATTGGTAGAACGTTTCGTGATGTCTAGAATAAAATCACAGGGGGTTGGTTATTCCTCGGACCAGGGGCATGGAGACTTATTCAAATCGATTCAGCGTCCAAAAATCAGTCGAAAAGATACCACTCACGCCTAAATCGCTGACAATCTCAAAAATGGGGGTAACAAGTGGGGTATCCCGGACCCATTCCAATCGATTTAGCGTCCAAAATCTTGTGGAAATACCTCAGGAAATACCTGGTGATACCTCACACGCCTAGGTACCAGAAATCTTGAAAAGCCTCATTCGAAATAGGTTGATAGATACCTGTTTCCGGCTCTCGTTGGTCCTCAAAACAGTTCAGCCCGATCGGACCAAATTTGGTGGGGGGGTTTCCATCATCTACTACAAGGATTCTTGCGCCTGGTCGCTCCGTAAACCCGCCCACATTGCAACAGTTAGCAAAGGGAATTTCATATAAATATAAATACTATATTGCAATGGGCCCTGGACCGATTGACGCCCACCGGAGATAGGTATGGGTCAACTCCATACCCACCGTTTTCTCCATACTCTTGCTCTAAGGAATAATATACCTCTGTAGAAGGGTTCGCACCGTTCTTCCTTGAATAATCAACCTTTGTTTTCATGCAAAAAGTTAATCTCTCCGATTCGGCCCACGCCGACTTTGGCAGTAAAACATTTTCTAAGGAAGAAGTTATGGGTCAAAATGGGTATCTCTCTACCCATTTGAACATGTGTCATCGAAATTTCTGGTGCCTAGGCGTGTGGGGTATAATTTTCCACTAAATTTTGGACCCTGAATCTATTGGAATGCGCCTACCACACCCACTGTTTCCCCCATTTTCCCCATGTTGGAGAAATGAGAATCCATGCACCTGATCCGAGAAAAAACCAACCACTGTGAAAGAATTTGCAGCGTCTGTATCACGACATTATGAAACGCAAACTGTAAAATTCTTGGGCCAACCGGAGACATAGATCGATTATTCAAGAAATAATAAACCAAAAATTGAGTGGGTGAAGCGAACAGTTTGTCACCTGTATTTGACGCTGAAGAAGAGAATTGGCAACTTGTGAGAGATCCGCGGCCATTTTTTCCGACTTGACACTCTCAGCATGAAGGGCATTATTGAGACGTTGGATTTCGCAATTGTACCCAGTCGATTCGGCATGCTTCATCTGAAGTGGAACAAGTTACTTCCAGTCAATATTTCTGACAGGACTAAAAAAACCACTCAACGTAACGTATCTCATCAATATTTGAACAATTCAAAGTTCTACATCAAAGCTATTTTTTTTTTTTTTTGATACATTTGTAAGTACAAAACATTTCTGGAGCATAATAATCTTGCTAAGGGTATGATCACACACTACCCAAATGGGTGAAGCGTAGAGTATGCGACTGTATAAGCGCACAGTAAATATACCTAAGCATGTTACTGCTGATGAAGTAAAGCTAATTTCTTCAGAAAGGAAAATCACAAATGCATTACTTACGCATTAATTACTTATGCTCTTAGTCTGTCCTGGAGAGAAATAATGAGATTACCCCATTTCAATAATTAGGCTCAAGTACCTAAATCGGACAGGAGATCTTAAACATAGAGTGGATCAAAGCAGGGCGTGATATTTATTGAAATTATTCTAGACCGCTGTGGGACTAGACACCCGCCAACTTTAGCCACATTCGCCAACTTCGGGGTGTCAGTGCTACGTTACTTCTCCGGACATTCAAACGCTTGGATCGTTCAAGGGGATCCCTGGCTAGAAAAGAAAGCCTCCTAGGAGAAATGGACAGAAACTTCAAGTACCTACTGGAATTGCAGTGATGATGGCGGGTGCTAATAGCTGAACAAGCCATGTTTACACCCAAAACATATCGATATAACTTGTTGAGCCTCTACAGCGAGGATTCCCTGCAAACTCACCTCCAAACATCTCCTGAGTTCATCGTTTTCGCCTTGAAGTGCCCGATTCTTCTCATCTTCTTGCTCCACTTTGGCAGCGTACTCCTTATTCCTTGAAACCAAAACGTTCACTTGATTCTCGGTCATTTTATGAAGTTCCAATTCGTTATTCAGCCTTTTATTTTCTTCTTCGAGACGAGTCTTCTCCGCAATAACGGCTTCAAGTTCTTTCGACGACACTTCCATGGCACGAAGTTGGTCTTCAGTACTGACGATTTTCAAAGTTAGTAGGTCAATTTGACTCGTCAGAGCTGCGTTGTGTTCGTCTTTTGCCGAGCAGTCAGCTTCTAGTTGAGACACTTTGCTCAGATACGCTTCATTCAATTTGAAAAGTTCGTCTTCTTTCTCTTCAACTTGTTTCTTCAATTCCACGATAGTTTCTCTCGACAAATCTTTGTTGATTTGAAATTCACTCAACGAGTTCCTCAATGAATCCAATTCGTTCTCCATGGATTTCCTCTCATCGCTAAATTCCTCTTCTATCTGTTTACATTTGTCTTGCAGGCTTGTAATCGATTGATCTTTCTCCGCAACTGAAGAATGAATTTCCGAGACGTCTGCGCCTTTTTTCTGTAATGTTTTATTAGATTTCTTCAAGGACTGTATTCCTAATGATAGTGAAGCTTCGTTATCTTTGTACGACTGCAATTCTAACTGGAGACTATGAATCGTCCCTTTCATGTTCACCAGCGTATTTTCCTGTTCGGCAGCTCTGAGTGCGTCATCTTGAATCTTCGCCGCTTCTTGTGCGCTCAATTCATCTTCCAATTGTTTGAACTCACGATCGGCTTGGACCTTGTCACTGACGTACTGTTCTTTCTGTGTGTTTGACTCGAAAACCAACTCGCACAGTTTTTTATCTTTAATGTCGTTGTCTTTCTGAGCTTTCTCCAGCTGCTCGTCGAGCAAGTGCGTCTGCTGAACCAAATTGGCCACTTTCTTGTTGAGCTTGGCGTTCTCGTCTCGGAGAAACTGACTGGAAGAATCTGAGCCTCCTTCTAAGCGCACGATGTAGGCATTTTTATCATCCAACATCTTCTTCATATTATCAATCGTCGCAGAAGATTCATCTTGTAATCTTTTCATGTCTTCATTAAGTTTCTCAAGGTAACGACGATTATGGGTGAGTTCTTGTTCCAGATGTGCGTTGGTTTCAGTGAGCTTGTTGTAGTCGATCATGATGTTTTCTTGATTTTTCAACATTGCATTGGTTTCATGAAGCCTTCTAGTCAGCTGAGCCACTTGCTCTCTTGAAGCAGCAACTTCCGTTTCCAAGTTTGTCCTCACTTCCCTCAAAACCTGAAAAGAGAACAGGATTATTGGAAAATCCTGTCAATTCAATAGAATTCCTTTATTCTTCCATAGAACAACAGAAAGGTCTCACTGAATTATCCCCTTCCAAAGCAGAAACTTTCAATTCGAGCTCTTCGCTATTTTCAGGAATTGGAGCCAAAGCTTCCCGAGCCTTGTCGAGACCCACAGTCAATGTTTCTACCAGATCGGTCAATCTGGCAATTTCGCTTTCGTATATTTGTACGTCCTTATCTCTATCTTCCAATTCACTCATCAATTCTTCTGCTACCAATACATGGCCGTCGTTATTTCGAGGATCAGTTCCTGAGTTTCTTGTCTCAGCTTTAGGTTTATTCGTTTGTTTTTCCAATTCTTGATACCTTTAAATGCGAAAACTAAGTCACTTGTATGCGCGTTACTCAAAACAGGCAAACCTAAACGGTACAGCAACCCTTTACCTAGACTCCAATTCAACATAACGAATCTGCAACAGCTCATATTGCTTCTGAGTGTCTTCTTTTACGTTTAAAACTTGTTCTGCAAAGAAACATCGACAATATGAACATAAAAAAGTAGGTATATTGTAGGGAGAATAAGTACGGAAAATAAGTAAGGGCGATTTTACCTATTGCTTGCTGGTGTTGCAAATCCAGTTCTTGCATTCCTGTCGATAAGTTGGAATTTTCATCTTGACTCACAGCTACCATGGATTCCAAGTCGGTTATTATCCGTGTGTATGCTCGAATATCCCTACTTTTGGATTCCTGAAAAGAACACGTATCTTAAAATACTCAAAGGAAATGAACATGTTGATGGTGGGAAAACTGTGTCATTGAGTGAGGAATCAAGAGGTCAAATTTACATTTGGTATCAAAAACTCAAAAAATTATCAGTTTTTTATTATGAGCCAAAGAAAATAAAAGAAAACATAAAAATAATAAAGTTGGGAGAAGGAGGAGGCAAACAAATTTTTTATGAACAATCACGGAGTCAGCTGCAACCAATAGAGTACAAAAATTATCTGATTCACTTTTTTTTTTCTTGAAAATACTCAAAAATGGGTGCATTTGGGACAATCCTACTTGACAAAAATCCACTAAGACCAGTATCTTTGTCTAATCTTTAATTTTCTTGTTATAGTTAGTTTAAGTTGTTGAAGTAATACTATCAAGAGGGATGGTATTTCCATGAAATATTCTAGAGACTGATCTCCAACTTTTGGCAGAGAACACATACAGACTAAACTTTTTCATTGAATCGATCAACCTATGTAATTATTTGGATTGTCTGACCTAAACCCTATAGCGACCGCGTGGAAACCCCTCCCCTCTCGATAATAGTACTTCAACACAAGTAGTTATAATTCGAGACACCTCTAACATTAATTTGCTTGAAGTACGTCTCCCACAATGTACCATGAAACACTTGTTCATTATGGACTTACGTTTTCTTCGCGAAGAGCTCGATTCTCCGCTTGGAGAACTTTAATCTGATCCTGAACTCCTGTCCCCTTTCCAAGTGACACGAGACTGGCGAGTCCTTTGGGCAGAAAGGAACCTTCCTCGTCAACTCGGGAAGCCTGCATGAAGTTAACAAAAACAACCAAAATTAGTGTCTATTGACAAAGACGATTTTTTCTAAAAAGTTAAAAACAGGCAACAAAGTTAGATTTGCAATAAATGTTAATATTCATACCATCTGTATGTTCATTATGAAACCCGGGTTCAGGTCACAAGTTCTACCCCACGAGAATGAATCTGATATCTAAATCCTCGGACCAAATGCATGGAGAAAATAACACCCCAAATGCCTATGTAACAAAATAGACACCTTGAAACGCCCAGAAAAAATGTTTGGCGCAAATCGGAGAGGTTGGCTTTATGCATGAAAGCAGGTTGATTATTGACAGACCTGCGCAAGTGTAATAAATTAATGATGAATGAAATAAAATTGGATAATGGTGAAAAAGAGTAAACATAGCCTTTACGCATAAACCTGAACTGACTTGTATTTGTAGTCTCACATTGAACAGCTGTAATGGCCAGTGTTGCCAACTGATAATAAATAATATGGGACACTTCCCCCTCTAAAATAATATTAAAATCTATTTGGCAAAAAAAAAAAAATAATAATAATAATTCATTATCCTAGTTAAAAAAGAAACACAACTGTGTCCGACGCAGCGGACGATTTTTCGAGACAACGAATTCAATGAAAAGAAGAACAACAACCTCAGTTAGCTGTTCTGATAACACTCAAATATCCTAGGGATTACTGATTAACCGGCTGAAATAACTACTGCTACGCGTTCATGTAACTAGGTATATAAATTAATACATCTTTCAGCGTGCTAAAATAGGTGTGTCAATTATCGTGATCGTCTAATGCGTGATATATTGTGTGGTGTCATGAATGCCTGCCGTTGCAACAGTGAATCGGGAGTGTTTCATGACCCAAATGAAAAAAAAAATTTACCTACTTCACGGAAGTTTATCTGTTATTATCAGGTGGGAATTTATAAAAATTAAACTCTTCTTATCAATGTCCACTTGTTACCCCAATCTCACTGATAGGCTAACCTGTCTGGTGGTTTAATATCCCTTCTAGGCCTATTAACGGCAATGCTACGGGAGTCTTCGGGCTGCTTCGGGGAAGAAATTTGTGGGAAATTCTCGGCGTTTTTTGTTTCGCCATTGATGTTGGTTTGGAAAGGAGTTTCGGGTTGTTGAATGGATGACTTCCGGGATTTACGGGGGGTTTTCTGTGTAGTTGACCCATACTCTGGCGTCTGCTCCGGTGTTTCCGTCACCGAAACGTTATTGTGTGAACCAGGTATCAGAATACTCGCCGTCTCGTTATCATTTTTGTCCTTACAAGCAGGGGTCTCTTCTATGTTTTTCATTTTGAAGAACTGTCCTAATGGTATGATTTGATCGGTATGACGTTTGTAGACCATTCCGTCATCCGTTTCACAAAGGAATACATTTCTGCTAATTGATTCTACTATTATAGCGGGAATCCATCCCCGCTTATTTGGATGTTTGTAGTCCCGAACGTACACTCTTTCATTTAAATGGAATTCTTTATTTTGAGTATAGGTTATCAATCTACTGTTATGTTTTATGTTTTTATATTTACTTTTCCTCAACTGATCAAATCTGCACGAAATCTTTCGATTAAACATTAATTCTGCTGGGGAAGTGTTAGTGATACTGTGAGGTGCGTTTCTGTAAATGAACAAAAATTTCTGCAGTCTTGTTTCTAAAGTCGAGACATTTGACTCTTTCACCATTTTTGATAACGAATATTTGAAAGTTTTGACGAAATTCTCAGCTGCCCCATTGCTAGCTGGATGATACGGTGGTGATGTAAGGTGGGTAATGCCATTTGTTTTACAAAAATCTTCGAACATCTGGGAAGTAAAAGTGGAATCGTTGTCCGTGACAAGTGTCTTTGGCAAACCAAACCTAGCTAGTACTTCACGTAGCTTTACTAATGTGTGGTGAGTATCTGCTTTAGGAACTTCAAAGACTTCCGGCCATTTGGTGTATGAGTCAATCATTATTAGAAACATTTTGTTGTTGAATACTGGTCCTGCGAAATCTAAATGTACCCTTTCAAATGGTTTTGATGTTTCAGGCCATTTGCCAATTAATGTTTTAGGGGGCTCAGGTCGTAATTCTAGACAAAACTTGCAATTTTTACACATATTTGTGATGTCTTGATCTAAATTAGGCCACCAAAAATAAGAGCGAGACATGGCCTTCATTTTTGATATACCTAGATGGGAACCATGCAGCTCCTTCAAAATTTGAAAACGGTATTTAGGAGGTATAATAACTCTGTATCCCCACAATATTATTCCTTCCTCTATCCATAGCTCTTGTTTCCTACTAAAATATGGTCTCAGCTCAACATCTTCCGTAGACTCTGGCCAACCATCTCGAATAAAATGATGAACTTTACTAAGGTGTTCATCCCTACTTGTTTCCAATTTGATTTGCTGGTAGCTTACAGGTATAAATTCCTCTACAAAGTTCAAGTAGGTTTGATTCTCCCTTTCAAATTTTAATGTGTCCTTCACTGGCAGGCGGGAAAGAACGTCTGCCCTATTCTTTTCACCCTTAATATATTCTAATTTATAATCAAAATTAGACAAAAACGTAGCCCAACGTTGAAGTCTACCTGCTGCCATTTGTGGTATACCTTTCCTTTCTCCCAATAAACCTAATAAAGGCTTGTGATCCGTGCGAATTGTGAACGGTCGTCCCATTAAATATTCGTAAAACTTTTTCGAACCAAAATATATGGCTAACGCTTCCTTGTGGAGGACAGCGTACCTCGATTCTGCTGTATTAAGGACTCTAGAGGCAAAACTCACAGGTTTCTCCTCACCGTTGGGAAATTTATGGAGCAATATTGCTCCGACACCATAATTGGATGCGTCGCATTCCAAAATCAAGGGTAAGTCTGGATTAAAGTGAACTAAGGATTGCTCTGTCGAAATAGCCTTCTTAGCTTTGTTAAATGCTTCCAAACATTGTGAGTCAAAATCAAATTTTACTCCCTTTTTGAGTAATTTATAAAGAGGTTGCAAAATAGTCGCTAATTGGGGAATGAATCTACCATGATATGCAATCATTCCAACAAATGCCCTCACCTCAGTCACAGATTTTGGAGGTGGAGCTTCTCTAATTGCTCTAACTTTTTCTTTATCTTTATGAAGACCCTCTCTATCAATTAAATGGCCCAAATATTTTATTTGTGATTGAGCAAATTCACATTTGCTTTTATTCAATCTGAAACCCGCTTCTCGCAGTCTGTGTAACACTTTTACCAGGTTAGAGTTATGATCTGCTAACGTTTTACCGGAAACAATAATGTCGTCTAGTAGGTTTGTAGTTCCCTCACAACCTTGTAGAGTCTTTTCTACTTCTCGTTGAAAAATTTTGCACGCCGGTTTCGTGCCATACGGTAACCGATGTACCCGGTAAATGCCTTTTGGAGTGCTCCACGATAAAATTTTGGAGGTTTCCTCATCTACAAGGAGCTGATTGTAGGCGTTAGAGAAGTCTAACTTAGTAAAAAATTGTCCACCTTGTAACCTAGCAAATATCTCCTCTATTCTTGGCATAGGATACTCTATGTTTTCTAAAAATTCATTTAGCGTGACTTTATAATCGGCGCAAACTCGTACAGTGCCATTTGGTTTTAATACTGGAACTAGAGGAGTTCCCCATTCTGAACAGTCAGTTTTTGAAATAACCCCTAACTTTTCTAATTTATCTAGTTCCGAAAATACTCCTTGCTTAAATGCGTAGGGCACAGGCCTAGGCTTAAAGAATCGTGGTTTAGCTTCCTCCGAGACTGTTAGTTTGATTTTGCCAAACTTATAGGTACCTAATCCTTCTTCAAACAAATCTGGAAATTCTTGAAAAATTTTTGTTTTTAGTTTCTCCTTATCTGATACGGATAGGTCCAAGTTATTCACATGATTATTAAGGGATGCATCACTTAAAGGTATGCCTAACTTGGCAATTAAATCTCTCCCCAGAAGTATACTTGAATTTCGCCGATCGGCATTATAAAACTACCATCATAGCTACGCAACTTCGTGCTAGTTGGCTTCAAATTCACGTCACTGAAATGTTTCTGAT
The DNA here is from genome assembly GCA_019603395.1 of Cyrtorhinus lividipennis. Taxonomy (NCBI): domain Eukaryota; kingdom Metazoa; phylum Arthropoda; class Insecta; order Hemiptera; family Miridae; genus Cyrtorhinus; species Cyrtorhinus lividipennis. The sequence continues at coordinate 24,462,420 of CM034006.1, forward strand.
ACACAATTTCAGGTAAAATTGATAGTACGGATCCTGTATCTATCTCGAAATCTATTGGGACATAATGAACTAATAATACTGTAGTATATGGGTCGACTGAAGCATAAAAACAGTTGGAAAACGTTAAATTGAATAAACCAATTTGATCCAAATCAGCAGAATCCTCCGACTCATACGTATTTAAAAACTTATTATCAGAAGGTTGCCTGCATGCTGCTGCTACATGACCAACTTGTTTACAAATTTTGCAACGGTAAGTTTTGTACTTACAATTTCGAAAGTCATGTGATGGCTTATTACAGGCAAAACAAAGGACTTGCTTTAGAGAACCCTTTCCAGTAGCCGGTCGGGAGTTTTCGGCTTTGTCGGCACCCGCCCTGGGCGTCTGACGTCCGGTACTCTTTCCTGGCGTAGTGGTAGGTCCTTGGCTCGTCGTCTTCCTGTGCTGAGTATTCCGAGCCGTTCGGATTGTGTTGAGGGCGGCGCCTTGCTCGTGGGAGGGTGACGATGATTCTTTCTTCACTGCTATCTCAACCACTTCCTTCAACGTTTTCGAAGAATCCTCTTCGCAAAGTCGGTCCAAAATCGAGCCTTTTCGGAGGCCGGTCACAAACTTGTACTTGACGAATGCGTCCAGCTGTGATCCGAACTCGCAGTCCATCGAAAATTTTTTTATTCTGACAAACCAATTGCTTGCAGATTCCCCTTGGTCTTGCCTCAGAGTGTCGAATGTTATTCGGTTTCGCCACACTGATATCTTTGGCGAGTACTGGTTTGCGAGTAATTCTGTCAATTGGTCAAAGTCCTTCGTCTTTGGGAGTTCTGGGTGGCATAATTCTCGCAAAACCTCATAGACCGTAGGGCTTATTGCCGTGAGAAGTAAGCAAACACGGCGTGTTCCTTGGATAAAGTTTCCCGTGAAATATTGGTCCAAGCGTTCAATAAATGTTGACCACTTATCTCCCACGTCAAAAGACGGTAACTCACCAACTGCTGGTCCTCTCGAAAGGTACCTTAGGAACTCTTCCGTCGGGAAACCGGTGACTGTCGCCGAGGTTGCTGCGGTCGATGGCGTGGTCTTCGCGGCTGGATGGGCCATTTTCACGAAAAATAAATAAAATGAATAAATAAACACCTCGGGCCTTCCGTAGATGCACAAACTTGTGTAAAAAAAAAGTTTTCCTCGTCGCCAATTGTAATAAATTAATGATGAATGAAATAAAATTGGATAATGGTGAAAAAGAGTAAACGTAGCCTTTACGCATAAACCTGAACTGACTTGTATTTGTAGTCTCACATTGAACAGCTGTAATGGCCAGTGTTGCCAACTGATAATAAATAATATGGGACAGCAAGACAGTGCCTGAGGCCGCGAGGCCCATTTTAGTCGATCCTAGTTGTTCTGATGCGCCTAATCATTTGGGAGCCCCGCACTATGGATCTATGGCCTCCCTATGCATCAGACACCCTACCCTCTTCCGGCGTTCGCCTGCATTTGGTAGCCCAGGATGACAGGAATAACCTGATATACCTGCGCCAGACTGTTCCTGAGGCCTTGAGGCCCATTACAGTCTATCCTCTACATATCACGTCAACTCCTTCGCCTCTCAATGCAGCCCGGGCCAACGCGAACTCCCTGAATACCCCAAATTGTTGACTTAGTATCGGCCCTTGTCCCAACGATGCTGCCACTGGTTGAGAACCCAATTCTCATTGGCAGTCATCTTAGCAGTGACACTTGTCTGCCTGTCTATGACTTCTCTGAGTTGCAGGCCACTGAAACTCGCGCGTCCAGGACTAGGTCCAGCCGCTCACAGCCCGCCAGGACCTGCACTGCAGTATGCTCGTGTGGTTGACAGGAGTATGGCTCTTTGCATGCTGTTTACCTTGTCTCTGTCAGTCTTTGTTGGCTTGCACCACCATGTTGGGGCTGCATACATCACTGCTGGAACTACTTTGTAATATTTCAGTCTCCTTTGATAAGAGACTCCCCACCCAGGTCCAGAGATGCTTCGAACGGCCCCTGTCAGACGGAGCATCCGTCCCGAGTGATGCAATATGGGGTCCCAGTCTCAGCTGACAATGCAGTGTGACCCCCAGTCAAGGAATAACCAACCAAAACGCTGCAAATTCTTTCGCAGCGAATGGTTATTCCTCAGACCAGAAGTATGGACAAAATAGTAGGTGAGGAGTGTTCCGGACGCATTCCAATCAATTCAGCGTCCAAATTTTAGAGTAAAATCCCATGCGCTTAGATCGACAAAAATCTCGAAAATGCATTTTTTGAAAAAACATTTTGACTCCCCTCCGCCCTGCCTAATATGACCTGATCAGGCTGCCCAATGCGTCCGTCGTCTTTTTGGTAGTGGATAATTTTCAAAAATCTGAAATTTTGGTCAGAGACCCGTTTCCGGCTCTAGTTGTTCCTCTCGAAACTTTTCAGCCCGTTCGGACCAAATTGGAGGGTGGGGAGGGGTAGGTAGATTATTCAAGAAATAACCAACCAAAAAACAAGAAATACCATACAACAAATCCCCAGTTTTGGAAAATGGAATAGCTGTTACAGTCCACTAGGTTGGCACTGGGCTGCTAGGTTTCTTTCCTCCATAGAAATTCATACAACATTCATTTGAATAATTTTGTTGACAATGTGGTACCTTCATGCCAAATTTGAGGTTTTTCATTTCAAATTTGACATTTTACACGTCAAATTTAATGTTTTCCATTTCAAAGGAAGGATTTTACACATCAATTTGGAGGATGAGAGTAATACACTACTTAATTCTGGGATAGCAATACCAAAAAATTAGCCAGTGAAACGTAACATTCAACAAGTAAGAATGAACCTAATGAATCAACAGGCACCTTCAAAATAATTGCATTTGGAAGGGATGGATGGAATGTCTTCGTCTTGTATGGAGTAGGTATTTTCAGAATCTACGCGGGCTCGTGTTGCGGCGTTTAAAACTAGTGTGAATCGAATAATTCCCGTCAATGTGGAATGGAAAACCTCCAATTTGATGTCTGAAACCTCCAATTTGGAATGAATAACCTCCAATTGACCGGAAAAATGCTATCGTTGATCATTTCCTCCTTATGATTTTTTACCTCAGATCAACTATGTACTTCAACGGCCACATTTGTCTAATTTAGAAATGTTTTCTTTGCGTAGTTTTCTAGAGTACTCTCATCGAGCGCAGTCTGGATCAAATCCACCATCATATTAGAATAGTATAGATTTCTGATCGACTCAGTAAGTTTAGTGTAGACTCATCATTTCATGAGGCCCTCCGCCGTTCTCATTATCAATATTTTTCCACTCCATACACTTTTGAAAGCAAAAGTTCTCTGAAGAGTTTCTCGAGACCACCTAGAGCCACCATGTATTAGATATCGGTTGAATTTCACATAACGAAGCGATCACCCGATTTGTCACTCACCTGACGACTAGGTCCTGGCAGAGGGGCTGGCGAGGGTGAAGTTGGGATGTCAGACCACGTTCTGGGCGGTGATGGTGCATCTGGAACGGAAAAAACGACTTGAAATTTCTACTTTCTTTCTCGGAGAAAAATTTTATTTTGGTTTATTATTCCTTGAATAATCAATCCATGTTTCATAAAAGTGATCAACCCCTCCAAATGGCGCCGAAATTTGACATGGCTAGATCAAAACGCTACAAATTTATCCACAATTGTTCCATAGAGCAAGAAGTGGGGAATACAGTGAGCGGCCAGAACTCCAATCGTTTCCGTTTCATCTTGCTGTCATATAACAGGAACTCGTTGTCGCAACACGTTTGCAAAATACTCCAGCGGGGTCCAGTTTCGTTTTGCTGTAACATGATAGATACCCTCTGATATTAAGCCACGACTTTTTTTAGGGCCGCAAACTCAGTGCCATAGTAGGAACTCGTGGTTGTAACAAGATTGTGAAATACTCGTAGTTTTCGGTTTCATGGTGCTGTCATTTAAAATAACAAAATACGCGAGGTCAGCCTTTGTGTGTAGGTAAATAATTGATTTAGAGCACCAAAAATCTCTATGTGGAGTCGCCTACTTCTTATGTCACTAGGGAGGTTAAGCAGAAGACTCGGCAAAAACACTTTTCAATTTTTCATCAACACTTGCTAATTTTTTCCACCGAATGCCTATGTTCACGCGAGGTAATCTTTTTGTTCGTTACTTACCGTTCGTTTTACAACCGTCCTTGACCTAATCGGTGCCTCGGTGCTCGGTTTGGTTAGTACAACAAACTGCAGTTTTCTTCGTTACATTACGAAGTTTTTTCTCGCGGTTTGAAGTTTTTTTCGCGAAGTTTGTTTAAGAGATGTATCACACAGACGTGTTTTGTCTTTCGTAGATCAATCCCGAGGCGTTTCTCCTTTACTCGTAGGATTCACACATTCAATGTGATCAAGTAATATGAAGGGCGGAATGCCCATGGGGGGCGCTCGTTATTTCTACTCACTTATTTTTGAATCTGTTTCATTATGAGCGATGTTTGGCTCATTCGGCCATCAGTCTTCATTTCCTTGAGTATTTTCATTTCATGTTACATCTTGAAGGATGAAAACAATTACATAATAAAACGCTGCACATTTTTGCAGAACGGTTGATTATTACTTGAAGCAGAATTATGGGGAAAACTGTGAGTGTGGTGTATCCCAAACTCATTCCAATCGATTCAGAGTTCAACATTCAGTGGAAAATGATACCCTGCACGCCCAGGTACCCATAAACCCATTTTCGAAAGAGGTAGGTAGGAACATTTCGACGCGTACCCACCTCCAGCGGGCGGCAATCGGTCCGGGACCCATCTCAATCTACTATGCGTCCGAAATTGCGTTTTACCTATCTTCCCCATGTTCCTAGGCCGAGGTTTAACCAACCCCCGTGAATGAATTTGCAGCATTTTGCGACAATGTGTAACATATCTCACCTTGACCGACGAATGTGTCGGTGGCGACGAATGCGTCATTCCAACCGTCTCCACTAGATGTTGCATTGCTGCCTGACGCATCGCATTCAGATACCTGAAACATTTAAATTATTTCTTTAACACAAATACATTAAGTGGTAAAGATTTTTGTTCTTGTCAGCTGTTGGTAGCTAGATACAGATGTATTTTACAACCACGAAGTCCCCTTTCATCTTTATCAATCTCATGTAAATCGAATTGGCAGGCATTAAACAAGCTTCTCAGCTCTCAATCAAAAGCGTAACTGGAATGGACACCAATTTTCACCCACATCCTCTTCCGGTGGGCGCCAACCGTTCCAGGACCCGTCTCATTGGATTCTGCGTCAAAAATTTAGTGGAAAATGACACCCTACACGCCTGGATCGCCAAAATCTGGATGATCCATTTTTCAAAATACATACACATTTTGAACCCCCCCCCCCCCTTCCCACCCATTCGAATTTGGTCCGATCGGGCTGAAAAGTTTTGAGGACAAACTAGAGCCGGAAACGGGTCCCTGACCAAAATTTCATATTTTTAGACCAAAATATACCTACCAAATATGGGCCTGGACGGTCGACGATATTTGCTTATTTTGATCTTGAGACCTTGAAGCGCCCGGAAAAACGTTTTTTTTTTTTTTTTTTTGGCCGAATCGGAGAGATGATCTTTGCATGAAAACACAGGTTGATTATTCAAGGAATAACCAACCAAAACGGTCGAACCCCAAGACCTTGGGCATGTTTACAGAGGTTTATTATTCAAGGAATAACCAGCCAAAAGAGGTTAATTTCAAAGTAATCTTTGATGGTTTTACATTATTTCACCAAAATTATTATCTTTTTCATTTTCTACACGCATGATGGAGTGTTTTTTACGTTCACAGACACACCCAGTCCTGCAAAGCGAATGTCCTAATGATTGTCGAGTTGCAGTCCTCTTCTGAGAATGAAGCGATAAGATGAGCCGAGTGACTCCTGCGGGAAAAGTGGAGAAAAAAGCGTCGCAAGGCAGTTGGTGTTATCTGGGAGCGTGTAACGTGAACGCAGGGCTTGTTATCTAGGTTTACGTCTGCGATGGCTCAGGAGGTCTTCGATTCCTATTGTGCTCGGGTGAGAAAGAACTCGACTCCGGTAAACTTAAAGCGCAAAAGGGGCGACGCGATGATCGCAATAAAACACACCGATGAGAAACCCGACCGCGAAAGAGAAGGAAGCGCTCGCGCAAAACATCGAACACTCCCGGAACGCTTCATGCCGCTAGTCACAGCGTCATTATCGGCGTTTTGATTTATTATTCCTTACAGCAAGAGTAAGGGATAGAGAATATGTGTCCAGGACTCATTCGAATTGATGGTGCGTCTGAAATTGAGTTAAAAATGATACCCCTTACGCCTCGATCCAGAAAAAAAAAACCCAAAACGCTGCAAATTCATACATAGGGGTTGGCCATTCGTCAGACCAGGCGCATGGAAACTAATTTAAAAACATGGGGAAAATGGAGAAAACAGTGGGTGCGGCGGGTCCCAGACCCATTCCAATTGATTCAGTGTCCATGATTTAGTGGAAAATGATACCCCACACGCCCAGGTACCAGAAATCTCAAAACACATATTCAAAATGGGTAATATATACCCAATTTGACCCATAACTTCTTCCAGTGGGTGCCAATCGTCCTGGGACCAATTTCATTGGATTCAGCGTCCAAAATTTAGTGGAAAATGATACCCTACTCGCCTAAATCGCCCAAAATCTCGAAAATCCATTTTTCAAAAAACACATTTTGACCCCTACTCCGCCTAAATTTGGTCTGATCGGGCTGAAAAGTTTGGAGGACCGTTCTAGGCCGGGAACAGACCCCTGACCCAAATTTCAGATTTTTATACAATTTTCTACTACCAATAACGGCGTGGACGGCGGACGGCGTACGGCGGACGGACATTGACCTTCTTTGATCTAGACACCATGAAACGTCCAGAAAAAATTTTTGAGCCGAACCGGAGAGGTTGATCTTTTGCATGAAAACAGGTTGATTATTCAAGGAATAACCAACCAAAATCGAGTTTCGTGGCATTTTCGGCATCTTGATGTTTCAGTCATTCATTTATTGTATTTTCCCTCTTTGATTTCCTGAGGAGCTGAATATGGTGAGAACAATTCGATTCCTCCAACACCAGTTGACAAAGAAGTTAAAAAATTCTGTGGCCCAATACGTGAGAGCGGCTGAGGTGTCCACCACGCACAAAATTATGAAATATTGGTAACAGCCTCAACGACCCAGGGGGTAAATTCCAATTTTGACTCATACCCACCCCTAATCAGTCTGGGACCCAACTCAATGGATTCAGAGCACAATGTTCAGCGGAAAATTACACCCTACATGCCTAGATCGCCAAAAATCTCGAACACCTCATTTTCACCCTCCCCGAATTTTTGAGTTAAAGCAGACAGTTCAAAATGTGTTTGTGAAAAATGGATTTTCGAGATTTTTGGTGATCTAGGCGTGTGGGGTATCATTTTCGACTAACATTCGGACTTGTCCCAGAACGATTGGCGCCCACCGGAAAAGTTTATGGATCAAAATGGATATCTACGTACACATGTCAAAAGTGGATTTTCGATAATTCTCTATGACAATGAGATCCACCTAGAATAATAAACTACTGAAGAATAATTTGGAGCCTCTGATTCTAAATATCTTGGAACAGCACAATATGAAAAATATCAAAACATTTGGGCTAATCAATGAAAACCTAAAAACAAGGATTATCATTCAAACTTTAATAACCATAATTTTTTCTAAAAATTCTAAATTTTTCTAAAATTCTGTACTTTTGATCAGGGACCCGTGTCCGGTATTAGTTGGTCCTCAAAACTTTTCAGCCCGATTGGCACCAAACATGGGGAGGGGGGGTCATACCTGTGTATTTCAAAATGTGTATTTCAAAAAACCGAAATTATTGCCGATCTAGGCGTGTGGGTTATTATTTTCTAGTAAATTGTGGACGCTGAATCGATTGAAGCCCTATGAAGGAATCTGCTGCGTTACGGTTGGTAATTCCTTGAATAATTAACCTATGTTTTCATGAAAAAACTCAATCTCTGATTCACTCCAAAAAAAATTTTTCTTGACTTTTCAGGGTGTCCAGATCAAAATTAGCAAAATGTCCGTCCACGCCGACTACGGTAGTAGAAAATTTTCTAAAAATCTGAAATTTCGGTCAGGGGTCCGTTCATGGCTATAGTTGGTCCTCGAAACTTTTCAACCCGATCGGACCAAATTTGGATGGGGTAGGGGTCAAAATATGTATTTCAAAACGCTGCAAATTCTTACACAGGGGTTGGTTATTCCTCGGACCAGGCGCATGGAGACTCATTTCTTCAACATGGGGGAAATGGGGAAACAACGGGTGCGGCGGGTCCCACACCTATTCCAATCGATTCAGGATCCAGAATTTAGTAGAAAATGATACCCCACACGCCCAGGTACCGGAAATCTCGAAAACGCATATTCAAAATGGGTAATATATACCCAATTTGACCCATAAATTCTTCCAGAGGGTGCCAATCGTTCCGGGACCCACTTCATTGAAATTAGCGTCCAAGATTTAGCGGAAAATGATACCCCACACGCCTAGGTTCCAGAAATCTCAAAAACACATATTCAAAATGGGTAATATATACCAAATTTGACCCATAACTTCTTCCAGAGGGTGCCGATCGTTTTGGGACCCATTTCATTGGATTCAGCGTCCAAAATTTAGTGGAAAATGATACCCCACTCGCCTAAATCGCCCAAAATCTCGAAAATCCATTTTTCAAAAAACACATTTTGACCCCTACCCCGCCCAAATTTGGTCCGATCGGGCTGAAAAGCTTGGAGGACCGTCCTAGGCCGGGAACAGACCCCTGACCCAAATTTCAGATTTTTAGAAAATGTTCTACTACCAAAAACGGCGTGGACGGCACGGCGTACGGCGGACGGCGTACGGCGGACGGACATTGACCTTTTTTGATCAGGACATCATGAAACGTCCAGAAAAAAAATTTGAGCCGAATCGGAGAGGTTGACCATTTGCATGAAAACATAGGTTGATTATTCAAGGAATAACCAACCAAAATGGATTTATGAGATTTTTTGCAATCAAGGTGTGTGATTTTCCATTAAATTCTGAACGCTGAATCCAATGAAAAGGGTCCCAGAATGATTGGCACCCACTGCAAGAGGTTATGGGTCAAAATGGCTATCTAATTTTTTACCACCAAAATCGAGCGGAGGGGGGTCGAAATGTGTATTTCAATTAACGGATTTTCGACGATTTAGTTGTGTGGGGTATTATTTTCGACTAAATTGTGGACGCTGAATCGAATGATAGGCACCCATTGGAAGAGCTTATGGGTCAAAATGGGTGTCCGATTTTAGTAAATTTGGTCATCTAACACACGCACTAGAAATCATCGGTGATGGTTCAAGTCTTGCTGACGTTGAATGTTTGTACATTCTTCATTTTTTAAAAAACCTCATATAACTTTTATTAAATATCATATATATTTTAAATTAAATATGCCTTTATTATATTAGTTGTAAATTATATATATATATAATATAAGTAACAAGATGTCATTAGACCCTGCTATATTTAAAAAAATGTTTTAGAGTTGCTTCTAGGTATCAGGTATGTTTTTCCATGAAACAGAGATGCATTAAAGAAAATGTAGATCATTGGGTATGACTAAAATCATACTAGACAATAATATGTAATATTGTTCTCATGGATATAAGTTGAGAAACAAGGCCCGTATGTGAAAGTAACGGTGAATTCGACCCTGTCATTTGGTATTGAGATAAAACGCAGTCGTTTTAGGTTATTATGTATCATTTGAATGCTAACTTTATATTTCCATGTTTTGCTTCGATTAGCCCAAACGCTATGACATTTCTCGTCACAGGGTATTCCAAGATATCTACAATCAATGGCTCCAAATTATTCTTCAATAGTTTGTTATTATAGGATGATTTCGCTATCACAGAGGTATTCAAAGAGAGAAATTACCTATCCCGAGACAGAAACCGACTCTTATTTCCAAAAAGTACCATTTTCCGGGATGTTCTAACTTTCGGTATGCATCATCAATTTGGGACCTATTTGAACACGCGCCTCTGCCTACCACAAAAACGCCTTTTCAAAATACGCATTTTCATCCACATCGCTTATACCAGTATTATAGATCTTTAGAAAAATCCAAAATGTGTTTTTTTTATTTTTATGGATTTCGAGATTTTTGGCGACCTAGGCGTGTAGAGTATCATTTTCAACAATTTAGGACGCTGAATCTAATGAACGATTGGCACCTACTGGAAGAGGTTTTGGGTGAATATGGGTATCTATCTACCTATTTTGATTCTGGGTTTTTGAAATTTCTAGTACCTTTGCGTGTGAGGTATCATTCTCCACTAAACTATGGATCCTAAATCGATTAGAATGAGTCACCATTCGTCTGGTCCAAGAAATAACCAACCCCTGTGAAAGAATTCGCAGTGTTTTTCTTGGAGGAAAAGTATGGGGGAAAACAGTGTGGAGTGTGGAGTGAGATTTATTGTCCAACAACTTCACACATACTTTCGCCTAATTTGGGCGGATTGGGCTGAAACGGTTCAGGGACAAACTAAAGCCAAAAAAGGATTCCTGACCAAAATTTTCGATTTTTAGACATTTTCAAACTCTCACATTTTGGTGGTGGTGGAGTTGATTCAAGGAATAGGTAATCAACAAAAACGTGACATTTTGGGAAGTGACCACAATCTGGCTCTAGTTTGCCCTCGAAACCTTCATGCCCAACCACTCAAAGAGCAGGCAGGGTATGAATAAGAATGGGTATTTAGACATTGAGTTATCGAGATGATTGGGTACCTCCGCATGAGAAGTATCATTTTCCATTGAATTTCAGACACCAATTCGATTGAGATTGGATAAACGGAAGCAGGGTTTTGGTTGGTTATTCCTTGAATAATCAATTTATGTTTTCATGATAATGGTCAACCTCTCCGATTCGGCTCAAATTTTTTTTCTGGACGTTACATGGTGTCTGGATCAAAAAAGGTCAATGTCCGTCCGCCGTATGCCGTCCATTGTCCGCGCCGTTTTTGGTATTTCTGGTACCTAGGCGTGTGGGGTATAACTTTCCACTAAATTTTGGACGCTAAATTCAATGAAGTGGGTCTCAGAACGATTGGCACCCACTGGGAGAAGTTATGGGTCAAATTGTGTATGTATTACCCATTTTGAATATGTGTTTTCGGGATTTCTGGTACCTAGGCGTGTGGGGTATCATTTTCCACTAAATTTTGGACGCTGAATTCAATTAAGTGTGTCC
>CM034006.1:24473776-24555982 GCA_019603395.1 Cyrtorhinus lividipennis
CCGATTCGGCTCAAATTTTTTTCTGGACGTTTCATGATGTCCTGATCAAAAAAGGTCAATGTCCGTCCGCCATACGCCATCCGCCGTCCGCCGTCCACGCCGTTTTTGGTAGTAGAAATTTTTCTAAAAATCGGAAATTTGGGTCAGGGGTCTGTTCCCGGCCTAGGACGGTCCTCCAAGCTTTTCAGCCTGATCGGACCAAATTTGGGCGGGGTAGGGGTCAAAATGTGTTTTTTGAAAAATGGATTTTCGAGATTTTGGGCGATTTAGGCGAGTGGGGTATCATTTTCCACTAAATTTTGGACGCTGAATCCAATGAAATGGGTCCCAAAACGATCGGCACCCACTGGAAGAAGTTATGGGTCAAATTGGGTATATATTACCCATTTTGAATATGTGTTTTTGAGATTTCTGGAACCTAGGCGTGTGGGGTATCATTTTCCGCTAAATCTTGGACGCTAATTTCAATGAAGTGGGTCCCGGAACGATTGGCACCCTCTGGAAGAAGTTATGGGTCAAATTGGGTATATATTACCCATTTTGAATATGCGTTTTCGAGATTTCCGGTACCTGGGCGTGTGGGGTATCATTTTCTACTAAATTCTGGATCCTGAATCGATTGGAATAGGTCTGGGACCCGCCGCACCCACTGTTTCCCCATTTCCCCCATGTTGAAGAAATGAGTCTCCATGCGCCAGGTCCGAGGAATAACCAACCCCTGTGTAAGAATTTGCAGCGTTTTTTTGATCAGGACATCATGAAACGTCCAGAAAAAAATTTTGAGCCGAATTGGAGAGGTTGACCATTTGCATGAAAACATAGGTTGATTATTCAAGGAATAACCAACCAAAAGGTCAATGTCCGTCCGCCGTCCGCCGTCCACGCTGTTTTTGGTAGTAGAAAATTTTCTAAAAATCTGAAATTTGGGTCAGGGGTCTGTTCCCGGCCTAGGACGGTCCTCCAAGCTTTTCAGCCCGATCGGACCAAATTTGGGCGGGGTAGGGGTCAAAATGTGTTTTTTGAAAAATGGATTTTCGATATTTTGGGCGATTTAGGCGGTGGGGTATCATTTTCCACTAAAGTTTGGATGCTGAATCCAATGAAATGGGATCTGGGAGACAGAAACAAGAGGAAGATGGACGGCTCGACTGGTGCCCAATATACGTCCCTGGCTAGAGAGGAAACACGGTGAAGTTAACTATCATATAACGCAGTTCCTCTCGGGTCACGGGATGTTCTATCAGTATCTCCATAGGATGCGCATTGTGGAATCTCCAGGATGCCTACATTGCACCAACGAAGAGGACAGCGCTCAACACACATTCTTCGAATGCGAGAGGTGGGAGGGAGAGCGATGGCAAATTGCAAGGGAGCTAGAAATGACCAGCCCTCCCACCCCCGAGGATATGATGACCAAGATGCTCGAAAGCCAGTCAATGTGGAATGCCGTGGCAGGGTACATCCGGAACATCCTGGAAGGCAAGCTCGTCGAGGAAAGGGCCCGGCAACGGGAACTGCAGGCATACGGGACCAGCTAGCAGGCAGAAATCGGAACCCAGCCTGAAGTAATGTAAAGTAAAAAAAAGTAAAGTAAACAAGGACTTTCACCTTGGATTTTCGTCCGACTACCTTGGTCAGGTGTCGCGGACGTCGTCAGCCGTCCTCCAAAGGAGATCGTAAATTGATCTGACGATTTCGCTCGTGGCTACTTATTGCCTCACCCCCTTAAGTGAAGAGGACGAATATGAGGGTCAAGACAAACAAGTTGCTCTAGCCAGGATTCGAACCCTGGCCGCTCGTGTACCACACCAATCCTTCGTCTATTCCACTAGACTACCGAGCGCCCCTACTGGCCTGAAGTAATGTGTCAAACAGTTCCGGGCTGGGCCCCAACGTGGGAAAAGGGGGTGAGGTTTTTAGTGGGTAAAAATCTCCACATACCCGGGTCTTTGGTTGCGGTCCCCCCCGATATCTTATAAAGATTTTCCTCACCTTCCTCCGGGGGGAAAAAAAAAAAAAAAAAAAAAAAAAAAAAAAAAAAAAAAAAAAAAAAAAAAAAAAAAAAAAAAAAAAAAAAAAAAAAAAAAAAAAAAAAAAAAAAAAAAACATCCACTACAAAAATATCAAATAAATCAAAAATATAAAAATATATATAATATTTTCCACTACATTTTGGATCCTGAATCGATTGGAAATCGATTTGGAGTCTGGGACCCGCCGCACCCACCGTTTTCCCCATTTCCCCAAAGTTTTTAAAACAGTTTCCATGCGCCTGGTCCGAGGAATAACCAACCCCTGTGTAAGAATTTGCAGAGTTTTTAAAAATCTTTCTACGACTTACGAAAAGACTTACCGCGTGGACAGCGGACGGCATACAGTGGACGGACATTTGGGTTATGGTTGATTATTCCTTGAATATTCATTGTTCCGCCCGCCTTCCACGCTTTCCTGAGTACATAGTATACAATTTTTAATAGCTGAAAGGTCACGGATTTGTTTTCGACCCCATTTGGTCTTCGAAACTTGTCAGCACAATCGGCCAAAATTTGGGTAGGGTATGGGTAAATATGTGTTTTTAATTCAATTTTCGGTACTTTTTGGGAATTAGGCTTATGGGGTATCATGTTCTACTAAATTTCGGACGCTGAATCCATTGAGTCCCACACCAATTGGTGTCCATCAGAGGTGGGCATGGGTCAACATGGGTACCTAACCACTTGTTTTAAAAGTGGGGAAAAGTTTCCGAGAAAAATTAATTACAAATGCCCTTCTTGACTCATACTCCTACGTTCGGCACTTAGTCCGGGAAGAATATATAACCAAAAGCACGAGCGTACAAGCTACAAAATTGAGTGGGTTTTGTTTGATTGTGGCAGATGCTCCCTGCAACCACCTGCCTGTGAGCTGTGAATCATGCGGGCCACCGGCAATCATGTGACAGTATAATCTTCTAGAACGCGGCAGGCAGCTCTGTTCATATTTTGGGGGTGGTTTAAATTAAAGGCTTTTGTAGGGTTATCAACGTCAATGTGACAGGTATGTGTTCGTGCACGGACACAGTGTGCCGAATATCCTTGAAATCCAGGAAAACTTATGGTATCACGTAAATCAGGATTCAGAGTTTTTTTTTTTTTTTTTTTTTTTTTTTTTTTTTTTTTTTTTTGGACCCGACTGTTATTGATTGTCATTAAGAGTTCACTTTCACTTTTCAAAAAGTAAAATTCCGTTCAAAATACGATTACACTTTTTTGAAAAATGTGTTTATCTATTTGTAAGGTACAACAGGTACAAATTATGTATACACAAACAGGTACGGCACTTCAATGAATGATTTTCTCTGCACCAAGTCTTGTTGCTTAGACCTCTTCAGTTTCCTTCAAGAGGTTGTCGAATTCATGCAACATGACTGCTTCTGCGTTGACATGGCCTTCTAGGCAGTCCAGATGAGAGATGGCAGTTTTCTTGATGACTTCTTCTGCAGTCTCCTTTAAAGTTGTCGACGTCAAGCAACTTGACTGCTTTTGTGTTGACATAACTTTCTAGGAACTCCAAATGATCGACAACTTTTTGACACGCGCTTTCCATTGTAGCTTCCCATCTCAGTAATTCCTGTCATTTCCAGGCTGTATGTCATAAGCGCAAAAGTATACCAATCAAAAGCGCAAGCCCGGGATCGGACACGTCAAAAGCGCAAATCTGTGGTAAATGACCATTGCGCAAAAATGCACCAAGTGGCAACGTCGCGCCAGATGGAAAGTGCAGCCTCTGACGGTAATTTGTGGGAAAACTCTTCTTATGCCTACATGTGCACTAGATTCGAAGTCCAGAATTGCAGTTGAAGGGGTGAACTCTACGCTGACTTTTTCTCTGATGACAGAACGGAGGATGCACCACATGGTTTCATAGGTTGATGACGTTTTTGATGGTAGCAGGAAATATACTACCGGTATGTACGCTTTGTTGGCGTAAACATGAATAGAGTAAAGCTGCGTGAAAAGACGGGGTGAAGCATAAAAAGTGCCATCAGCCAAAATCGTTGGTCCATGACCAGCAAGAAACTTGAGTCCTTTTTGGGAAGCGAACATCACGATTTCCTGGTCACAGAAGCCAAAGGCGAAAATTTCCCCACGACTGGTTGTTATAAGGTGAGTTGTGAGCTGTTCCATGAGTTCAGAAATTGTTTTTGCAGAAGCCGGAGTCACCTTTCTTCGTGTTCTGTACATACTTTGTTTGACATTGTTCTAGTCCTCGAAGTCTGTGCGGAGATGCGACTCAATAACATTTCTACGTCAACAGAACAGAGCTCAACATTACCCGGCGTTGCCGGAGTTCCTATCCAGCGAGACTTTGCGCTTCTGATGGCATCAAAAGCGCAAACTCAGATGATCCCTCATTAGGATGGAATTTGCGCTTTCGATAGTCACCGCATTTCCAGATACTAAGCCTCAATTAAATATGGAATGACCTTGTCATTGAGATGAGTGAGTTCATGAAGGTCGCTTACATCGGCCAAATCGACTCGTACTCAGTTATCGACGTTCATTCTAATTCTTCATATCGCCGTCCATTTTCGATGTTTCTAATGGATTCTTGGATAAACTGTGGAAGGAGTGTTTTATGTGGTCTTAACTCAGTTTTAACAGGTCTTATCCCCTTGTAGAAATTCGGCCCTCAACTATGAGAACTTTGACTAAATTCTAGAGGACTGGTTTGTCGAATTATTAACAACATGAAATCAGTGCTGGTCATCACATTTGAAGTGTGCCGAATAGTCTAGAGAAAATAGCTGGAGAAAAAAAAAAACTCATGACTTTGTCAGTGGGGTATGTTGAGGCCGATAAGTAGCTCAAGTTTGAGCTGAAGACAATGCCTCCTCGATGCAGGACGCACTGATCAGGGCTGGTTTCCGCAGCGCACACTTCCATTGCCACGTGGATCTTTCGGACGCCCTTCAATTAAATTGAACTTTTACAATTATGGTGTTGAACAAGAAGGTTGTGTCAATCTTTACTCATGGTAGACCGGGGTAATTGGAGCCTCAAAATTCTTGAGTAGGTACAACATCTGATCAACTTGACTCCCGGAAACCTTCGTGAATTATTCCCAACTGACGCTGACGAGTAAGGTGAGTTTAGAGCAGATACAGTCCCAAATGTTTCAGATGACCAAGGCATTCAGGGGGAAAACACGGGTTGGTTATTCCTCGAATGGGGGAAACAGTGGGTGTGACGGGTCCCGGACCCATTCCAATCAATTCAGGGTCCAAAACTTAGTGGAAAATGATACCCCGCACGCCTAGGTACCAGAAATCCCGAAAACACATACATATTTAAAATGGGTAATAAATACCCAATTTGACCCGTAACTTCTTCCAGTGGGTGCCAATCGTTCTGGGACCAATTTGATTGGATTCAGCGTCCAAAATTTAGTGGAAAATGATACCCTACTCGCCTAGATCGCCCAAAATCTCAAGCATTGGCAATAGCATGATAACAATAACTCTAGTGTTGCATCAACGTAAAGTATGTATCTTTCAATTAATGTTATTCAAGTCCTTGTGCACAGAAGGCAGCGAAAAACAAACTAAAAATGATGAATGGAAGCAAATATAATCATGTCTACATTTTTGTCGTGTAGTAGGTGATTGATATTCGATGTACAGTTCGCGCTTTTCAGGCGAAGCCAAAGTCATTTTAGGGAAATCTCAAATTTAGCTTTTCAGTTCTTAAAAAAAAAAATCTGCAAATTCTTACACACGGGTTGGTTATTCCTCGAATGGGGGAAACAGTGGGTGTGGCGGGTCCCAGACCCATTCCAATCGATTCAGGGTCCAAAATTTAGTGGAATATGATACCCCACACGCCTAGGCACCAGAAATCCTGACACATACAAAATGGGTGGATACATACCCATTTTGCCCATAACTTCTTCCGGTGGGTGCCAATCGTTCTGGGACACACATCATTGAATTCAGCGTCCAAAATTTAGTGGAAAATGATACTCCACACGCCTAGGTAGCAGAAATCCCGAAAACACATAATCAAATTGGGTAATAAATACCCAATTTGACCCATAACTTCTTCCAGTGGGTGCCAATTGTTCTGGGACCCATTTTATTGGATTCAGCGTCCAAAATTTAGTGGAAAATGACACCCCACTCGCCTAAATCACCCAAAATCTCGAAAATCCATTTTTCAAAAACCCCTACCCCCTCCAAATTTGGTCCGATCGGGCTGAAAAGTTTCGAGGACCCATCTCGGCTGGGAACAGACCCCTGACCCAAATTTCAGATTTTTAGAAAATTTTCTACTACCAAAAATGGCGTGGACAATGGACGGCGGACGGCGTACGGCGGACGGACATTGACCTTTTTTGATCAGGACATCATGAAACGTCCAGAAAAAAATTTTGAGCCGAATCGGAGAGGTTGACCATTATCATGAAAACATAGGTTGATTATTCAAGGAATAACCAACCAAAACTATGTGTTGCTTGTTATTTTTCTAAGTTCAATTTTATGGTTTCTGTTAAGCGAGCCTACGCTTAACACTGTAACAATATGCATCTCGATCACAAGGATTAACCTCATTGCAAGAAAATAAACGTACATTTCCTTCGGAACGGTGGGCTTACTTATCGTGACGTCAATGCTCGGTTGAGAGAGATAAGCGAACGCCACCGATAAGTTCCGTTTCTTCCGTCTATCCACCTGCGCCCTAAACTTCGAAACTATGCGGGTCCAACGATCTTTCCCACGGGTTGTGCTCATCTAACCATATCTTGTTATGTGGCATAAACAAAAGAGTACGTATCAATTCTACTTGTAGCAGACAAATGGAATATTATTGAATCGACGGGTTTGTTTCATTTTAATGAAAAAGGTGAGACGAGATCTAGTGCACTCTGCCGAACTCTTAACCTTCCATATTTCAGATAAACTTAAAAGAATTCCCTCAAATTCCCCGCTATTCCTTGTCATTGAGCATAATCTTGAAATGAGGTGGACTAGGGTAAGAGAAAATCAGAGGTGAGGGGAACAGGGCAATTTTTTGGTTGGTTATTCCTTGAATAATCAACCTGTTTTCATGCAAAAGGTCAACCTCTCCGATTCGGCTCAAAATTTGTTTCTGGACGTTTCATGGTGTCTAAACAAATAAGGTCAATGTCCGTCCGCCGTACGCCGTCCATTGTCCGCGCCGTTTTTGGTAGTAGAAAATTTTCTAAAAATCTGAAATTTGATTCAGGGGTCTGTTCCTGGCCTAGAACGGTCCTCGAAACTTTTCAGCCTGATCGGAACGAATTTGGGCGGGGTAGGGGTCAAAATGTGTTTTTTGGTGTTATTACCTCAGCTTGACCTGGGGATTTTGATCCCCTTAATATCAAAAGCTATGAAATTCCTTCGTCGTGGATTGCACGCCTAGATTGCAAAAAATCTCAAAAATCAATTTTTGGAAATTCACATTTTGACCCCTACCTCACCCAAATTTGGTCCAATCGGGTTGAAAAGTTTCGAGGACCAACTAGAGCCATGAATGGACCCCTGACCAATATTTCAGATTTTTTGAATAATTTCTACTACCAAAGTCAGCGTGGACGGGCATTTGCTCATTTTGATCTAGACACCTCGAAACGTCCAGAAAAGAATTTTGGGCCGAATCGGAGAGATTGACTTTTTACATGGAAACATAGAGTTGCAAGCTGGCACCTGTGCCAGTCAAATGGGCTGCCGGCGTCGCAGGGTCAATGACCTGTGGAGGACTCACTCTCCAACATTCTTGCACCATAATGAATTGGCTGGAACCTTCCCTTTCGCTCGAGACAACACATGGAGTTCCCAGAACCAGGGAAGGTTCAAGAAGGTACTCAACCAAGGCTGCCAGTATAAAAGGGACCCCAGGAACGCCGCGGAGTTCAGTTCAAATTGGAGTCCAAATATAAACGCATGTTATAAATTGTGCCGTGTTATAAATAGTGCGACAACCGTGTATTGTGCCTTGTGATTGTGTCATTGTGTAAGTGCGCGAATGTGAACAGTGTATTTTTAGTGATAAATTATTACTAAAAACATAAATAGTTACAATAGGTTGATTATTCAAGGAATAACCAACCAAAACGATTGTGGAAGAATTTGCAACGTTTCCCATGCTTCTGGTTTTGGTTGGTTATTCCTTGAATAGTCAACCTATGTTTTCATGCAAATGGTCAACCTCTCCGATTCGGCTCAAAATTTTTTTCTGGACGTTTCATGATGTCTAGATCAAAAAAGGTCAATGTCCGTCCGCCGTACGCCGTCCGCCGTCCACGCCGTTTTTGGTAGTAGACAATTTTCTAAAAATCTGAAATTTGGGTCAGGGGTCTGTTCCCGGCCTAGGACGATCCTCCAAGCTTTTCAGCCCGATCGGACCAAATTTGGGCGGGGTAGGGGTCAAAATGTGTTTTTTGAAAAATGGATTTTCGAGATTTTGGGCGATTTAGGCGAGTGGGGTATCATTTTCCACTAAATTTTGGAAGCTGAATCCAATGAAGTGGGTCTCAGGACGATTGGCACCCACTGGAAGAAGTTATGGGTCAAATTGGGTATATATCACCCATTTTAAATATGTGTTTTTGAGATTTCTGGAACCTAGGCGTGTGGGGTACCATTTTCCGCTAAATCTTGGAAGCTGAATCCAATGAAGTGGGTCTCAGGACGATTGGCACCCACTGGAAGAAGTTATGGGTCAAATTGGGTATATATCACCCATTTTAAATATGTGTTTATGAGATTTCTGGTACCTGGGCGTGTAGGGTATCATTTTCCACTAAATCATGGACACTGAATCGATTGGAATGGGTCTGGGACCCGCCGCACCCACCGTTATCCCCATTTTTCCCATGTTGAAGAAATGAGTCTACTTGCGCCTGGTCTGACGAATAACCAACCCCTGTGTAAGAATTTGCAGCGTTTTATTTTATGCCAAGCGCGTAGTGCCCAGCATAAAAATGTATATATATATATATATATTATATACGACTGAAGCTTCAACTTGAATGAAGTCTAATTTGCAATAATTCATAGCAGCTTTTGACCTCAAATAATCCATGAGAAGGAATCACGCATTTTACAGAACAGGTCTTTCTAGGAATGAGAGCGAGTACTTACGAGAAAATGTATCCTCAAGAGCCTCAAGTGAGTTGAAAAATGAAATAGGAGTTTTGAGAATCCTTAAGCGATCATGGAGGAAGGTGCGTGTTGACACAAGTTGTGGTTGACACAAGCGAGGGCGATGGAGGGAGACGCAAAGCTGGACAGCCGTATCTTCATGCCGCCCCGAATTGAGATTCCGACGACTCGACAATTCCCGAGGTTACAGAAATATAACTGGAGACGACTTAGGCCCAAGGAGTCGTCATCTCTAATGGGGAGAGCTTAGAAGAGAAAAAAAAAGAAAAAGTTTTTTTTTTTTTTAAGGATGCGTCGAGATAAGGGGCACTCAATATATGACGAGGTATTCCTCTTCCCGACGTGCTCATTCGAACCCATTGCAAATCCTGCCCAAATCGCGGGGCAGGAGGCAAATCGCTAGTCGAACCCTCATCATCAAAATCTGCGCGTAGAACGCTGCAAATTCTCCCACAAAGGTTGATTATTTCTTAGAGGAGGTGTGTAAAAAAAAAATCTGCAAATTCTTACACACGGGTTGGTTATTCCTCGAATGGGTTTCCCCCATTGGGTGTGGCGGGTCGCAGACCCATTCCAATCGATTCCCGGTCCAAAATTTAGTGGAATATGATACCCCACACGCCCAGGTACCAGAAATCCCGAAAACACATATGTATTCAAAATGGGTTATATATACCCAATTTGACCCATTACTTCTTCCAGTGGGTGCCAATTGTTCTGGAACACACATCATTGAATTCAGCGTCCAAAATTTAGTGGAAAACTATACCCCACACGCCTAGGTAGCAGAAATCCCGAAAATACATATTCAAAATGGGTAATAAATACCCAATTGGACCCATTACTTCTTCCAGTGGGTGCCAATCGTTCTGGGACCCGTTTCATTGGATTCAGCATCCAAAATTTAGTGGAAAATGACACCCTACTCGCCTAGATCGCCCAAAATCTCGAAAATCCATTTTTCAAAAAACACATTTTGACCCCCCCCCCCCCTCCCCAATTTGGTCCGATCGGGCTGAAAAGTTTCGAGGACCCGTCTCGGCCGGGAACAGACCCCTGTCCCAAATTTCAGATTTTTAGAAAATTTTCTACTACCAAAAACGGCGCGGACGATGGACGGCGTACGGGACGGACATCGACCTTTTCTGCTACCTAGGCGTGTGGGGTATCATTTTCCACTAAATTTTGGACGCTGAATTCAATGGTGTGTGTCCCAGATCGATTGGCACCCACCGGAAGAATTTATGGGTCAAAATGGGTATGTATCCACCCATTTTGTATGTGTCAGGATTTCTGGTGCCTAGGCGTGTGGGGTATCATATTCCACTAAATGTTGGACCCTGAATCGATTGGATTGGGTCTGGGACCCGCCACACCCACTGTTTCCCCCATTTGAGGAATAACCAACCCGTGTTTTTGATCCAGACACCATGAAACGTCCAGAAAAAAATTTTGAGCCGAATCGGAGAGGTTGGTTGACCATTATCATGAAAACATAGGTTGATTATTCAAAAAATAACCAACCAAAAGCCAAAAGTCCGTCCGCCGTAAGTCGTATGTTGTTCACCGTCCGTGCCGCTTTTGGCAAAAGAAAATTTTCTGAAAATCTGATATTTCGGTCAGGGACCCGTTTCCAGCTTTAGTTGGTCCTGGAAACTTTTCAACCCGATCGAACCAAATTTGGGCGGGGTAGGATAATGTGTTTTTTGAAATATGGGTTTTCGAGATTTTTGGCGATCTAGGCGAGTGGGGTATCATTTTCCACTAAATTTTGGACGCTGAATCCAATGAAATGGGTCCCGGAGAGATTGACGCACTCTGGATGAGGTTATGGGTCAAGGTGGGTGCTTACCTACCCATTTTGAATGTGTGTTTTCGAGATTTCCGGTAGCTAGGCGTGTGGAGTATCATTTTCCACCAAATCGTTTCATGGTGTCTGGATCGAAAAAGGTCCATGTCCGCCCACCGTACGCCGTACGCCGTCGCGTTTTTGGTATTTCTGGTACCTGGGCGTGTGGGTTATCATTTTCCACAAATTTCTGGTACCTGGGCGTGTGGGTTATCATTTTCCACAAATTTTTGGACCCTGAATTGATTGGACTGGGTCCGAGGCCCGCCACACTCACTGTTTCTCCATATTTTCTCCATGTTGAAGAAATGAGTCTCCATGTGCCCAGTCCGAGGAATAACCAACCCATGTGTATGAATTTGTGTATGAATTTTAGAAAATTCCTCCTAGGTTCTAAAAACGGAGTAGACAGTGTACGGCGGACAGTGAAAGACAGACCGACATTTTGCATCTTTTGATCTGGACATCATGAAACGTATAACGTCAAATTTTGGAGTCAATCGGAGAGGTTGATCTCGGGTATGAAAACATAGGTTGAGAATCGTAGAGGTTCCGGTAATATGAACGTAGTTAGACCTACAAATGACAAAAGCCAGTTTCTTCCTCCTTGACAATTTGAGACCAGTTTGATAAAAACTGGCACATTCAAAAAAATTAAGATCAATTAAATAATAATGAATGGTTATGGAGAAATTCACAGGGTTTTCACAACACATCCTGCCCATCATGAACCTTCAGTTGTGTGGCAAAGATGATTTAGCAATCTAGTATCGATTAAAAGCCTCAGTTCACAATGAGGCAAGTAATTTTCAATCTACCCTTTTGTACTGATCTAAATAGGTATCAGTGTACGTAAAAATAACCTCTATAAGAAATGCTGACCTCAATAGAACGTATCAACGACTGAGATTCTTCTTTGTCAGATAATCCCTTCGGTGACTTAACACTTAGCTTCTTGATTAAATTTTTCAAAGCGTAATGACCGCCAAATAAGATAAAAGGAGCTGCGATGGATGGATATACAGAACTCATCACAGTCTATAGTCAACAGTAAAGAACTGGAATGCAAGGTAGTACAAATTTCCCCAATGGACTTGCTTATCCGCACAGACAAAAGACCACAGATCCCCCAAAACTGAGATTCAACTCAAAAGCGTTTCCTAATCTAATCTATCAACAAGGTGAAAAGATATGAATGTGGAAACTCACATTGCGACCTGTCGTCATGTGAGAGTCGATCTGAGGGGATACGATAGAAAGTAATGTGCTTGGACAGGACACCCTACCATTCGCGTTTTATTCGAGTAAATCTTATTGGTCAAGATACGATTCTCCAGATTTTTTAGAATCAAAGCCTACAACGGGTTTCAGCTGCCTTTACGAATACAGGTTACTGCTGACACCATACATCGATTCGTTAGGGGTACGTCACAATGACTAATCCACCAGCAACTCGTAGCTCAGTGTGATCAAGGAGCGAGGAAAATGTCTTAAAAAAAATTAGTTGTCTCGTGTGGAGATACAAATAGTTCACACAAAATAAATGTCCGGAAAATTTGCAAATTTTCAACTTCGTAAGTCAATGAAACAGCACTATTATGGTCTTATATTGCGGGGCGAATATGCTTGCACTCTTCTCCCTTTGCTTCACCCTTGAAAGTAGGCCATTTCTCATACTCTAGGGGAGAGATTGATTCCTCCTTCCATGGTCTGAAGACAGCCCGGGCTTGCTAAGTCTGCGTAGCTCAATAAAAAGTGGTTCTCTCCCATTTTCAATCTTGAATTCACCTTTACTCCTCTTCTGATCCAAAGGGACTGTACCTCGAAACACACACAAAGCCTCCCAGAAAATATTCAGGTTTAAACGCGATGTACCTGGAACTTTCCCAGGGTCCACATTACCATACTTCCTCTTACTAATCAACAGCGTCACCAGGCGCTTTTGCGCTAAGGTCCGCTGTCTATTGTTTGCTGATGAAATGAATATCTTCAGTTGGGTGCAATTTCTAACAGCTGAGAGGCCATTCGGTCTGCCATTCACCGTGTTGAGGCTTGGTCAGGTGAAAATCAACTATTCCTCAACTCCTCCATGTGCTCTGGGCCCTCTCGTTATATGTGCTGAGGCAGTCGACTATGGGATTCGTTTTGATGAGCGCCTGACCTTTTCGAGGCACCTTGAGGGATTCCTTAAACGAAATACCATGTAAAAATGTAATACCTCTACAAAGCTCTTGAGTAGGTACGCCTTCTCACTCTGGTCCCGGTTATACAGTTCATCGTTACATCATCGAGAGCGTCCAAGGAAGGCTATATCACCTGCAAGAACGGGTACCTCGGGAAGTCGTCGATTTCGGCAGACCTCATCATCCTGCTTCATAAGATCAGCAAGGATCCCTGGTGCCTTGCTCTAGGCCAAAATATGCCTCCTGGCTCTTAGTCACTCGGCTTGTTCGTTGCTACTGTTTTACATTCCCTTCTCGTCAACAAATTATCAGCTGAGTTGCCCCCTCCAAAGAATAATACATTACGCCAACTTATTTCTTACTCATTTCTCCGATTTTGATCATTTCCACTACTCCCTACGTTCCCTCAAGTGTCTTATCGTATCGTCTTCTTTCAACTCTTCTGTAATATTTTGTTATTGGGCTTGCCCGTAAATACTTAAAAATGAGCAATAAACAACCCTACCACCACCTCTCGGCTCGGCATGACGTGCCTGAAAGACGTAAACTTCAGCTGATTCCCATTCAGTGCATAATGTACGTAAGGCAGGTAAATAAGCATCTGAAAATCACCACTTTGGTTTGTACCAACCTTGTTTGTTGTTTTGGACAATTAATGGAGGAGAATCGAGAACTCGGGTGTGTTTTGTATTAAGTATTATAACGATGAGCAAAATTACTTATGACGATGAAACGTGTGTCAAATTTTTGGGCGGTCGGTGGCGGTCCATGCATCCTGAAGATCCATTCAATTCCTTCTTCGAGAACATGAAGAAAACCTCCCTGACTCAATGAGACGTCCCACAACGACGACAAAATTATGTTGAGGTTATCTATTTCAAGCATTTTTGGTTGGTTATTCCTTGAATAATCAACCTATATTTTCATGCAAAAGTTCAACCTCTCCGATTTGGCTCAAAAAATTTTTCTGGACGTTTCATGATGTCTAGATCAAATAAGGTCAATGTCCGTACGCCGTCCACGCCGACTTTGGTAGTAGAAATTATTCAAAAAATCTGAAATTTGGGTCAGGGGTCCGTTCATGGCTCTAGTTGGTCCTCAAAGCTTTTCAACCCGATCGGACCAAATTTGGGTGGGGTATGGGTTAAAATGTGAATTTTGAAAAATGGATTTTTGCGATTTTTTGCAATCTAGGAGTGTGGGGTATCATTTTCCACTACATTCTGGACGCTAAATCCAATGTGATGGGTCCCAGAACGATTGGAACCCATTGGAAGAGGTTATGGGTCAAAATGGGTATCTATTACCCATTTTGGTTGGTTATTCCTTGAATAATAAACCTATGTTTTCATGCAAATGGTCAACCTCTCCGATTCGGCTCAAAAATTTTTTCTGGACGTTTCATGGTGTCTAGATTGCTAGAGTGCTATCGTGTTGATAAGCTAACGTATTTTAAGCTCAATCTTTATCTACCTTTCACAATCTTCGGCAAATATTGGCTCCGAATAGGTGCTTTAATTTAAGTCCTGCACATTGAGTGATCACAATGAACAGATGGTCCAACTTTTATCAAACTTCACACACCACCTGCTCCGACGACAACTAATGAGAAAACATGGACATTGAAATATTTTACGTGCACTCAATATTTTCTTGTTCATGACATTCTCCACCTGGGGCTCTCGTTCACGGGGGTAAGCCAACAAGCAAACAATGTCGCCCTGTGAAATGGCACTCCCAGGACGTATCAACTGTCAGAGATAAGCGAGCGCCTAATCCTCAGATAACTGAATCCTTCAAGAACAAATGTGGAGGCAAACGAGGAAAAATCGTTCGTGAGAAATATTCTCTAGGTTAATCATAATTTCTTTTAATGTTATTGTTATTTATTTTTTACTTAGTAAGACACATTGAACACTGTATACATAAATATAGGTAAAGTCTTCTATCCAATGGTCATTGGTCTGTCATTTTAGTACACACACATTTTCACCCTATACCCTGAAACCTCATCCTCCCCTATCAATTGGCAGCCGTGGGCTGTGTTTTCCTTATTTTCGTATTCTGTGTGTAGTCTTTGTCGCTCTTATTGGTTCACGATTAATTGTTTTCTTGTTATGTTCCATTGTAAAATGGTTTTTATCTATTTATTCGGCTCTGTTAGCATAATATGGGCTGTGTGTTTCCTCCTTCCTAGCTTGAACGAAGGACTCCTGCAGGTTTATCTAGCACTAAAAAAAGAGTACAAAATTGCTTTTAAGACGCAAAAGAAGTGAACACCTCGATGGCTTTGAAGTCGGATTTTGCCAACAGCAGAAACCCCAGGGAGTTCTGGCGAGCAGTGAAAAAAATGAGAAAAATGCCGCTCCGTGGAAGCAAGCTGACAATGAAGTGCATTGAGGAATTCTATTCCGGCCTCTACCCTGATCCGAATGGTGCCCAGTGTGAGGAGAATGAATCCTTCTTAGGAACATTTGACGACACCTTGGACACTGAAGTGACTGAAAGCGAGCTTTTGAAATCAATAGCCTCGTTCAAAGACAATAAAGCTCCTGGGAGGGACGGAATAGCTTATGAATTCTACAAGAATCTTCCACCAAATTGGTTAGGGTTCATGAAAGATTTCTTCAACCGCATTATAGAAACCGTAACCATCCCAACAAACCTGGCTGCCTTCAAAACGTTCCTGCTCTTCAAAAAAGGGGACGAATCCGACCCAGCAAATTACCGCGGTATTTCACTGCTTAACACCCTCCTAAAAGTGCTAAACCAGATTCTCCTGAGCAGGCTTCATCGTTTCGCCGAAAAAGAGGGACTTCTGCCTGAAAACCAGAATGGCTTTAGAACTGGTAGAGGACCGTCCTAGGCCGGGATCAGACCCCTGACCCAAATTTCAGGTTTTTAGAAAATTTTCTACTACCAAAATCGGCGCGGACGGCGGACGGACGTTGACCTTTTTTGATCTAGACACCTTGAAACGTCCAGAAAAAATTTTTGAGCCGAATCGGAGAAACATAGGTGTAAAACATATACCTTTTGCAAAAAACATAGGTTTTGAATTTCGAAAAATGGATTTTTGACAATCAAGGTGTGTGGGGTATCATTTTCCACTAAATTTTGGACGCTGAATCCGATGAAAATGGTCCCAGAAGGATTAGTGCTGACTGGAAGAGGTTATGGGTCAAATTGAGTATCTATTACCCATTTCGAATGTGTGTTTTCGAGATTTCTGGAAGCTAGGCGTGTCGGGTATCATTTTCGGGCATAAATTTTGATGCTGAATCGAATGAAATGGTTCCAGGACCCACCACACCCACTGTTAACTCCATTCTCCCCATGTTGAAGAAATGAGTCTCCATGCGCCTGGTCCGAGGTTTAAATTAGTTTCCATGCGCCTTGTTTTTCTTTGGTCTTTTAGTATCTAGTAAAACTGCCGTCAAATGTCGATTCAATGCATCAAAAGTACATCGATGTATTGAAGTAGTGAGTACATACATCGATTGTTAAGCGTGCGTACCCCGATTTACCCGACAAAGAACTATTTTACTAACGAATAGAGGTAGTTGTTATTGCTCTTCGAAGATCTCTTTTTTTAATGGAATTGATCAAAATGACAATCCGGGAGTGCAGTAACACAGACTAAAAGTTTTGTAAAAAAATATCATGGACTCACCAATTGACGTTGCTGAGAAATTGAGTCTGGAGTTGTTGAAGGACCATCTGCAACAACAACAGATTTATTGAAATTCAGAAATCATCGGGCTATGTAATGAAATGAAGACACGAACTGTTTCATTAGAACTATACGACAAAATTTCCAACAATTTTGAGCCTGATGAGACGAGTGGGGCAAACGAATAACAAATACGCTGTTTCTTGTTGTATTTTATTTCTGACAGCCAAACAATATCATATTATTTGATGTTGTTTCATACAGTTTGACCCCTACCCGCCGCTCCTAAATTTGGTCTAGAGTCATGATTACCAACTAGAACCGAAAACGGGTCCCTAACCAAAATTTCAGATTTTTAAAAAATGTTCTACTACCAAGAACGGGAGACGGCGTATCAAAATGTGTTTTTTGAAAAACGGATTTCCGACATTTGGTCATCTATGCGTGCGGAGTATCATATTTTTACGAAAATTTAAAATTTGGAACGCTGATTCCATAAAGTTGGATCCCAGACGGATTAGTGACCGCTGGAGATGATTAGGGCCAAATTGAGTACCTACTCTTGGAATAAAACTCTGAGATTCCTCGCATTCTGACCCACACGTAGGACATGTTTGAATCAAAGTAGATGAGAAGACGAGAGGGCGCAAGAATCTACATCATCTAGCAACGCAGTAACATCTCCCAAAGCAACCCACAATCTTCCTGCTTCGTCCAGGGCATCTGAAATTCAGTGGATTGCAAACTATCGACGATCTTTGGATGAAACGAACTACGGAACTAACATTGAAACATCATTTGAGAATCTTTTAAGACTTTAAACAATTACTACGCGAAATATTATTAGTATATAAATCAGCTGATAATTAGCCAATATTGGCGGCATGGATTTGTCCTCTCATTCCCGTTCAATAACTGAATAAAAGCTGTCTGTGCGCTTCCACATCTTATTGCAATTCTTGACGGAAGGAATGATGAAGGTAAATCAAAGTAGTTTTGTACCGGTATGCTAAAATCTTGACATCTACCTACCAATTTTGAAAGTGGATTTTCGAGATTTCTGGTACCTAGGCGTGTGGGGTCGCAATAGAGAAATGTGCTGAGGAGAACATGAGCCTACCAAGGTAGGCGGATCCACATCTTCTCTGACAGCCAAGCAGCACTCAAGGTCTTAATGGGAGCTATGACTCGAGGCTGGTGCTTGAGTGCTGGGAAGCCCTCCAACTACTGAGTGGAACAAACAAGGTTGTCCTCACATGGGTCCCGGGCCACTCAGGGGTTGAGTGTAATGACCGAGCTGACGCTCTGGCTAGGCGTGGGTCGGGGACTGTTTTTACGGGACTTGAACCATGCCTAGGAATCTCCCGCACCCTACCATCGGGGTGGGTGGCAAACTGGGTTCGCTCCCAGCACCAGAGACACTGGGAGCGAACGCCGCGGCAAGAACACGGTCATATCATGATGACTGGTCCTAACAAAGGTAGGGCCACGAGATGCCTTAACCTTAACAGAGCTTCCCTGAGACCCACCGTTGGCTTATTTACAGGACACGGGAACTTCAGGAGGCATCTCTGCAGGATTGGGGTGCGCAATGGTACCCCTGACTGCAGATTCTGTGGCGAAGACGAGGAGACAGCATCTCACATCGTCTTCAATTGTCCTGCCCTGGAACACAGGCGTTTCAGAACCTTCGGGACTTTGGACCGAGGGGACTTCCTCAACCAGGAGAACCTGGTCGGAGCTCTGCTGGACCTAGTCGAGAACACGGAGCTTCGGCCAAGATGAGCTCCAGGGGTTAAGACAATGGGCCACTAGGTCTAAGTGCGGGGGGGTGGGCACGGCGGTGGTCGTCCCCTTTACCCCTGTGTAACTGATCTAATCTAATCTAGGCGTGTGGGGTACCATTTTCCACTAAATTTTGGACCCTGAATCGATTGGAATGGGTCTGGGACCCGCCACACCCACTGTTTCCCCCATTCGAGGAATAACCAACCCGTGTGTTTACTGTCTGATCCCATTGTCTTTTTGATCCCCGATTATATACATAATGAAATAAAAATTAGTTTCCTTGTGTGGGCGTTGCTTTCTCCAATACGCCTGAGGATGAAATAGGTCCTGTGAATTAGGAGAATTCCGAAGGTCAATTAGAACGGTATACGGTTGAGATAACACAAGATAAGCGTGGCCACTGCGAAACAATTTAATTCAAAGGTAAAATTAGCAGCCATGTGCCGGTATACAATTGATAGTGCCACAGTTCTCTTACGGTAAGGAGTCATTGTCTACTTATGATACGAACTAAGCCTACTAAACAATTGACGAGAGGGGAATGATTGAGTTATTCGCAGGTTTCCACCCGTTCTAGGACAGAAATACATTGAGGTAACACAAGGATGAGGCTGTGATTCATGACGACGGTATTTCGGTATAACGGCGTGTATAGGATCTACAACTACACAAGGAACACAGCATATTTTTTTGGGTAAACATTACCTTCCGCCTCATCAGCAAGAACATTTTTGGCCAGGTTGGAAAGCTGACCTTTCAGAGAAGATAAACCTTCGAACCATGCCATTGATTTTGCGGCAGCTCACATGAACGAAATAATAAATTACTAGGAAAATCCGTCAACAAGGATTCGGTCCAACCTATCGTTATGAAAAAAACAAATATGAAATGAAAAAGTACTTCGCGAATCGCGATAGTGAATACTTTGACGTGTAACAAGTGCGAAACCTACTCTGTCATGACAACATCAACAAATCATGACGTCATCCGGTGCTGAGCGTAGTAACTTGCTCAGCAGGGTATCTTTGTAGTATAATACGAAAAACCAGCAAACGGGAAGTCTCAAAATTTCAGACACAATTTACACTCATTAGTTTCTAAGATAAGAGTTCTTTGAACAAAAATGGAAACTGCAAGTTTGCCATAGCACATGGTTTGAACACTTGAAATTGACTAAGCAACAACAAATAAGTAATCAGCTGATTCCACATTCGTATTACTCATTGTTTTTTATTGCTATCACGATCATGAGTCAATCAATAAAGTGTTGTAGTGGGTCGTTCTTTGTGTCTTTTTTGCACCATTTTTGAAATTTGTGAAAAAATTCTATTCCATTTCTCCTGAAAGCTCGTAACTAATGATGAACTTCAACGTCGACTTGAAGAAAATGGTGAGAGACGCAGGGTCGGCAGTGAATCGCGCCATTCAGGTACGTTTCGTCACGAATGTTAGCGTCGCATGGGATTTCCTTTTGGTCGGCTCATTCTGTCGTTATGAATTACAGTTAACGGGGGAGAAATTTGGAACTAGCGAAAGGACCGAGCTTGACGCTCATTTTGAGAATTTGGCAGAAAGGGCGGAAACTACGAGGAATTGGACAGAGAAAATTTTGAAGGATACGGAGTGCGTCCTCATACCCAACCCAGGTACGTGCGAGTATCTACATCTACGTGAATAGCTCGAAATGCTGAATCGTGACTTGTATCTATACTTGATAACTGAATCATTGGTGAATCTGTCGCTTTTACTCATTCCTTTTTCCCTATCAGGATATAGGGTTGAAGATTTTCTCTTCGAGAAAATAGAAAAGAAAAAAACCCTACCGCCTGTCTAATCTAGAATATCTCGGACAAGAAATGATAGACGCTGGGAATGATTTCGGTCCTGGTACTCCTTATGGTGAGTTTCTATCCTGTCGTTGAATGGGCAACTGCCTAAAACTTTAGACCGCATTTTTAATGATTGACGTATTCAAGTATAAACACTTGAACGTAACCATCACTGTAACGTTTTCGTTCTCCACGGGTGTAGTGTATTCGTAGGTAGCTAGTTCATGAGGCGATCCAGAATGTTGTAAAAGTACTGTATTACGAAACAATAGCACAATCCAAAAGTCCTCTTGTTGAAGTTACTCGTAAGAAAATTAATTAGATCATATGAAGTGCAATCATATGATACAGTACATTACTCCCCCGATATCTGCGTCTGATTTTGTTGAGCAGCTGTTGACGTTCAGCATCAGCAATTTGTTGAATTTTCGCTGATGGAGTGTTGAGTCGTTTGCGGGTGACATGTGGACAAACAGGCTCCAAACTGAACAAATCTATGAGATCTCGACCAAAGAGCGGTGTACCGTTATCACTCTTTGAGACGATGATGGGCAAAGTTAGCGATTTCTCACCCACCTACTCGTACTTGACATCCTCCAGCTGTGTTGATTGGCACGTCTGGCCAGGCGCTGACACGTTCAGTTGTGGACAATTTTGGAGAACCAATCTGCTTCCACGAAGATTTGTTGATGATCGATCGATATGCAGCGGTGTCGTATTCCATGTCCAGCCAAAAATCGTTGAGTTGAACGTGGATTGTAAAAACTGTGTCAGATGCTGGTTTGACAGCAGAAATACCGTACATTGGAAACACATTTGATACAGGTTTTGGTTTCTGCTTACCACCTCTGTAGTTGCTGTAGTTGTTGTTTTTCAGCACACGAACTCGTTCAGATTTAAAACACGCAGAATCCCAGTGGCCTTTGAATTTGCTCGCCCTACATGTTGAGTTGAGGGCGGGACATCAGCAGATTCATGTCTCTTGTCACCACATCGAAGACAATCCTCTTTTGGATTCAGCATGACAACAGCAGATGATTTTGGAGCAGGAGGCAGGTTAACGGTGTTTTTGCCATTTTTCTGCTTCTGTTGATTCACATATGATACAGTACAACGGGATCCAGCTCAGTGCGGCAATGTGGGCGATTAGTTCAGGGCACTTATCATGAGGAAGGGGATATCGTTCGAGAGGAATGAACAGATGTTTGAGATGGTGGCCAGATATAGCATTTTTATGTCAAATTGGGGGTTTACCATTTCAAATTGGAGGTTTTACACATCAATTTGATGGATGACAGAAATACATTGTTTAATTCTGGGAAAGCAATAACAACAAATTAGCGAGTGAAACGTAACCGCCAAACTATCGGTGTTTCTTCACTTCACAACAACCAGTTGAAAAGGTCTTGAGCTCATACACCAAATTTCTGCAAATCAAAGATCTATATGTACCTTAAGACATAACTGATGTACACGCAGACATGTGTCCAACCCTTTACCTGACGTGACCACCAGTGATGGGCTGGAACTCATGTCCAGATTTCCCGTATGATACCCAAGCGTGTAAGTTCCCACTGCTGACTTACACGTTAGTCTGATGACCAATCATCAAGCAACTGGTGTTATGACCCATTCACTTAGCCAACAACCTCTGGTGAACATAGGTCAGTCATAGTATAAACAACTATAACAGCTCCAAGTGAGACCTACAGCCTGATCTTCTTGAGCCAACTTGAGTAACACAAAGCGGATCAGATTCCTAGGAAATTTGGTTTGCTTCAAACTTCTCTTTCCGGTACCGCGCCAAATTGTTTCTTCACTGAATTTCATACACATGAAATGAAGCACTTCTTATTTACATATTGATCTCTGAATATGGATAATACTGGATTTGATAATTGAACAACACTTAGTCACTTGAACAAATTATATTCTTGGATCTCAACAAGCTCACAGCCCCACCAGAAAGACAACGCCAAGCGTCAGTAGAGAGTAAACAAGGAGGCCTCGCAGTGTTGACAACTGCAAGGTGAACTTCATTATTTTGATATGACATTGTAAAATAGTATTGCTTTTTGTTTATGTGAGAGTAATATTTCTTCTATATTTTCTTGAGGTTTCTCTTCTATCAAGACAGGTAGATCATATCTCAATGAAGTAGGGATATGACTGGTTCAGTAGTTGATTCTCCTCCCGCTAGGTAGGTAGTTGGTGCAGGGAGCAATTTGAGCTGTCCCGAGTGGTCAAATATTTAACGGCAACATTCAACAAGTAAGAATGAACATAATGAACGGAAAAGAATGAACAAAGTTTTCAACGTAAGTCTCTCCCTGCAGCAGCGGCTGTCAGGACTATCATCATTCTCATCACATAATTCGTGCAGTCCGATGTGGTGACAGTAGCAACGCTTCGGGTTATCGTGTCACACAGGTCGTGGTTTGTTTGGGGCTCACTGAGGATTTGTCTTGCTGACAACTTGATTTTTCAAAAGCAGTTTTCGGGATTTCTGGTACCTAGGCGTGTGGGGTATCATTTTCCACTAAATTTTGGACTCTGAATCGATTGCAACGGATCTGGGGCCCGCCGCACCCACTGTTTCCCGATGTTGAAGAAATGAATCTCCATGCGCCTGGTCCAAGGAATAACCAACCCGTGTGTAAGAATTTGCAGCCTTTTTTTCCTTTGGCATCCAACTGAAGGGCGTGGGTCTGCCCCTTTGGTTCTGCGACCTCCCTGAGAAGAGAAGTCGGTTGGGGCTCTGAATGCCCTTGCCGACCTCCTCACGACGGCAGGGGCTGTTCAGCGACCATCCGACATCCTCTCGCCAAATGGTGAGAGTTGGTCAATTTTGCAAGCCCCTACACAGGCAGACATGCGTGTGTGTTAAGCCCCCGGTCAACCGCATTCGAAACTTACTGCCAGTACTCAGTTCGCCTCACGACATCGAGTTAACGCCGAGGGGTACTGGATTCAGCAGCTTCGAAACCTCGAAGCATGCCCCCTTTGAAATATAGGTTTAAAGATTAAACAAAATTTCTTTCAAATTGAACTGGATAGGGGAGAATGTATTGCGTTCTTGAGTGGCACAACTGGATGGCTTTAATTGGTAACATAAATTATGTAGAAAAATACCGTAAGTTTATCATCGAGCAGTACAACCGAAATGTAGGGTAATAGTACTAGTTTATTTTACCTTGAAAAATTAATAATAATGAAGAATGAAACAGAGTAAATCGAGTGATGAAACTAACACGGCAGACGGTCCGAGACCATGCCACTTGGATGCTTCATTGTTCATTTATTGTTCTTGTGCAACAATTGTGTTTTTATTAGAATTCATTTTTGAGGAATCCCTTTTCACGAAATGTAAGTGTAAATAAAGCAATTCTCTACTGTTACTTATTGACGCATTTCAGGTGCCACTCTTCTCAAGGTGGGAGGGACTCAACAAAAGCTTGGTCGTGTCGAAAGAGAATTCATTTCCAACGCTAACACTTGTTTCTTAACTCCACTTCGCAAATATCTCGACGGCGAAATGAGAACGATTACCACCGAGAGAGGAGTTCTTGAAACCAAACGGTCTGTACTGGTTAACATTTGAGTGGCTGATGCTAGCAAGTAGTTTTGTTTGTGAGAAACGCTCTCTGAACACTAATTCATTTTACAGATTGGATCTAGATTCCTGTAAAACAAAAGTGCGAAAAGCTAGAGGAGCGATCGGCCAACCTTCCACAGTGAGTTTCAGTTGCAGTTGTAATATTGATTCTGCGCTCCATGCTTTATTTTTCTAGAGCATGCATTCTAGGGAGTAGCCATGGTGAACCTGCAACCTAAAACCACAGTTGAAGGACCTAACGGGTGGGTCGGATACCACTCACTCCCTTGCTCCGAGCGACGCACCGCCCGGCATTTCTATCACTGGCCATGTTATCGATCTTACCTGACCAAGAAAGTCCCTCCGTACTCAACCAGTTACGATTGCTCAACATGGAGTTGAGGAGAACTAGAGTTAATATTTCGTCAGATCGATTTTCATGTTCCCGCCCTACTGATTCATTGGAGGCAAATTTATTGGCTTGAGGGCAATAATACATACCCCCAACAACTTGGAATACAGTTCAACGCTCTGTAATGATTGCATGATTAAATTCTGATTTCATTGCACCAGTTGGGAGTATGGGTCAAAATGGGCTCTTACCTACCTATGTGAAGTAACGTTTTCCACTGAATTTTGGACGTTGAATCCGATTGGTGCCTACTGGGGAAGGGTGCGGGTCAAAATGGGCACCTACCTACCTATTTCGGATGTTGGATTTTAAAGATTTTGGGGTACGAGGCGTACCTAGGCGTGTGGGGTATCATTTTCTACTAAAATTTTGGACGCTGAATCGACGGGAGTGATCCCGGGGCAGTTCCTACTCTCTGTTTCCCAGTAATCCTGCTCCAACCATAGGGGAACAATTTGCAACGTTTTCCTCCTGATGACGTGTTTGATGATGTTTATTGTTGTGCATGCAACCAGGACGGGCTCAATCCCGAATTCGTTCTTCATGAGGTAACGAACGATCGAATTGTATTCATTGAGAGATGTTCAATAAAATCCCATGCTCGTCATCAGTAGCACGGTATAGCATTATAAGGATATTTTTTCTCGCTCCAGGCGGAAAGGGATCTTCGAGTCGCTCAGTCTGAATTTGACCGTCAAGTTGAAATCACCAAGCTCCTTCTAGAGAGCGTCAGCAACTCCCATTCATCGCATTTGAGGAATCTTCACGACTTCGTTGACGCTCAACTCTTGTATTATCAGCAGTGCGCCTCCACGTTGCAGGAGCTGAAGAACGAGATGTCCAAGTGAGTAACTGTTACATGTAATTAGCTCTCAATTCATGTCCGCCAGTTGCGTAACGGAGCTATAGGATGTGCAAATTGTTGCAAACGCTTCTTCATGTTTTTGAAATAAATGGGTTTAGATAGTTAAGGGGTACCTAGCCCCTGTTTTTCTCACTGGGACATGTTTGCTCAATAACAATGTTTGCCTTCCATGGCAATGTGCCCTTGCGGACAACTGTAGACAGCCAAAAGTTTCCTCCCCTCGGGTTTTGGTTAGATTAGATTAGATTAATTACACAGGGGTAGAGGGAACGTCCATCATCGTGGCCGCCCCCCCCCCCCCCGCACTTAGACCTAGTGGCCCATTGTGCTAACCCCTGGGGCTCATCTTGGCCGAAGCTCCGTACTCCCGACTAGGTCCAGCAGAGCCCCGACCAGGTTCTCCTGGTTGAGGAAGTCCCCCTCGGTCCAAAGTCCCCAAGGTTCTGAAACGCCCGGGTTTTGGTTGGTTATTCTTTGAATAATCAACCTATGTTTTCATGATAATAGTCAACCTCTCCGATTCGGTTAAAAAAAATTTTCTGGACGTTTCATGGTGTCTAGATCAAAAAAGGTCAATGTCCATCCGCCGTACGCCGTCCGCCGTCCATTGTCCGCGCCGTTTTCGGTAGTAGACAATTTTCTAAAAATCTTAAATTTGGGTCAGGGGTCTGTTCCCGGCCTAGAACGGTCCTCAAAACTTTTCAGCCCAATCGGACCAAATTTTGACGGGGTAGGGGTCAAAATGTGCTTTTGGTTGGTTATTCCTTGAATAATCAACCTATGTTTTCATGATAATGGTGAACCTCTCCGATTCGGCTCAAAAATTTTTTCTGGACGTTTCATGATGTCCTGATCAAAAAAGGTCAATGTCCGTCCGCCGTCCGCCGTCCATTGTCCACGCCGTTTTTGGTAGTAGAAAATGTTCTAAAAATCTGAAATTTGGGTCAGGGGTCTGTTCCCAGCCGAGATGGGTCCTCGAAACTTTTCAGCCCGATCGGACCAAATTTGGAGGGGGTAGGGGTCAAAATGTGTTTTTTGAAAAATGGATTTTTGAGATTTTGGGTGATTTAGGCGAGTGGGGTGTCATTTTCCACTAAATTTTGGACGCTGAATCCAATAAAATGGGTCCCAGAACAATTGACACCCACTGGAAGAAGTAATGGGTCAAATTGGGTATTTATTACCCATGTGGGTGACTTCAGCCGAATAGACAAACAAAACACATCGTCATATCCTGTTGTTTATAACCAGCTGTTAAACTTAGCAACCAATTTTGAGCAGTTGCCTACAATTCTTTTTACTGTCCGAGCTTTTTATTCGTACCATTCAATTCAATTTAATACAATTATTATAGCCTTCTAAATTACCTACGTTTTCTCAATATTATATTAGTAAATTAGTGTCGTAGTGCCCCATAGATACACCCATCTTGAATATGTGTTTTCGGGATTTCTGCTACCTAGGCGTGTGGGGTATCATTTTCCACTAAATTTTGGACGCTGAATTCAATTATGTGTGTCCCAGAACGATTGGCACCCACCGGAAGAAGTTATGGGTCAAAATGGGTATGTATCCACCCATTTGGTATGTGTCAGGATTTCTGGTACCTGGGCGTGTGGGGTATCATATTCCACTAAATTTTGGACCCTGAATCGATTGGAATGGGTCTGAGACCCGCCACACCCACTGTTTCCCCCATTCGACGAATAACCAACCCGTGTGTAAGAATTTGCAGATTTTTTGAAAAATGGATTTTTGAAATTTTGGGCGATCTAGGCGAGTAAGGTATTGTTTTCCACTAAATTTTGGACGCTGAATCCAATAAAATGGGTCTCAGAACGATTGGCACCCACTGGAAGAAGTTATGGGTCAAATTGGGTAGAACCAAATAGGGGAGAGGGGAGGGTGTGTCAAAATGTAAATTTTGAAAAATGGATTTTTGATATTTTCAGCGATTTAGGTGTCTGGGGTATCAATTTCCATTAAATTTTGGATGCTGAATCCAATGAGAAGGGTCACGGAATGATTGGCGCCCACCGGAAGAGGTTATGGGTCAAAATGGGTATTTATCTACCCATTTCGAATGTGAGTTTTCCAGATTTCTGGTACCTAGGCGTGTGGGGTTTCATTTTCCACTAAATTTCGGACGCTGAATTCAATGAAGTGTGTCCCAAAACGATTGGCTTCCACCGGAAAGAAGTTATGAGAAGATGTTATGGGTCAAAATGGGTATTTATCCACCCATTTTGTATGTGTCAAGATTTCTGGTGCCTAGGCGAGTGGGGTATCATTTTCCACTAAATTTTGGACCCTGAATCGATTGGAATGGGTCTGGGACCGGCCACACCCACTGTTTCCCCCATTCGAGGAATAACAAACCCGTGTGCAGGAATTTGCAGGGTTTTTTATCTTTAAACAAACCTTCGTACATAGGTCATTCCAGTTGAAAGTCTGACCAACGCTCAACCAGGTGCATTTTTGAAACCTATGAAAGTGATTACTCAGAAATCAAGATGGACCTCTTTAGGGTTGTCTCGACAGAAGCAGGAAGGGAAACGCTGAATGTTCTTCAAAAAAAATTTTTCACACAGATTTTTCTTTTAACAAAAATTTTCTTTTTCCTAACTATTTTGATTTCAAGCAAAACTGATTCAGAAACAATGACTCACGCTTCCCTTTTGGTTGGTTATTCCTTGAATAATCAACCTATGTTTTTTTGCAAAAAATTGACCTCTCCAATTTGCCAAAAAAAAAAAAAAAAAAAAAAAAAAAAAAAAAAAATGTTCTGGACGTTTTAAGGTGTCTATATCAAAATGAGCAAACGTCCACCCGCTGTCCACGCTGTTTTTGGTAGTAGACAATATGATCAGAGACCCGTTTCTGGTTCTTGTTGGTCCTCGAAGCTTTTGAGGTACGGGGTCAAAATGTGTTTTTCGAATTTTTGGGCAATCTAGGCGTGTGGGGTATTATTTTCCACAACATTTTGAACGCTTAATCCAATGGGACGAGTCCCAGAACTAGCGCCCACTGAATGAAGTTATTGGTCATAATGATTATCTATATATATTTAAAAAGTGGGTTTTCAAAATTTCTGGTATTTTTCTTTTTGTTAATTTTTTTTCATTCATCTATAAATTTTCTCAATTTGATCAAATTCTCTCATCATCGCTGGTTTTCCCTCATCCTGTTGGTGTTACAGCGAAAGGCGAAGCCCGGTTGTCCGACTGAACAGCGAAGAAATTGACCTGGGCCCTGCCTCAATTAAAGTTTCAGAAGGATCTTTCGTTTAGTTGTGCTTATTTCCCAGTAGATTGAATCCTCCCAGTAGCACTCAAAAGCTTCTTTTGCTCGTTTTTTCGTTTCTCTAGACTCTTGCATCGGTAGACGTGATGAGGTGTGAGTTGCTCGTTCCTAGCCTTATTACGTGCTAAAAAAATCTTTGCATATTCACCTCCCCCATCCTTTGTGCCTGGCAATTTCGTATTTCACAGCTGGGCTTTTGAAGCCAGCCAACCGGCCTAGTGACATATGTATAAGATACTAAGAGACTTTAACTGGCTCTCACTTTTCATTCCCGTGAATTCCACCACTACCTTAACAAAGTAAATCCTCATCACACCGAGTAGAACGGATGGACCAACCCGAGGTACAAAAGGTGGCTCTAAGGTTGGTTTCCAAGTGGACCTACGAGGGTATCTGGAAAGTAAGTTACACTGGGCTGTAAAAAAAGAGAAAAGCTCCAAAAATTGAAAAAAAAAAATTATTTACATTCAGAAATATATCAGGATTTCTCAACGTAATCGCCTTGGCGTTCCACACATTTTTGGTACCAGGTCTGCAGTTTTTTCACCCCTTCCTCATACCACTTCCACTCCACCATCCTCAACCATGTGTTCACAGATTCTTTCAGTTGCTCGTCATTTTGGATGCGTTTTCCACCAAGATTGCGTTTCTTCATGGCTGGAAACAGGTAAAAATCAGTAGGTGCCAGGTCCGGGGAATATGGAGGGTGCTTGAAAATATCCCATCCGAAAGACTCCAAGAGGGTAACGGTTTGTCGGGCTGAGTGGGGGCGAGCGTTATCATGGAGAAAGAGTACTCCTTGAACACGACCTTCCAAAAACATTTTTCGCCATTTCGATGCCATTGGGCGAGAAATTGCTCGCTCCCCAAGCACTTCAACGATTTCTCAATGAATTTCTGTCGCACTTTTCCTTTTTGCCGTCAGAAATTGAATTACACTGGCAGGAGGAGTGAACTGGCACAGGTAACTTCATCGTTTGGTGGGCACTCATGGAATAAGTATAATACTTATTCCATGGTGGGCACTTTTTTTTTTTTTTTTTAATTAACAAACGATACATTTTCGTGCAGAGCACTTTATAGTAAGAAAACAATAATCGATATATAACAAGTAACGTGATTGATGACTATGAACTAGGGTAAGTCCATCAACTACCTAGTTATGAATATGTAAGGAGTACAGAAACAGCTGTACTATAATGTAAGTTATTTAGCTCGGAGAATTTGAAGAGATTTGGAACGGAATTTAGGGAACTCTAGGTGAAGCCTTCGGCAAAGTCGGGGTGGTGTTTCCGTTTGAGCCGCCTAAGATGACGAGGGGATGGTCGCTCCTGTGGGATACTGCTGATGAGGCTGTTTCCATGGGACGAGGCCTTTTGGTAGGAGGCGTAGTAGGTGGAGATCAGGCGGTCCTTCACTGTCGGCACTTCCAGATCTTTGTGAAGTTCTTCATTCCTTATGTACCAGTCGGCCCCCGTAATTAAGCGGAGAACACGGTTTTGGAGCACCTGAATTCTATTTATTTGGGTGTCAGAGCCAGACGACCATAGACCACCGCCATAACACCAGATAGGCTTAATAAGGGTGCTGTAAATGAGTATTTTGTTTTTAGTGCTGAGATTTTTGTTTTTGAGTTTTAGCTGGCTGATTCTGTGACGGATTCTCGATGTGATATCGCTTACATGGTTTTTCCACGTGAGTCGTTGGTCCATGGTCATCCCCAGGTACTTTACATGCGTTTTCAATTCAAGTACTGAGCCATTCATTTGTACAGGGGGAATTGTGTATTTGCGTTTGTAGGTGAAGAGAGATAAGTTTGACTTCGTTTCATTGATTTTGACCCGCCACTTTTTGGCCCACAGCCCCACGTCGTTGGCAATATTTTGGATTTTCGCGCTTGCCTCCTCACCGGTCGGAAACTGGGCTAGATAAGCGCAGTCGTCAGCAAACTGCGCTGAGATTATGCGGGTGTCGTTGGTTATTGGCACATCGTGAATGTAAAATATGTACAACAGTGGACCGAGCACGCTTCCTTGTGGTACGGAGGAAAAAATCGGGAGCTCCTCTGTTATAGCATCTTCCACACTGACTCTGTATCGCCTATCAGCAAGGAATGATTGGATTAAGCGGTAGTAAGTGTCGCTCAAGTGGGGTTTGAGCTTGGCAAGGAGGCCCGCATGCCAAGTT
Source organism: Cyrtorhinus lividipennis (assembly GCA_019603395.1). Classification (NCBI taxonomy): domain Eukaryota; kingdom Metazoa; phylum Arthropoda; class Insecta; order Hemiptera; family Miridae; genus Cyrtorhinus; species Cyrtorhinus lividipennis. The sequence continues at coordinate 24,504,624 of CM034006.1, forward strand.
TTGTCGAATGCCTTTTCGGCGTCGAGGTAAAGCCCCAGTGCTAACTCCTTATCTTCATAGGTCTTCAGGATGCGGTCTAGGACACGGTGAAGCTGCCACGGGCAAGAGTGTGACTCCCGAAACCCAAATTGTGTGCTAGGTAGGAGATGCTCAATTTGTAGGAGGAGGTGGGGGTAAATCAGCCGCTCAAGTATTTTAGAGAAGATAGATAGGAGGCTTATGGAGCGGTACCCCCTCACATCGTCGGATCTCTTAGCTTTGTGGATCATGATTATATTGGCAACTTTCCATTTTGAGGGGAAGTATGCAGTTCGCAAGATTGCATTATAAATTTGGGTAAGGAAAACGAGAGTTTTTCTGGGAATATGGGTCAGGAGGATCTTGTTGATTCGGTCGAGCCCTGGTGATTTTTTCTTTCGAACTCTTTTAATTTCCTGTTGTACTTTCGCTGGGGTGAAAAACTGGGAAAAAGGGGAAAGCTGCAATGGCTCATCAAGAGTTGCGGAAATTTCTTCGTCGAACGCGTGGTTATCCGACGGGTTTGGGGAGAATTGGTTTTGAAGAGCCAGACCAAATAATTCGGCCTTGCCATGATTTGACGTGACCCTCCGATTGATGTTTTTTAAGGGAGGAATTGACCAACGTTGTCTTATCAAACTCTTGGTTTTAAGCCATAGCGAGCAATCTTTAATGTTTAAGTTCAGGATTTCTTGTTCTCTCTCATGGTCCCGCAGATTTCGTAAAGCTTTTCCAAGCGCTTCTGAGGCTTTATTGTACTCCCGTTTGTGGACAGTTTGCCTGGTAAAATGCCATATGTTTCTCGCCCTCCTTTTATCAGCAATTAATTGTAAAATTTCTGGTGGTGATGATTTGAAACGATTAGGACGAACTAGGGGTTTTTCAGAAATCAATCCCGCAAACTGAATATCATTTGTGATTTTGGCCACAGCCTAGTCGATATCAGAGGATGATTTAAGTGGCATGTGTAAGTCAGTCAGGACATCCAACGTGTTTCTGTACAGCTCCCAATTCATTGGCCCACTGGCTAGGATTTTTCGTTGGGATTTCAGAGTTGCCTCTGAGTTAAACATAATGACGATGGGTAGATGATCAGATGACAGCTCGGGGATGACTTCAGGTATAGTCGTAATTAGTGGAACATTTTTGATCAAGAAATGGTCAAGCACACCCGGCCTATGTACCGTTTGTTCGGGGTATGGGTGGGCTCACGAGGATGCAACACAGACATTCCTAGGCGCAGAACTTCATTGGCTAGCATGTTTCCCCGCGGATTAGTGGCGGCTGAGCCAAACATCTGGTGTTTGGCATTAAAATCGCCACCAATAATGAAGCGAGAACCTAGTTCATGTGTAAAGGCCCAGACATCACTTGCTTGAAGTGAGTTGGCACCCGCAGAGTAAAAGGCAGCCATTTGAAATTGTACCCCACTCACGCGTACTTCGATCCTTGCTATTTGCATTTCGTTTTCTATGATCGGCAGAAGCGGCTGGTGCTTAATGTCATTCCTTACCATGTAGCGCGGCTCCCCCTTTATGGCGATCGTCTGGGTGGTCGGCTCTGTAGCAAGTGTAACCCCGTACGTGAAAAGGTCTGTCCGAAAATAATTTGGTTTCTGATGCTAATAAGATGTCAATTTGATGAGTGTGAAGAAACACTTCCAGTTCGTGTATTTTGCCGACAATGCTACGTGCGTTCCAAGTGCCAACTTTGAATGGGTTGATGGAAGGCAAGCTAACCATTGATGTTGACAAGTTTTGGTAGTATTTGGGCCAGTGCTTGAATGAGAGGTTGTAAAGTAGCCAACAAGGAATCGATTTTACCCATTAGACTCGCCATGACGCTCTCATTTCCTGAGATTTCATTTTTGGTATGGAGGAGTATGTCCAGCTGTTTACAGGCTTATATCCTTGTGCTGCTGCTTCGTTACCGTGTTTAGATGCAGCATGTGCGATTTGTGAGTTTTCGGGTGGGGCATGAGAATTGATACGGTTAACAAAGAAACGGTCTGGGTTGCCGAGTTTAGATTTCTGAAGAGCTTAATGAGTGGGACACCCTTTAATTTGCTTAAATAATTTGCTGTATGTGGCCCACCACAGTTAACACACGTAGGTTGCGATTGTTTGTCCAATTTGCAATCTGTGGTTGCATGGTCCCCTTCACATCTTACACAGCGTTACGGCTTGTTGCAGTAATTTTTGGAGTGCCCGAAAGCCTGACATCGGTGACATTGAACCACAGTCTTTCTGGGTTTGGGGGGTTCAACTTTAACTACGGCTCCATAGAGGCGATCAAGTTTGAAAATTTCGTTGTTGTTAGGGTTTGGCTTCAAGTCCACGAAAAATAGGGGAAGAGGGTTTTTCAAAATAGGGTGCAGCACCGGAACCATTTGGGTAGTTACGAAGCCCATCTCAGCAAGCTCTTGTTTAACTAGGTCTATGTTACTTGATGGGTGCAACCCCCTGATTACTACGCGGTATGCCCGATCTTGATTGGACTGATAGGTGTAGTATTGAGCATTGTTCGATTTTAGAAATTCTATTGCAGTACGATATTTTTCAACTGTTTCCAGTGACAGCTTCACTTTCCCGTTCATGGCTACGTACTTGACATTGCTTATGCCCAGATTTTGTAGGTTTGATTTTATGGCGTTGATATCGATTACGCCCAGCAAATAGATTGGCGGCGGACGCGGTACTTTTTCAGCCGCATTCTCATTTCGAGAACCCGAATTTTCGTTCGTTTCCATTGTTTCTTGGAGTGGGGCAAAAGAGTTACGGATAGGGATCATGCCAATATCCGTTTTACGGCGTTTTGCAGAAATTAGATCGACGAATCCCAGTTTGTTGGGATCGTTTGGTGGACCCATGTTGAGCAAAAAGGCTCAGATGGGCCCGCAGCAGTGTAAAAAAGCTGTACGGACCTGATTGTTGTCACGAAAGTTTGGAGATAAGGCACGAAGTCGGAGATTAGACAGATGTTCACCTCACGACTGCCAGAACACAAGCACGGGCCTGCAAATTTAACAAAGGCGAGATAACGCACCGGAGAGATATGTTCACTGTCCGCAAAAGAGCGGTCTGAAACTTACGCAGGGGGGCCACTACATCCTGACAAAAGTTCCCTTCAAATGGGAGCGTGCTCCGATCCCTTTATGGAGATCCCAGTGTAACTTACTTTCTGGATACCCCTCGTATATCCCGTCAGGGGAGCCCTTCTTCTAGAGCACGCTTGTATTTTACTGGTTAATGGTGTTTTATACCTCACCCCAAGTCGCAGAAGTGATGCTAATTTTGGATAATGTGACCTTTACCTGGTACGAGCACCTCTCACCACCCCCGCTTTTACTATTTATTCGCCATAAATAGTGGCTAGTCAAATAGGATGCTGCTTAAACAAAAAAAAAATTGATATTTGTTTAGTTAACTAGGGAGGGGTTGGGGTTAGGGCTATGTAGCCCTCTCTTCCACCTTTTCTGAGAGTCCCTTCTATAACGGAGACTTACTGTAAAAACGTATCTGCTCATATAGTAGTTAGTTAACTTGATTATCAAGTCATTGTAAAAAAATAAACCCTTGTAGATATCTTTACAGAATTGTTAGAAAAGGGAAAGACATCTGAAGAACGGATAGTGGTTTATGTACTCAAAAGTGATGGAAAATTGAATATTTTCTGGTGGGATACCTTTCAAGATTTAGAAGTATTTGTTTTAAAGTTATTTCAACTCATTCAGCTAATGGGGGTGTTATTTTGGAGTTTGATCGCCTAATAATAAAATTGCACCTGTTAAGCCTACAGATTTAAAGTTGCACAAGTCAAGGACGCTGATCAGGAGCGCCCAACATGTAGTAGAAGTTATTCTGGGTATACGAGCCCCAAAATAGTTATTGGTTCGTCATGCTAAACTGACCTCTTTTTATGAATTGACTACTAAAACGAGTCATATCGAACGAAGTAACTTTTCATTTGGAGGAGTGTGCCCTTCAGGGTCTTGCATCCATTTTGGTTAATTTTAATTCCTTGATAGTAGATTCTCCTGCGTCTGGGTCTTCATTATAAGTTACCATTTAGGGAAGCTGCTATTCAGCAAACAAATTAGTGCCGGATTTGCCTTGCCCTCATTCTCTTTAAGTGGGTGGGACACCATGCAAGTATTAAGCGCCCGATTACTGTGTCAAATTCACATCACTCACAAGGAAAATCCGCACGCAGTCTTAATTGAATCCGTCATGACCTATATTTGTTTAGTTATCGTTTTATTTATCGCCTGTAGTGTGATTTTATTTTATCTTTGTAGCAAGAAAATCATGAAAGCGAGGGTACTTTGTAGCTATGACGCCAGGACAAACGATGAGATATCCCTCGTTGCTGACGAGGTGAGTTCTCAAATTCAAATATCCCATTCCCTTTGCATTCATAACCCACAGAGATCATTTTGACGCGACTATTTTTCGTCTCGTTTTCAGATGATAAGCGTGGAAACGATCTCAGACAACGAACGAGACTACATCATCGCTATCCGCGGCGATCAAAGGGGCCGGGTACCTCAAGCCTACATTGAAATCCTCCCCAATCAATAGTCTCAGAGTTCCACTAAAAAATTGCATTTCTTTCCATATCCTAATCTTAATTCTCTTTTACTACTAAAAAAATTTTTTTTGTATTAAATTTAACCACGCTTGTAATTTTACATTATTATGTGGTATGTTAACTGTCCTCATTGTACATAGCCAATATTTTATTCATATTAATTCGTTTTTGTTTGTCCAACGTTTTGTTCCACATTTCGTTGTCAATGTGGGGGCTAAGGACAGTTCAATTCATTCATAAGCTCGATACTAAATGTTTCTTCCTAAATTGTGTACCTTCTATTTTGGTTACCAAAAACCACGACGCCACAAATAATAACGATCCGTACTCTTAATACTTATTTCTGGGTTACAATCCATGTCATCCATTGCGAATACCTCCTTACTGTTGGTCATTTCCCATATTCCACCCGCAAGAATTTATTTAAGTGGCTTCTTAGCTTGCCCTGTTTTTTGTTTTTTTAATCACTTGCCTATACTTGATGGTATAAAATTTCGTTTAAATGGCATTAGTACATATTAATAGAGATTGAACTTGATTGCACCTGTTTGAATGAGCTAGTTGCCCCTTAAATATGTTCATATTTACCTAAGCATCAACTCATATTTTTCTCTATAATACCGCTTAAGCACTTCACGTCAAATAAGAGAAGAAAATTATTTTATTTGTGATAAAAACTCGTTCTCATAACAATGCAAAAAAAATTATAATTTATTAAACGTTAAAGACATAAAAATGTTGTCCGTTTCTTCGTGGAATGAATATTGTCATTTTCTCAATATCGATATTTTTTGCGCTCTTCCATCGTGATTGAGGTTCTCACATGACGAGTGCCTTGCCCTATCCACACTTTTGTCATGTAAATTCTCGTATCATACTAATTGGGTGAGCTCAGGGGTTTCAAGAACTTTATGAGCTACCTATGGACTTACGTATCCTGAGAGTCAAAAAATATCCTTGCAATGTTCTACGATAATTCCAAAATAATTTATTATGTTATGCAGGTCCAACTTTGTGTTGCAAATTCCAACTACCAGTCATCAAGCTTTTCTGCGATCACTTCTCTCAATGACAACGGTAGCTACACATTTTGCCTATAGTTCCAGTGTAATTCCAGATATTCTACCAGCAATAAATGGTTCAATTATGTAAACGACGACTTAATATGATCTTACTGTGCAAAAATGTGCTGTTGTGGCGTCGATGATGTCCACCCGTGTAAATCTGAGGAAATAAACTTGACACAAGTATGAAAAATTTTATCTCAATATAAAGATCCACCTCTAACATCGATACACATCCAGGTTACCCCCAAACAATCACTTCGTTGCCGCAAGGGCGCTAACGTCGCACAGTTCACTCCGTTGCCGCAAGGGCGCTAACGTCGCACAGTTCACTCGCAGTAGGTACTCACTTTTCACAAGTATGATATTCAACGCTCCTATCACTCTGAATCATTTGTTAATTCGCAGGAAACTTTTTTCTTTTCTTGTTTTTGAGACTTCTGAGTTATGAAACCATGTGTCCTTTGTGGAATTTGAGATTTCTGGAGCAAGAAATCTGATTATCGATGTGGAGCTTGGGGGAAAACGTTATTAGGTTGTTTTTGTAAGACCTAGTTACCAATGTCAGTATCGATATTTAGGTATATCGCTAGTATTATAATAATTATGACTAATATTTAAAGCTGTCAAAAGGTTATGGACAACTACCCTGATATACATACCTGCGCTAGACTGTAACTGAGGCCATGTGGCCCATTACAGTCTTTCCTCGTCATGGTTCTGCGCTAGAACATCTGGCAGCCCTGCTCTAGGGCTTCCCCGTATATCAGGCAGCCCACCCTCTTCCGGCGTTCGCCTGCCTGTGGCAGCCCAGGATGGACCTCGTGGAGGTGCCGGGTTTTGCAAGGGGTCTTTCAATTCTCTCTTCTGCTCTGCTAAGCCTCCGTACTAACGTGCCTCTTCTTATGCTTGCGGTCTTCCATCATTGGCACGTTATGAGCTTATGGTGGGGTTGGCTGTGGAGCTGTTGGGACTTAGTGCTTAATGTGGTGGTGGCGGCACTTACTCGCCACTTTACTGGGCTTCACTGAACGTACAGGAATTTTGTAGGGGTACCTAAATAGGAAAACATCCTACCTGTGTCCTCCACTCCAGTTCTTTTTTCACACAGTTCATTGTGCTCCACAGCCCTGCAATGGAGCCCTTTGCTATAAGGCTGTAAACAGGGCGAGTACTAGGATTCTCCTCCCCTTCCTGGATAAAAAGCCTAAATCTAACTTTATCTTGCCTAAACAATTATCTCAGGCAAATATTACACATATTATTTTAAAGACTGGGGGGGGGGAGTACTTGTTATTCCTCCTTCCCCTAAAAATTAAATCTAGTCTAGTCCTGAGCACACCCACCACCTGGTCAGTAGTGAGGGGGAAAAATCCCTGCCAGCCTGCCAAGCCCACCCTTCCTAAAATGGCTCTCCTGGTTCCTGTTTTGTGGGGTGTTGCTAGCCCAGGAGTGCCGACAGCTCAGGAAATAAAAATTGAAAAATCAATAAGAGAGAGCCTGTGTGCTAGGCACAAAAATAAAATCCGAATAAAAACCTAGCAGTATGCTGCCTCCCCAACCTGCGACACAAACACTTACTAATACTAATATCACGTCGCCTAACCTATATACATCCAGTCACATATATTCACATTCACGCAGATCAATAAATATAGAGGCAAACAAACTGGGGAAGTGAGAGTACTGGTATAATTTCCTCCCTCTCTCTTAAAAACCATTTATTGATGGCAATTCGTCGCTCTACCATAACCATATCACGTCGACTCCTTCGCCTCTCAATGCAGCCCAAGCCGATGCACACTCCCTGAATGCCCCAAATTTCTGACACGTGTCAATCAGTTCAAAGAGTTCACCTGATGTGTCAGCCCAGGACTGCAATCTGGCTCTAGCGGCGTCATGCAGGAGGCAGTACCTGATTATGCGCTCTGCTATTTCTTCTGGAGCAACACATGGGCAGGATGAATGCTTGGACAACTACCCAATCATAAACACTTCCTCAGTGGAAAATAAAAAAGAGTTGGAAGAATATGTATCAATGAGAATATTTTATGTTTATAACCATCCCCTTGGACTACCCAACCACCTTGGTAGGTAAAATGAACTTCTTTGACTGAGATCTGACCATTTTTACCCTCTTCATGTAATTTCATTGAAGTTACTCATCGATAATAAAAATATAAGTCAGTTTCTTCCTTGGCCCATAAACGGACCCCCATGGACTACCCGACATTCATGGCGAGCAAATTGAACTTCTCTGACTGCTATCTAACCATTTTATTCTCATCATGGGAACCCATTGATGTCGTTCTTCGATACCGGAAATATGAGTCAGGTTTCTCCTTGGCTCCTAAACATATATTATCAGACTATCCATCTACCATGGTGGGGAAGGAAAAATTCTCTGACTGCAGCCTACACTCCCTCCCTTTCATAGCGAGGAAAATGAAATTCTCTGACAGCAATCTGACCATTGTTTTCCTTTTGTGGAAACAGGTTGATGTTATTCTTTATTACTACAAAAATGAGTCGGGGGTTTCCATGGCATGTATACATTCCCTTGAACTACCGACCTACCCTGGTGGGGAAAATTCCTGCGTGATTGCAATCTAACCATAATTATATTTCGGTATCTCGGAGAGTGGTCATCACTGGCAGCAGAACCCTTTGGGGTCGCTAGGTACAACTTAGAGATGGTTAGATGGCCGAACTCATCCCCTCGGCGGTACGGGAAAAAGATCGGGCGGTCACCGGCCAGCAGGAGTTGTTCCTTGCCGCCTCGCTGGCTTTGGCAGAGGCGTGCACCCTCCTAGGGGACACCTCGTTCGACCTCTCTCCGAGGGAGCACCGGGACAGGCTCGCCGACTTGGTATACGACGCCGTTTTGCCGATGCCTGGACCGCTCTCCTGCCTCCGGGGAGCCCACTTTTACAATGGGTTCGCGGTTACCGCCTCCCTTTTTCCGGTGCTCCCCCGCCGCTGTCCGTGCCTCCCTTAGTTTCCCACTCGCCCCCCGTTTCGGGGGGCTCCCCTCTGGCCACCCAGGTCACCGAACTCCTGTCTTTGGGGGTTATAACATATTTCCCGTCGTCCGAGCCGTGCTTCCACTCGCCGGTTTTTACGGTGCCCAAGCCCGACGGCGAGGCCCGCTCTATTTTAAATCTGAAAGGCCTCAATCGTTTTCTCCGGCCTCCCCATTTTAAGCTGGGTGCTTCTGCACCTTTTGGATCATAGATTTAGCATCATAGATTTTTCCAAGGCTTTTTATTTGGTCCCCGTTCATCCGGCCGATCGACGGTTCTTAGTTTTCCGTTTTAGCGGTCGTTTATATTCAATGACATGCCTGCCGATGGGTCTTTCTACGGCCCCCTACGTATTTCATAAGTTAATAAGGTCCGTCGTGGCGCACTTGCGCGCTCAAGGGATTTCTATTGTTAATTACCTTGACGATTCTGTGCTGTTAGCGCGCTCCTCTTTAGCTTGTTCACGTGATGGAGACGTGGCTCTAAAGCTCTTCCGGAGCCTCGGGCTGATCGTCAACGTCGATAAAAGTCGGCTAGTGCCCTCCACCGATTTTACCTTTTTAGGGTTCTCTTTCTCCTCCGGCCCGATGACCATTGGCCTTCCCGCCCCCAAGCGGGCGAGTGTTTCAGCGCTCGCCTCCAAGTGGGTGCAGAGGCGGAGGGGCCCTATCCGCGCGCTCTCAGTCCTCATCGGCAAGTTGGTCGCCGATACGGCCACAACCCATCTTCGTCTACTCGAGCGGGAGCGGTTTTTGTCCCTCCAGCTTTTTCCCGATGACTACGAGGCTAATCTCGTGCTTTCGAGTGACGCGGTCGTGGACCTCGAGTGGTGGGTTTCTGCCCTCCGAGGTCCCCCGGTCCCTATTCTCTCCGATACTTATGATCACAAAATTTTTTTCCGACGCCTCCCTGACGGGATGGGGCGGTTACTCCCACCCCCACACGGCCCACGGGTGGTGGTCTGGCTCGGAAAAAAACGACCACATTAAAATCTTAGAGCTGAAGGCGGCTTTTCATGCGCTACAGGCCTTTGCCAGTGCTTGGAGCTCGTCTTCTATCTTGCTCCGTCTGGACAACACCACAGCCATCGTCGTTGTCCAACAAGGGGGGGAGTTGTCCAATCCCCCCCGTTTTCAAGCGATTGCCAGACTAATATGGGATTTTTGCGAGCACGCAACCTTTTCTGTTTTGCCTCCTATGTCCACCACGAGCGGATAATTACGTTGCCGACCGTGAATCCCGTCGTCCCCTTGACACTGAAGAGTGGGGTTCAAATCCAAAATTTTTTCGTACCGCTGTGCAGCGGTTTGGAACCCCTGATATTGACCTCTTTGCCTCCTCAGCGCTCCACCTCTGTGACGTCTTTTTCTCATGGTTCCCTGACGACGGGGCGGCGGGAGTGGATGCGTTTACCTTTGGACTGGTCACAGTATTTTTTTTTTTTTACGCTTTCCCTCCCTTTTCCCTCATTCCTAGGGTGCTCCACAAGATGAGGTCGGACGGGGCCACGGGCATTCTAGCGCTCCCACTTTGGCCGTCACAGCCGTGGTTTCCACTTAGCCCTAAGCATGCGTATCTCTGATGTTATAACACTCGGGCCCGATGTTAATCTCCTTTTTTCACCTTTCAGCAGCCGTCCCCATCCGTCTGCCAACAGCCTCCGCTTGACTCTGGCGATTTACTCCGGCGATGTTTCGCGGCCAGGGGTTATCCGACGGAGGTCGTCCTCACACTCCTCGACTCCCTAGCGGAGAGTACCCGTCGCCAGTATCACTCGGCCCTTAAGCGGAGGCCGCAGTGCAGGATGGTTGGTAGGATGGTGGATGGTAGATACCTGCCTGGCGACCATCCAGCTATTTATAACGTAAGTAACGGTACGATGGTAGCCGCAGTGGCCTCCCACTACCATCCAACCTCTTGAAACCATCCTAGCTACCCGCCTAGCGTCTATCCACCCATATCAGTCGTGTTTGTTATTCCATCCAGGCTGCATAGAAAAAAATGGGTAATATATACCCAATTGATTCCAGTGGGTGCCAATCGTTCTGGGACCCATTTAATTGGATTCAGCGTCCAAAATTTAGTGGAAAATGATACCCCACACGCCTAGGTAGCAGAACTCCCGAAAACACATATTCAAAATGGGTAATAATTACCCAATTTGACCCATAACTCTTTGCAGTTTGCATTCAGTCAATTTCAGAAGTAAGTCAAACGCCTCAACTGACATCCTTAAATACGAATAGAATTTGTCCGGGTGTTGTCTTAATTTTTTGTACACTCTCACGAATTCCCCGTCCTGTTGCCGCCTCAAATTGTAAGCATGCACCCACGGTTTTTTTTATCACAGTAGTTGCCCCAATATTTCCCAAAGTTGATCTCAGCAAAATTCCCGAAGATGAACTTAGCAACATTTTTTTCCCAACTTTTGAGAGAGACATGACTTCTACACGGCAGTCAGTTGGATACTGGCTTCATTTTACTGCGTCCAAGATGCATCTACCCTCCACCATCCACCATCCACCATCCAACCTCCTTGCGACCATCTACCATCCTGCAGTGCGGCCTCAGCCTTACGAAGTGGCTTTCGTTCACGGCTGACAGATCCTGGAACCCGACGGTCGTCACGCCGTTATCGCTCTTATCTTTTTTTCAGCATATTCTTGTTTCCACGGGGGTGGGGTATAGTTCCCTCAATACTTACAGGTCGGCTGTTTCCCTTCAGTCACAGTCCGAGGTGGGGGCCCACCCGGACGTGCGCCGTTTTATGAAAGCGGCCTTCCGCCGCAAGCCGTCTTCGGCAAAATATCGGACCTCCTGGGATCCAGCAGTGGTCCTTACTTTCCTCTCGGCCGCCACGGACAAGCCGGCGCTCGTTCTTAACCAAGAAGCTGGCCACGCTGTTGCTGTTAGCCTCCGGGCAGCGCCTCCAGACAATTGCCTGCGTTAAACGGCAGCATATCGTCTTCTCAGAGCGGGGGTGCACTATTTTCGTCCCGGCCTTCCTCAAAACTACTAGACGGTCGGCTCCTGCCCCGGCCATTGTTCTTCCATTCCTTCCTCAGGATCCGGCCCTTTGCGTGCCCTCCTGCCTTCGGGCCTATTTGGCCTGCACGCAGGACACCCGTCACAACTCACTCCTCCTGACCACTACCCGTCCTTTTTCGCCGGCCTCAACGGCCACCATTAGTCGATGGGTGAAGTCTATTATGGCCGGGGCGGGGGTCAACACGTCCATTTTTTCGGCTCACTCCACTCGTCACGCCTCCGTATCGGTGGCGGCGCGTGGAGGCGTTCCTTGGATGCCATTTCCAGGCGGCCGGCTTGGTCACCTCGTTCACATATGTTTGCGCAAGTTTATAATCGGCCACTTTCGTTTCAGGAGGACTTCGCAGATGCGGTGGTTTGGCGGCACCTTCATCGACTCTCCCTCCGGCCTCTGATTTGTTCAGTTTTCATTTTTAACGTCCACTTTCCATTTCAACTGCAATTCCGTTTCAACAAATTTCAATTTGCACTCCGATTTCCAAATTCGCCTTCAATTTCAGTTTTCAGCGCATTTGCGCATATCACCGTAATTCGGTCTTAATTCCGTCTTGGGTACTTTCCGTAAGTCCGGCGAATCACGACCGGCGGTTGCGTCAGAAGCATTTAATGTATTTCTTGCGCATACCACGTAATTCTGTCTTAATTCCGTCCTTGTACTTTCCGTAAGTCGGCGGATATGACCGCTTTTGCGTCGGAAGTATTTATCATGTGTTTTCTTGCGCATACACGTAATTCTGTCTTTGTATTTCCGTCAGTCGGCGGGTACGACCGCTTTGGCATCAAAACCATTCACTAATATGTTTTCCACATCAAGTATATTTCTTTTCTTCCTGCGTAGCTATTGCTACGGCCCTTCATGCACATCTGAAGGCCGTTTTGCTTTATGCCAACCCCACATAGCCTTTTTGTGTCCGTTATTTCGGGCTCCGCCCGCCCCCTTTTTTTCCCTCGGTGGACTCAGTCTTTCAACAGAGTGCCAGTGATGACCACTCTCCGAGATACCGAAATATAATACACGATCAGCCCACCTGCTGGGCAGGCTGATCTAGATTATATTAGGTTATTTAGGTTATTAGGTTTATTATTAAGGTAAATTTCCACTGAGCAAACATCGTTTGCGAACGTTTGCGGTTGTTCGCGCGCAGGTGCTCGCGCGCAAAACGTTCGCGAACGCGAAGAGAAGGGTGCTGTTTCCACTGCTGCGCACGGCCAACAGAACAGTTGTTCTGAGCAATCGCCGCTGATCCGTATGTTTAGTGCGATCATGGCGCCCGCTTTATCAAAGGTTGCAATATGTGCAGCTTCGATTTTGATTCTATCGGAGCTTGAAAAGAAGAAGCGTTGGAGACACAGGATGTGGGTGTCGTCATTTCTGAGGGCGAGAAATCACGAGAAATGCTCAGCGATTTGCGGGCGGATGAACTCGACTGTTTGAAAATTTAACCGAATGTCTCCGTCGGACTTCGATTTCTTATTGAACCGAATTGAAGCAAAAGTGTCGAGGCTTGATACCACCTTTCGTGACAGCATTCCTGCGACGACACGGCTGGCAATACACTCTGGTTTTTAGCCACAGGGGACTCGTATGCCAGCCTCATGTACCTCTTCCGCATTTCGAGGCCATCAATTTCAAGAATTGTTGATCGGGTTGCCACAGTAGGGGGTTCCCTCATACAATGACACCAAGCGAAGGGACATTTCATTGTCCCACTCCATACTTGTCACAAATGTTATTATAATAAGGAAAACCGGCATCAGACGGACAAAACACAGGGTACTGAGCCATCGTGACGAGTTGTAGGAACCGGGGACATGCGCAGGGCGCCTGTTTCCATTGTACGCGCAGCGAACGCGAATCCCTTTGATGATTCGCAGGAAAACCGACAGCCGACGGATCAACCCGCACACCGAACGAACGCCGTTCGCGAACAACGTTTGGCGCGGAGGAGTGTTTCCACAGCACGCGCATCGTGTTTGCAACGTTTGAAGACCCTGTTCGCAGCGAATGTTCACTCAGTGGAAAATACCTTTAGAGGAGAGTGGTCACTCAAGTCAGTCACGTCCCACCCGGACGTCCACCAATCTCTTTCAAGTAATGGCGGACACGGCCCACGGGATCAGGGAGCTGGGAGCAGGCAGGAGTGCCAACCACAGCTCTAATCCCGCGTTTTTTCAAATTAAGCGACCTTAAGGTCGTCCCCCTCTTTGAAACGTTGTACCTAGCGACCCCAAAGGGTTCTGCTGCCAGTGATGACCACTCTCCTCTAATACCTAATATAATCTAGATCAGCCTGCCCAGCAGGTGGGCTGATCGTGTAATTATTCTCTTCATGATAACCCATTGAAGTTGTTCTTCAATACTAGAAATATGTTTAGGGTTTTTCCTAGGCTCGTATAATCACTTCCTCAGACTACCCACCTACCATGGCGAGTAAAATGAACTTCTATGACAGCAGTCTAACACTCCCCCCCATTCATGGCGGGGAAAATGATCTCTGACAGCAGTCTAACTGTTTTTATTCTCTTCATGGAAAACAATTGAATTTATTCTTTAATACTAGAAATATGTGTCGGGTTTTCCCTTGGCTCATAGACCTACCTCTTCCTACTACCCACCTACCATGTTGGAGAATATGTGAACTACTGTGACTGTAGTCTAACACTCCCTCCCATTCATGGCGGGAAAATGATCTCTGACAGCAGTCTAACTGTTTTTATTCTCTTCATGGAAAACAATTGAAGTTATTCTTCAATACTAGAAATATGTGTCGGGTTTTCCCTTGTCTCATATACCTATCTCTTCCTACTACCCACCAACCATGGCAGGGAAAATGAACTTCACAGACTGTGATCTAACTGTTTTCTTCACAGACAGGGGTCTAACATTTTCTTCACTTTTTTTTTAACAAGTCAACTTTATTGTATTATTATTTAAATATACACTCTAGTTTTGATCGATATGATAATGCAACTGCATTACACTGCATTACAGACAGTATAATGCGTGGAACTTGTGGGTGGGTGTCTACGCAGCCGCAGTTCTACTAAGTTTGTGGGCGTAGATCGGCGTGGTGTTTTCTTTTCAACCGACGAAGAGGACGAGGAGGGGGATGGTTTTGGGTGAAGTCACTGAAGAGTGGGTTTCTGTGTCGAGCAATTTTTTTTTCTTATTTTTCAATTCTGTCATATCTTTCGGTGCTCTAGAATTATTACGAGGCAACTGTGCGAATTATGGCCAGTAGATTCATCATTGATAGAAATTAGCCTGCATATTTCATGTTGTTAAAATAAAACCCTGAGATTCCTCGCATTCTGACCCATCCCTAGAGTATGTTTGAATCAAAATAGATGAGAAGACAAGAGGCGCATGAATCTACGTCATCTAGCAACGCAGTCAGATGGCACAGCAACTCGCGGCGACTGGGGGGTGCTTCGAGTTCAGCCGTGCAGCAAGCAACACAACCAGACCCCTCAAATTTGCCGACCTGGCACAGGGAATTACTGAAGTCAATGAGCGGCGAAAGAATGAGACGACAGAACGCTTGGCAGGGTTCAAGAACAGAACATTTTCTATGCACCAAGTTGGCTCGTGATCCCTGAAGAATTTCGCAGTCACCAGCAGAGTGGATACTACAAAACATCTTCAAGTTAGTTCCAGCCACCTCAAAAATGATGGACCATGAATGAAGCAAGCAGCGCATGAAGGTGCCTACCCTCTTTTCTCAATATTCCTTTTGATTCCGCTGAGCATAATTATCACGTACGAAAGAAATTATTTTTGTTTTGGGTGAATCTGGTAAGACAATGGAGCTGTGGCATTGTAACCGTTAATACTCCAAAGGTCATGGAAATAAAACTATTCGACCCAGATTTTCTATTTATTTTTAATAAATGTACACATTTAGTTAAAGAGAATACAAATTCTTGTGACATTGGACAGACATTACCTAGGCCTACCAATGGTTACACTAATAATAATGCATACAAACATTGACTCTCAACGGATCCTTCCCTTTACGATCTCATAACTGTTCATAAATTTACAACAGGCTTCAACAAAGCTGCATAGTAGATTATTGATGTAGATTCTGTCGCAAGAAAAAATGCCCACCATATATCAATGGGAAGGGTGGGATGGATACATGTTAATGGCTGCTACGATCGGAAGAAAATCATTTTATCAAAACAACGCGCACATCAGTTTAAGAAGATAAAAAGCATTAAAACTTATCATATTCGCACTACGGAACACAAATTACAATAATTTCGAACAAAGCTGTACATGATACCCCAACAGAAGGGTTTTGTAAAAAAATAAAGGAGATCAAAGGTCAAACGCAGATACGAGTAAAATATCAAGCGATTATCCAAGTATTATTTACAAAATAGCTCAAATTTTACATAACGTATTTTCTCTTCTTTTCCGTAAAGAATCGAAAGAAACTAGAAAATTGATACAGAATATACGATCGAACAATGACAAATATAATGTTAAAATTCCACGTTGGAACAGAAAAATTAAATAAGCAGTTAAAAAAATTCTTATTTTAACAGGAACTTAAAAAAGAATTGCAGAAATCCGAATGAAACGAAATTTAAAATTAGGACAAATAAATCACCTCCCATGAAACGTAAGTAAATCACATAGCCTTGAAGTTTAGTAACGGTTTGGTTTGAACGATCAATGCATTTTGATATCGAGAGAGGTAGAAATAATCGAGGATGTGTTCTGGCTTGCCTCAAACACAATATTGTCGCTGGTGGTACCAAATTGAATGTTTTTAATGACATTATTCCTACATTTAAAAGTATTGCAAGTGAACTAAAGTTGAGGGGAATGGTTTTCTTAGGGTAAAATGGAATTATTATTCAAATTTAACTGAGAGAGCCTCTGACTGACAAATTAATCATTGGCTCCGTGGAGAAAAAAAAGCTCTCAAGCTTTTGCACACCGGTAAAAATAGTCAAAAACAGGTCAAGAGTATTGTATAATTCGCCAATGATTGGAATAGACGACATTTCGAATTTATTGAACTAAAGCTAATCGAGCAACAGCTATGTACATCAATTAATAAAAATAAAAACAGTCAAGGATAGCAATAATTTTTATTTCAAACCCACGTGCAACACTGGATTAAGATTCAAATGTTGCCCTAACCCGTCGTAAAAATCAAAATTTTCTGGATATGGATTAAAACTGTTGCTTTCCGATTTACCATAGTTCGGGGTAGGGAAAACCGGGCCAGTTGACACAGGGGGCAAGTTGTTACATTGTAGATTTAAAATTCCCCAGTAGATGCAGCACCTTGTCATGTTTTCCTGATAAAGAACATGCAATTTTAAGAAACAGAGAAAAAAAAATTTCTTATCAGAGTATTGTAGAGATGAAGTAGAGGATTGATATGAGTACTAGTAGGTATCAGTATCAAATGAAAAGTATTGATACCAACCGGTATTGAACCGAATAATTCTCGACAGTTCCATTTACTGATTATGAAAACTTACAAAAGATACACCAACTTTTCTAATATATGCAATTACATAGGTGATATTTAAAAGGGAGGCAATGCAAAGTAGGTAAATAAATTGATTGTACCCGTAAGGTAAATAAAAAAGTATAACGGCCATTTTAATTTAATTTAATTGTCCCACATATATCCTTCAACTCCGCTCAGGAATAACAATTTACTTGAGTGGGTTCATTAAATTCTTTTTCTTCCTTTTATTCCACAAGACAACCCCCCAAAAAATGTAGGTTCACATACTTCAAACAACCTCTAGTGGATGGCTTTCCTCTTAGATAACAATTATTTTATTGCCAACTCAACAAATTCCCCAAATGCTCCTGTTTCTCGATACTTTTTTTTTTTATCAATTCTATTCATTTTGGTAGGTTATTCCTTGAATAATCATCCCATGTTGTTATGCAAAAGTCGACATCTCCGATTTGCCCCAATTTTTCAATGCAAGTATTGGCATCAAACAAGGTATAATTTCTAAAAGTATTGGTACTGAAAGATAAGTATCAATACCATATCGATATCGATCAATATCGTTTATTCCTAACGTGGTTTAGTTGTGACTTAAAGTTTGGGAGAAGTTAGAGAACTGCAGCTGAATTTTAAGCAATTGAGTGTTTTTTGCAGCAACAAGTAATTCTTCTCTCATTCTTATTTGCTCTCAATTGCAAATCAATGGTAAATATAATTTATGGACTACATTATATCAAGCATTTTACTGCGCATTATAATCCATAATTCAAACTAAACCATATTATATGAATATACTGAAAAAATGGGTACCGATATCCGATATTAAAGAGCCCATCCAGAGTGTCGCAGCATAAGACTTCAAAAAAACTGTCAATAAATCCAAAATTATCAATAATCATTTTTACCTTGCGGTATTACACTCAGGTTGGACGCTGAATTGTAAGAAGTTGATATATTTGATGAGAAGAGATCTTTTTAAAGAAAAATCTCTACTTTAACGCCCGAGTGTATAGATACTCGATATTTTGAAATACCGATACTTTCGACTAACGAGGTTTGGAATATTGAGACTTTGATTTGATATAGTATTGAAACAAAACATTGATAGTTCTATACAGATTTCCATCCCTAGATAGGCAGTTTGATGAATTCAAAATGTCCATACCCGGAAATGGTGAGGACATATGTTAAAAAGACTTCCAGAGGGTCAACTCCGATTGATGTTTTCATGTTACCAGTTTGAGATGTTCAAGGAAATAACCTATCCGTAAAGGAGCTGCTAAAAATCATTCCATAAATGTCACTCTGCACCGGTGAATTTAAAAAATCAACGCAAAGTGACGAGGAGAATAAAACTGGCTGATCTGTTGGGGGCATCTGACACCATATTGCAGATAAGATTTGATAACGATTTGATGTATCGTAACAACCTGGCGTGATTGTGGAAATAGATAGAGTAGGTAGTAGACTGGAAGGTAAATGGGTTTTTGGTGGGATGAAAAGGTGCTCAAACAAGTGATTTTTTGAGGTTGTCTAAAGGGGAAATAAGCATGCTCATATCCATATCCAATGATAGTATATTTCCAACAAAAAATATAGAGTACACTTGTTAAATCGATTTAGACGGTAAGGTCATCATCAGTAACTAACATGAACTGAGTTCACATGAACATCGGTGTACTCATTATTTTTCTGGGAGAAAATAGACTATCGTTCGATACCTCCGTTTTTATTGAAATATTGGGTTTCCACAACCTCGTTGCGGAGGATTTTATTCGTTGAGGAGTTTACGCACCAGCTCATTTCAAGAACCTCGAGAATGATGCGCATTCATGCGCACCTCGACACTGCAGATTTACTAAAAATGTTGTCAATGTAAAACCACGACAGGTATTTACCAATACACAAGAAGAAAATATTGCTAAATACGCTTTAAAATGATAATTATAGCGCTGTAACAACTTGCCCCGAGTAACTACATGCTCCTACTTGGGGAATATTGATACAAAATAACCATGTTAACATATTTTTGAATGAGTTAGAGTGATGATGAATACGAGCGAATCTTTCACTGAATATTTATACCCAAGGTAATAGGAATACTACATTCCTAAATGTTTCTAGAATTGATAAAAACAATTGACGAACAAGACGTAACAACGCCCCGGTCTCCCCTACATAAAAAAAAGAAAAAAAAAAAGTTTTTGGGGTTATGAAACTACAATTTTGTTTGACATCGGAGAAGGGAAGTACGTGGTCAAACTGATGAAAACCAAGTTGATTTGCGAATACTTTTTATAAACAAAATTTTCGTCTTCGTCTTTTTTTTCTGAAAAAAATACAAATTATACGCATCTTTTTCGCAAGTTATATTTCAAAGCGTGATTATACCCTAACTAGTAGCTTCATAATAATAGGAGTTACTATAATGAATTTCAATGTGAAAAAAAACTTGGAAATGTAAGAAAATCTCAATAGTTACACGTTCTTAACAGAAAGAAATGCGTTTTTCTTGTCAACTCATAATAAATTAATTTTCGTCAGAAAATAAAGCCCTAAATGAGCAACTAAATACGCCTCGAAGTTCCTTCGAGGAATCGTTTGTACTTGAATGAATCCTACTTTCCTTTTCATCCGCGTTTTCAGTATTAATGATGACCGTTTTCGTTCTTAGAATACAATAAGGGTTTTCATAAGCCTAGTTCATAACACCTATGTCAAGTCATTGAAGAAATACAACTTTCAAGGTTAGTGGGATTAGTAGATTAGGGTCTAATACCAACAATAAGATTATAAATACAGATTAAATTACACTTCTAAAGTGTCCATTTTGTGAGGATTGGCATTGATGATCTTATTCATAATTATTGAGCCGCCATGAAAATGTTTCCAATAAAAATGTAGTTCTATATGAAATGTTTAATATAGGAGTATATATGATGATTACCTCAACTCGTTTTCAAAAATTGTACAAACATGGTATACGCACTAACTGTTCATTTGGCAACTTTTAAGTTGTTTATATACAGCGTAATATTTGTCTAAAGAGCTCGTAGAAATGCATTTGACAGCAAGGTATTGGTTTTGTAAAACCCTTCGAGGGCTTTCTTTGACGTTTGAGAAAACATGAGTAGAAACTTTTACGTTTTCACAAAAATTATATTGAACAATTATTTGGAAACCGACGTACAACGGGCCAAAAATGAAAACAGGACATAACAAACGACGCATGATGTTTCTTGGTCGTCAATTTGGAGGAGGTAATGCGTTTTAACAGGATTCCCTGGGATTGAGCGAAGGCTTAAAGGCAGAATCAGAGGCAGTGATGTGATTGCTGATCATGCACGTGTCGTTCGCTACATATTCGATACTCCCACAAATGTACAAATTTTCTTTTTTCCTTAGTTTCCTTATGGTAGTGATTATGTAGGGAAAGCGGGGAACATACAGGGAAAATAAAAATACGACGGTAATTTGGTAAAATACCTTCCTAATTATGAGGAAAATGTTATCATGGTAACGAAAAGAACATTTTTTATCTTTTTTGATTTCAGAAAGAAACACACATTACACAACTCCTCACGAAAATGAGTATAAATAAGTCTCATTCCCTCACGATCAGGCGACGGTTTCGAGTGAATATTAATTACGCGTATCCACGGTAAAAAAGTTTTATCATACCGTTAAAACGTTCGTTTTCCTAGTGTGTTTTTTTTTAAATATTTTAAATAAATCAGTCTGTTTTCTGATAAACGTGGTCGATGAGGAAGTCCAATTACCTACGGTTCAATTCAGTCTTCAGAGCTGGAAAACAAATAAAATGATCAAGATTAGAGATAAGGAAACTGTACGTCAAACTACGAGCTTAACAAACTCTTCCCATCATCGTTGATAATTGCAAAAAGTATTGAAGAGCCGTCTATACCTTTCCCTGTCTCCAAGTTATAGGTTCCGGTAGAAGAAAAAATGGTCGCGATTTCTTTTGAAGGATCTTAGGGTGTTTCAAACGTTCATGTCTCCTACACATTTTTACGACAAAAGCGATTTTATACGTTTCCAAGAGCATTCGTGTCAAATTATACGCAGACGTGGCTCGGCGAATCACCAAAGAAATGAATTACGGAACATAGAAACTTAAGAACTGCTTTTGAAAGGTTGATGGTACTGTGTTAGTATTAAAGACAATGTAAGACAAAATTGTGGGGAACTGGGAAAACTCCCATGCGGAGCTACGGGTGGCGTCATCTTGCGCCAACAATGCCATTGCAGCGTCGCTAATCAATAAAATTCACAGGGTTGGTTATTCCTCGGACTAGCAGCATGGAGACTCATTTGAATCGATTCAGCGTCCAAAATTTAGTGGAAAATGACACCCCACACGCCTAGGTACCAGAAATCTGAAAAACTCACATTCGAAATGGATAGATAAATACCCATTTTGATCCATAACCTCTTCCGGTGGGCGTCAATCGTTCCGTGACCCGTCTCATTGGATTCAGCATCCAAAATTTAGTGGAAAATTATACCCCACACGCCTAGGTACCAGAAATCTGGAAAACTCACATTCGAAATGGGTAGATAAATACCCATTTTGACCCATAAGCTCTTCCGGTGGGCGCCAATCGTTCCGTGACCCGTCTCATTGGATTCAGCATCCAAAATTTAATGGAAATTGATACCCCAGACGCCTAAATCGCTGAAAATATCAAAAATCCATTTTTCAAAATTTATATTTTGACACCCCCTCCCCTCTCCCCTATTTGGTTCGATCGGGCAGGATAGTTTCGAGGACAACTAGACCCAGAAACAGGTTCCTGACCATAATTCAGATTTTTAGAAAATTTTCTACTACCGACCCTTCCGTATTGTGACGAACATACGCAAATTTTACCAGTCTATCTACGCTGATATGCGACTGCTGCCATTGATTTAACCCTTCATTTGAGTCTGTGGATCACTCAATCATTGATTCAACGAAAATTGGATAATGTCAACCCACCGATTGCTTCGGATGTGTATCCATCCATGTATAATTTGTAATAAGCATCCTTTAGCACTTGAGTCTTTGGTCTTCTTCTCTCCTGGATGCGGAGTTACCTTACGGGTCGGTTGGCCCCCTCCTCTTCATCGTGGCTATTAATGGCGTTGGTGCTGTTCTCAAGGGGGTCAACTTTCTCATATTTGCTGATGATATGAAGCTCTTCCTTCAAGTGCTTGATCCCTCTGATTCCTCTACTCTCCAGCTTTGCCTCGATGACTTCACCCAGTGGTGTTCGGATGCTGGCCTTTCCCTCAACCCGGAAAAATGTTCAGTTATGACGTATCACCGCCTGCTAACCCCTCATATGCACCCCTATACCATCAATGGTGTTGCCCTTAGACGTCCCTCTGTGGTCTCCGATCTTGGTGTTCTCATGGACAGGCCTTCAACGAATACATTGCCCAGGCCTTTTCTCGAGCTATGCGTGCCCTCGGATTTATAAACCGAAACACCAGGGAGTTCACCAGTACCACTGCCCTCGTTGCCCTCTATGGGGCTATTGTCCAGCCTCACCTGGAGTATGCTTCCGTCGTCTGGAGTCCCTTATACGAGTGCCATGTGAATCAGCTCGACAGGGTGTACCGTGCGTTCCTACGTTACCTGGCCTTCAAGCTTGGCGTTCGTCGGGAGGACGTGGACTACAGTGCCCTGGACCGGCAGTTTTATCTGCTCAGCCCCTCTGCCCGCCAGCCTCTCGCGGACATGTCCTTCATGCACGGCATCTTCTCTGGGCGAATTGATGCCCAATCTTTGCTAGCCCAGTTTGGCCTGCGGGTGCCCCGAGTAGGCCTGCGCTCCTGCGATCTCTTTGCTGTGCCATTCTCGCCTACCAACTACATGCGTTCTCGTCCTCTCTGCCGACCTCCCAGAATGACTAACCTGCTGTCGGCCGAGCATGACATCGACCTGCTCTCAATCTCCATTCGCTCTCTTCGATCTTGTCTCGCCGAAGTCTTCTCACTCCCCTGACTATCTTTGGTGCATTTACTGTATTGAACCTTTATCTCGTTACTGTCTCTGACTCATGGCCTGCGTGCGAATGCATTTTTTCTGTATTTTCTGTAATTGGGCTTGTCCCGTTCATGTGTAATAAATAAATAAAATGAAGCTCGTCCTATTGAACCACTCATGTCAGATCTCCCATCGGTCAAACCTCAAGAACGCCGTACATTTTCAAATCGACTTAGCAGGTCCTCAGACGACCAAGGAAGTAACCGCCGAAAAGCGACCACATAAAAGGCTACATTGTGCATTTCGTATGTCTCTCTACAACAGCGGTGCATTTAGAATTCGCATCCTCCAATGCCACCCCACGCCTGGTGCGCCCCCACGAACCTAATCCTTTCTTTCCAAATAATCTCATCCTTATACCTAGAAACACAATTTTATTTTCAGATGAAAGATTATAGTAGGTACTCAACTAATGATTTAATTACGTAAATCCTCCTTATAATAATCGCAAGACTCAGGTCAATTTTTTTTCTTCCTCAAATGATGTAATGAAATTATAGATATATAAGATAAGAGAAATAAATAATAAATGAACGAGAAATAATAACGTGTTGGCCCAATGCCGTTGGGCACACTATCCGTTTGTCATCAAAACATGAAGCACCATTGCAGTGTGGCGGTAAAAGTCTTGAGTTTTGCTCGTTTAGGTGTCCTAAGCGCGAGGAGGTTACAACAAAATAGACACACAACAACAACTCACTCTACATTTCCAGTAGAACATGAGAGTAGGAGTGAAAGGTTTCTGGGAACAGGAAGTTCTCCTACTCTTCGTAATTTCAATGTGAAGAGTGTGAGATGAAGACTCGTAAAGCGTGGAGTGAAGAGTTTCTAGGAATAGGCCCCTGGACACTCACTGTTTTCCTCATACTCTTGATCTCAGGAATAATAATTCATTATAAAAGAATTTACACCCTTTTTCAAAAATGATGGCATGACGCTTTCCCAAAGATGGAGTTTGGCTACTAACACCGTGGCACTACTTATAGCTCACCTTCTATGATATCGGTCTTCATTTTGTTGATTTCCCTCCTCATTTCTCGAAGGATTTCCTGTTTGACAGCCTCGATTTCAGAAAGACCAGCGTCACCGTTAACTTTAGGGAGCGACTCTTCGCTACTGGCCAAGGCTCGTCTGGAAGGTTTTGGGGAACTGTCACAACCGTTTCCTAATTTGGTGTTGCTCCCTCCCCAAGTAGAATTTTTCCTTTCTGCAGTGCCATAGTCCGAATCCTGCAACAAGTGGGCGTATCAGTTAAACTGCGAATCGTGATGAAAGCAAAAATGGAAGTGAGAGGAACTAAATTATAAGTGATTACAACCAATAATGGTGAATCACCTTTGCTCAACCTCTCACCACGCCTTCACGTTAAGGCCAAGTCCCACAAATAGAATGGGAACATAGCCCCCTATTCACAAGACTTCTAAATGACTAGCTCAAACTACCGGTTCACCTGAGCGCTGGGTTCGACTTCTTTCCTTTCAGCAGCGGCTCTTCTTCGAGCGAGAGTCTTTGCCATCTCATCCATCATACTCGCCATACCCGCTGAACCTCCTCGACCCAGCGTGCCGTAATTGCTTCCGCTACTGCTTGTGCTCGACCCACTGTTTTCGGCCGATTGCTGCAAAGAAATTTACGGTCATAGCGAGATGGAATGGAAGCCAAGAAGTCAAGGGGTGTGAAATCCGCCATTTGACGTTTATGAAAGACGGGAATCCGATATTGGTCACAAACCTCATAAAAGTATAACTCTTAGTTAGCAGTCTAAGATCCTTCAATAGAGGGCTCTGAAGGGTGCCTTACAGTCCAGATAATTTCTGAAGGACTTCGAACTTAAATAAGGTCGATCAATAAGCAATCCCCAACATGGGCAGCCAATAGTATGGGCACTGTAACAACAGCGACTGGTATCTAGTATGCACTTGGTTGATCTATATTATTGTTTATACATGGTGACTGGCTATTTGCGTTACACACTTCATGATCTTGTAGAAAATTTTATGCTGAACTAATAACGTCCTTTTCAACAAGGTCCAATTCCTAACCGTTTTCCAGTTATTTTGATTTTCAAGAAATTCAGTACTTACTAACGAAAAAACCCATAAATCCCTGAAAACATAATCTTACCCCAAATGTCAAATCAGTTGTAGTGTAGCACCTATCGGCTCTTTATATGATACGACGGTCGAATTTGTACCTTAAACTTCTCAGTTCAATATTACTGTTGTGTCCAAGGATGATTGCTCCAGGTAAAACATTTAGGGACAAAATGAAATTGATAGTACTGCAAAATGAAAGAATAACTAACGTAAATGTATATTATTTAGCCATTGAACGTTTGCTCGTAGCCCCTTCCTCTTTTTCTGCTCCTACTTTTGTTAGTTATTCCTTGAATAATAATATGTTTTCATGCAATAAGTCACTCACTTCGATTCGGCTCAAAATTGTTTTCTGGGCGTTTAAAGGTGTCTAGATCAAAATTCGCAAATGTTCGTCCGCTGTCCACGCCGATTTTGGTAGTAGAAAAATTTCTAAAAATCTGAAATTTGGGTCAAGGACCCGTTTACGGCTTTAGTTGGTCCTCAAAACTTTACAGCCCTATCGGACCAAATGGGAGGGATGGGGGGGGGGGGGGTGTTACAAATGTGTTTTCAAAAAATGGATTTTCAGAGATTTTTGGCGATCTAGGCGTGTGGGGTCATATCCGACTAAATTTTGGACGTTGAATTCAATGAGACCGGTCCCGGAACGATCGGAGCCTGCCGAAAGAGGTTATGGGTCAAAATGGGTATCTACATATCTACCTACATATATTGAACGTGGGTTTTTGAGATTTCTCGTACCTAGGCGTGTAGCATATCATTTTCCATTAAACTTTGGACGCTAAATCGATTGGAATGAGTCACCATGCGCTTGGTCAGTGGAATAACCAACCCCTGTTAAGGAATTTGCAGCGTTGTTCACATTCTACGTACGATTTTTCGAATTTTCAACAGAAAAAAAAAAAAATAATAAAATGATTACCATAGTAAAAATAATTTAAAGGAGCAGTTTAGGAGGATCAGAGGAGGGAATTTGCGGGTGTCTACATAAAGGATTGTGTATAGGACGCAACATAGTAAATTCACCGAATTTCATAAATTTTGAATTTGTTTCATTTGTGGATGATACATACTGTTTTGACATGAGTTTTTCATGGTAGGTATCTCCTGAGGTTGCTTCAAACTATACGTATATTCAAATGGTACCGTCACATTTAGGGTAGGATTATGTTTTCAGGGATTTATGATTTTTTTCGTCAGTAAGTACCGAATTTCTTGAAAAACCGTGAAAATCAAAATAACTGGAAAACGGTAAGTCATTCTGTATAAATATTTTCTTCTTCTTCTCCAATTTTCACTATCAATTACAATTTTCAAAAAGTTGTTAAGGGTGTCGGATTTGTACCTTCGACCGGCGAAGTTTAGCGCTTTGTAGCTGGGCAGCGAGAGACGACGTGTCGGTTCCGTCGTTGGACGACGATCGGGACAAGTTTGGAATTGGCGGAGGCGGCGGCGGTGGAGGCCCCCCAGCGGTTGGCGGTCCACCGAATGGTGGCGCCGCGGGGATCATGCCGATGCTTATGAGGCCGGGAGCAGGAGGAGCAATGGGGCAAGGTGGCGCGGCGGGGGGTTGCGGGACGGGCGGAGGCGGAGGAGCGAGAGACATCGGAGGCGGCTGCGGTGCTGGAGGAGCGGAAGACGTCCGGTGGTGACCGGGAGGAGTCGGTGGGACCGGAACACCGGGGGAGGAAGCGTTCCCGTTACTGGAAACTGGAAAGAAACAGAAACTTATCAGCCAAATCGTAACGCCGCTAATGAAAGAAACAGAAACTTATCAGCCAAATCGTAACGCCGCTAATGAAAGAAACAGAAACTTATCAGTCATTTCGTAACGTCGCTAATGAGGGCCGAGGGCCCTACTCCATCACCCAGTTGACACCCTTGTTCAGTATCTTCCTGGCTCATCCTGACAGACATCCCATATCCAAAATACTCGGAGACGCCGCTTTGACGGCTGGGGCTTAACATTTTGGGGATGGGCGGGTAGACGCGAGGGGCTGCCTCAATACAAATGCTACTGATCCTCGAGGCCGGCCCAATATTTTTCATCAGCGCTCTCGCTGCTCACAGTTCGTTACTCTCGCGATTTCTTAATGAAATGTTTTCCTTCCTTATCCCTCATAATTTGTACTAGTTGTATTAGTAGTAGTACATATTTGTAATAATAACAATACTACCAGAACATAACCTTAGTACAAGTTCTTTTAGTAGTTTTGTAGAAATGCAAACAACCTCGTCCAACCAATTTTTATTATTTGTACACGTTCCTAATTTTCTTCTAATGAGTTCCGAAAGGGAACAGCGATTGACTAAATGTAATTAATTAAATAATAGCAGAAAAACTGAATAATTTTCTTTAAAAAATTTCAGAATAGTAAATTCCGAAACACGGAGCGGCCCTCAAATTAGCACTACCCTGCATGCACATGAACCTTGTTTCTTTCCGTACTTTCTTACTACTGCAAGCGACGCATTTTCTAAACGGTTTTTCGTTGTTGGTTTCAGATGGGTCTGGGTAACGGACTTCTGAAAACTGCAACTCGTAACAGACCCTCAAGCGAACCTATCGGATTCTAAAGGAACCTAGAAGGTAACGTGGAATAGACCTCTTGCTTTGGTGCGATGGAGCATCTCGTAACGATAGGAAGTAAGGTTTTCGTTAAAATACACGCGGTCGTTGGGCCAGTCCTTGAAAAGACTCCTCTCGGTAAGGCCTCAAGTAGGGTTCACAATAAAAGTTAGGTACACATAAATACAATTTTAAAATTAAAAAAAAAAAAAACTACTTACTTTGAGACTGCGTTGACATTCGTCTTTCTTGAATCATGGCTACATCCTCTCTGGTCATGGTCCTGAACAAAGGGAGCGATCACATTGACAACGAAGATAGTTGATTTGGCGAAATCAAGAAAACTGATAATACGATTAACGGTAGCATTGAGTGATAGGAAGCGCAGTCGCATGCAAAATGTAAACTGAACGCTCTGCTTGTCAAACTTGGGCATACAGGAGTAGGTGCGGCCAATCCATTGTGAGACTTCTTTGTTTGTGGGAATTTCGAGGGGAAACGGCAAACGACTCAGGTTAAATGGATACAGTACAATTGAGAGCAAAGTATCATCTAAGACCTTTTCCACTAAGAAAACACCGACTGTGGCCGAATGGAATTGAAACGTATAAAATAATAATTTACCCCATATTTCCAGCTAAAGACTCGAGATTTGTACATTTTGTGTTCCAATGTCTTTCTAAAATTGACGTATCGGCAAGCTTCATTGATGCAAAGCGCGATAAATCAAGAAAGTTCACGTGATCATACCTCTATCAAGGCATCTAACCCATCAACCACTTGGACATCAAAATCTACCTTAATTGAACATCCACCTTGTTAAGGAAATATGCGGTCGTCGCTTAAGAATTAATGGGTAGAACGACAGGCGAAGTGAGGCAGTAATAACTCAACTGGGAGAAAATTGAGATAGGATTGATTCAACAAATAAACTAGTCAAGTCATTTTTTGATTAGCTTTCAAGAAAAAAATTCTGTCATTATCCAACGCAGAAAATGTTTCCTGTTTGTAAGGATCACTAATGAGTACGAAAAACCGCCAATTGACCTATGGTCCAACATTCGCCACATCCATGTTCCGATAATAATGCCATGCTTTTCTAGGAACTATCACCAACCATTGTAATTCGCTGCTCTTCAGGGTTCCCAGTGAACCTCTCCCTTAGTTGTGGTGTCAATCAATTAGACGCAAGTTATCAATAACCTTTGAAACCTAGGAGGCCGTCAGCATGAAATGACCTAGACAGATGGTACAGGGTTTTTCCGGAAAGTAATAGGACTGATTTCGCTACAATGTATTGTTTTTGTATTGTACACTCTTCTAGAGTTTTTGTCACTTTCGGCCACAAATGGGCCATTCTATCATAACTTGACAGAAAGAGAATGAGGATGAATTATATTTTTGGGAACTTAATCACACACAAAAAAAATGTTAGATAAATATGTTATTTATTTGATGGCACCTGGGTACAACAATGGTCAAAAAATAGGGTAAAGGTCCAACATCTTACTTTGGAAGGTCAAACCATACCTAGTAACCAAATTGTCAGGATAGCAGTATAGATGCAGTTCAACTAAATAAATTTGATAGAAAAAGAAACCTGACACCATGTCGGAGACGCGGAGGGGTCAAAATTAGGCCTATTTCCGAAAATGGCAAATTAGCCGTTTTCGTATATCTCGACCACTGAAAGGGTTCTTCGTTTTGGTTGGTTATTCCTTGAATAATCAACCTATGTTTTCATGCAAATGGTCAACCTCTCCGATTCGGCTCAAAATTTTTTTCTGGACGTTTCATGATGTCTAGATCAAAAAAGGTCAATGTCCGTCTGCCGTCCGCCGTCCGCCGTCCACGCCGTTTTTGGTAGTAGAAAATTTTCTAAAAATCTGAAATTTGGGTCAGGAGTCTGTTCCCGGCCTAGGACGGTCCTCCAAGCTTTTCAGCCCGATCGGACCAAATTTGGGCGGGGTAGGGGTCAAAATGTGATTTTTGAAAAATGGATTTTCGAGATTTTGGGCGAGTGGGGTATCATTTTCCACTAAATTTTGGACGCTGAATCAAATGAAATGGGTCCCTGAACGATCGGCACCCACTGGAAGAAGTTATGGGTCAAATTGGGTATATATTACCCATTTTGAATATGTGTTTTTGAGATTTCTGGAACCTAGGCGTGTGGGGTATCATTTTCCACTAAATTTTGGACGCTGAATCAAATGAAATGGGTCCCTGAACGATCGGCACCCACTGGAAGAAGTTATGGGTCAAATTGGGTATATATTACCCATTTTGAATATGCGTTTTCGAGATTTCCGGTACCTGGGCGTGTGGGGTATCATTTTCTACTAAATTTTGGAACCTGAATCGATTGTAATGGGTCTAGGACCGGCCGCACCCACTGTTTCCCCATTTCCCCCATGTTGAAGAAATGAGTCTCCATGCGCCTGGTCCGAGGAATAACCAACCCCTGTGTAAGAATTTGCAGCGTTTTGGTTTATTATTCCTTGAATAAGGAAGCTCAGTTTTCAGGTCATAGGTCATAGGTCATCTCTCCAATTCGCTCCAAAATTTGAATTTTCAAGATGTCTAGGTACTTGGTAGTAGAACTTTTCTATGAATTTTCTAAAAACATGAAATAATTGTCTGGGACAAAGGGGCTTGAAAATATGTTTTTTGTAACTCGGTTTTCAGTATTTTCAGGACCTAGCCGTGTGGATCACCATTTTCCACTAAATGTGGGGGCACTGAATTGACACTCCTGGATACTCAGATTTACGGCTAAATTTCCTTCTTACAAACAAAGGACTGCTTTTTGGAGGTTCCTTGCTAGCTTTATTCAATTTATGACCCACGATTCTCTATTTTCGAAGTGGTGAAGACATGGGCACCTCGGTAGTAAATTTCGTCATGAATTCGTTTTTGTCAGTGAGTTATTCCTGGTTTTGGGTGAATGTAACACTGTGTTCATGGTTTCTACATACACTTGGGGAAACCAGTCGTGGGAACCATCAAACGTCAAGTCGTGGCGACTGACCAAAAGAGTTTTAGTTGTTTATTAGCTTCTGTGATGTAACCTAGGACTACGACTAGGGGGATGACTATACTTGCGTTAGTTGTCTTTCGTTGTTACAAATGCACCGTATTAACCTACTAATATATTTGCATGAAAACCGATCATCCCGACGAAGTGTGTCGGGGCACTTTACCTGGAATGGGCAGAGCTGGGGCTTGCGTCTAGCCGCGTTGGGCCTCCGGGCGACACTTGGTGGTAAATGGCAGTCCGTGGTGTCATCGGACTATAAAAACCAAGAAAATCCCACAAAAGAGAATGGACACATAGTCTACTTTAGAGATCCTATGCCTACCTTACACTGGATGAAACAGGATTGACAGGTCTTCCCTCAGACAAGATGGTTGTTCCAGCGTTTAGTCACTGTTAACTGAGAAGCACTATGACGAACTAGCTGCAAATACTATTCGCAGATTGAGGTGACATTTCAATGCAACCATCTACGACTATGAAGCAGTAATAATAAAATTAAAACAAAAATGCGCAGGCAAACTGGATTGTGGGAGCCTGGATTTCGCTCGCTGGAGCTCATCTTTATCCAAGATAAATCGAGCGTATTCAAATTGGTGACATGTAATTACGAAACGTTACTGGATCTCATCCCTAGAGGACGTCCCGAAAACCTGTTCATACAATGCAGAAAAATTGAGAGCGCGTGTACAGTATGAGAAAAGAAGATCTCGAACCTAAAGTCATGCTTCTCGAAAGAGACCGGCCATGCAAAATGGAGAAATATTATCATGCACACGGTTTTTTCTGTATACATGTGTATACAGAAGGATTTCCTGCGTTTGCACTTGAAAATACTGAGATGAAGAGCACAGCATTTGACCGCCAATTTCCACAATCAAAGAAATATGTACTAATGTCTAATCAGATCACGCTCAAGAAAACGTTTCCAACTCAACCCAACTATTAAGTGACACCGTTTTGAAAATCGGAAAGGAACGCCCTGAACCACATTAAAGGCCACATTTCAGTGACCTGAAAAAATTGCTTCACTTATAGCTTACGCCTAATCTGATGTATCGTGCAGTATAGCTCAGATTATAGCACCCCGAACAAACTTAGTTCAGCATCTTCTTCAACGAAAAACAACCTCAGGTCACTGTTCTGAGGGCTCTCTTGAATTTTGCAACTTTTCGAACCAAAACTCATTTTTCAACTTCTGTTGGCCAAGATGTTGCCAAATCTATTCAAGATCATTCTAGTGCAAACTCAACCTGATGATTTTCTTATAAAGAGATCACTTCAAAAAAAAAAAAGAAACCTAGATGGACGCACCTCTTTTACAATGAACTGAACATAGTACAATAGACACATAAAAATACACCAAAATTACCTATATCCCATATCTTCATCGTACTGTCCGTTCGCTTGTTGATAATGTGTTTGCGGTTGTTGGGTCATTGGTTGTGGAGGCGGCCTAGGGAGGGAATTGCTGTTCAAAACCTGAAAAAGAATGATACATGTATAAATGCCACTTGCTTTTAGTTACACCAGAGACATTGAACTCGTTCACTGCACAATTTTGCCTTCAATTGAGGGATTTATCTTTTGGGATAATCCAACGTGCACTCCAATCTATGTATACCTCCAAAAGTACGGAGGAAACAAGCTGCAAATCATTCCACAACGGTTTCTTATTCCTTGAATAATCAAGTCTAGATCAGAAAACTGCTAATATTCTTCCCTAATGGTCTGCAACCTTGGTGTTCTATTGGACAGGCAGCTGACTTTCAATGAACACGT
Organism: Cyrtorhinus lividipennis; assembly: GCA_019603395.1. Taxonomy (NCBI): domain Eukaryota; kingdom Metazoa; phylum Arthropoda; class Insecta; order Hemiptera; family Miridae; genus Cyrtorhinus; species Cyrtorhinus lividipennis. The sequence goes on from CM034006.1 coordinate 24,537,398, forward strand.
TTCACAGGCATCTTCTCGAGCCATGCGTGTCATGGGTTTGTACAGCGTTATACCAGGGAATTCACCAGCAGCACTGCCCTCGTTGCCCTCTACCGGGCTATTGTCCAGGAGTATGTATCCACCGTCCAGTGCCCCTCATACGAATGGATCAGCTCAACAGGGTGTACCGTGCGTTCCTTCGTGGATACCTGGCATTCAAGGATGTGGACTGCAGTGCCCTGGGTCACCAGCTTCACCTGCTCAGCCCCATGTCCACATGTCCTTCATGCACGGCATCTCCTCTGGGCGCATTGACGCCAGATCCTTGCTTGCCCAGTTGGGCCTGCGGGTGCCATTCTCGCCCACCAACAACATGCGTTTTCGACCTCTCTGCAGACTTCTTAGAAAGGCTGACCGAGCATGACCTTGACCTGTTCTCGATCTTCCTCCGCTCCCGTCTCACAGACGTGTTATTGCTCCCCTGACTTGTCATTGATATTTTCCCTTGTGATATTGAACTCATACCATCGTTTGGCCTGCGTGCAAACTTATTTTTTCTTTTCTGAAATTGGCCTCGTCCTGGTTTTATTATATAAATAAATAACCCTTATTTCTCATATCTGTGTACCGTTACACTGTATGCGTTTCAAATGTGCGCAACAAACCACTAAACAGCACTATAACACCAAAACCAACACTAAATGAACTACTATCAGACAAGAAACGTGGAACATCTTCTAGCCTTCTAGCACAGCATAGTTCAAGATATTTTAGTAGATTTTGAGAAATGAGATGGCGACACTATCGTTATTGTAGACCTCCCTAAACCTGAACTCAAAAACTTCTGGACGTATTCGAAGTTATAAGAGGTTTCTGGACTCGTGAATACGTTATGGATGATGTATCAATTTATATTAACGGAGTCTAGGTTTTCTGTTCTAAATTGATACTCTACACGTCTAGTCAAAACTCTCTAAAATCATTATTAAAAATACCGTTTGACCCATACCCACCCCAAATCCAACTAGGACCTATGATAACGAAAAAACCTCGATTCTCTTCGATTCTTAGAAAATGTTCTACTACTTATCAAAAACGGCGTGGGCGGCTGCATTTCTGCAGGGTTATTCCCCCCCCCCCCCCCCCAAACAATATTACTACGCACGAGAAATTATAACAGTAAAACTGAAATTGAAAATGAAACCCTCTCCATCTCTCTCTCGCCAACGAAACAAAACCGCTCCCTTTAGCATTTGACAATTTAGTACGAGAATTATATTGTGATGAAAAATATCTTACAGTCTAACGCGTGGGTCATTGCTCGGGCAAAGCCGTCGGCGTCTTCTCGACTGCTGAAATTGAGGCCATACACCTGCTTGTTGTCTCGCCATTGATGAAATGTGAATGTTGCTTGATTATATTTGAGACCTTTTAGAATTATACAGTTGATAACAACCTGAAAACAAAAACAAAATTAGAAATTAGTGGAACGTGATTGAAGGGAATCACTTCAAAGTCGTACAAAGCTCCTTGAACAGAATGTAAACCCTCAACACATAGGCCATGGATACCCCTCTATTTTTCTGGATGTTGAGGAAGTTATTTAGTAAGAACTTTTGCATTAATATTGTTATTTACCCCCGAATCGGACTACTAGGTTTTTGTCAGGATGGAGTTCACGTCACAAGATCAATTGTGCCAGGGGCAGGAGGGGAGGGGGGAGCTGGAACCTGAGGTAACGGAAAAGATTTACACAACCATTTTCCCATTTAATGACACAACATACACTTTTCATTGAGGATGAGTTGACGAATCGATCTGCTAATATCGATCGCCGCTTAACTTAACAGTAGGAAGGGTGGATACATTAAAGGTATTAAAAACTCACTTCATGGTCTTGAAGCTTTCGAGCTACGACTCTAAAAGAGTTGTTGCTAATGTTTTGAAATATGTGAACTTTGGAGAGGCCGCTTGACGAGCCGCTGGGTATCCATTTCTTGCTGGTGTCATCATATACCATTACAGATGCCCGGGCAGAAGCGATGCTCTGCTCGCTGAAAAAGAAAAAAAACTGTTAAAGCATTTAATGACATATATGCAGGAGGGAGGAATTGAGCAGATGTTCGCAGTTTATTAGAAAATATTTCCTTTCCCTTCACCTCGCACTAGGAATGAGATATTGGACCTTCTATTTTGAAATCAATATTGATATTGAATGTCGATTAATCGATCATCCACAATCGATAATCGATCCTTTACAAAAGATAAATGTAGGGAATCGACAAAATCAAGGGGAAAAAACCACATCATTTAACTAGGATAAACTTTTTTTTCTGTATTCATATAATATTATAGCACAAACCACAAAGAGGCTTTATTTTGAAAAGAAGGAGTGCTGTGGCACATTCTGTAAAAACCCTGGAAATTATTACACACGGGTTGGTTATTCCTTGAATGGGGGAAACAGTGTGTGTGGCGGGTCCCGGACCCATTCCAATCGATTCAGGGTCCAAAATTTAGTGGAAAATGATACGCCTGGGAACCAGAAATCTTGAAAACACATATTCAAAATGAGTAATAAATACCCAATTTGCCCCATAAGTTCTTCCAGTGGGTGCCAATCGTTCTGGGACCCATTTCATTGTATTCAGCTTCCAAAACTTAGTGGAAAATGATACCCCACTCGCCTAGATCGCCCGAAATGTCGAAAATCCATTTTTCAAAAAACACATTTTGACCCCTACCCCGCCCAAAGTTGTCCGATAGGTTGAAAAGTTTCGAGGACCAACTAGAGCCAGGAACAGACCCCTGACCCCAATTTCAGATTGGGTGCCTATCTACCCATTTCGAATGTGTGTTTTCGAGCTTTCTGGTACCTAGGCGTGTGGGGTATCATTTTCCGGATAATAGGCAAATCCTCCTATTGGTTAGCTACTACTTGAAAATTATCAAAATTCGTTCCCATACGGAGGTGAAGAACCAGTTTTTCAGTCTCATTTGCTCGGCCGCATGTAAGACGTCCTTGAATCTTGAAGGTATGGTTGTGAAACGTTCTACGCACCATCTGTCGTCAAGGACGATCCTTTGAATTCCGACAAATGAAAAAATAAATAATGTACTTCATAAGAGATCAGTGAAGTTTACAGTTTTGTAACTGCATAAGCAGTGAGCTCAGGGTCGATCCCATAATACCCGCCTGATACGCGGAAAAGTCAATTAAAATCTGAGTACATTTGTTTGAGTATAAATAATGTAATAACTAGGCAATCAAATTAACGCGATGGAAAAACCACCTAACCAACGTTGATTAATAATAATTATTGACTTAATGGATAAAATCAGCGTCAATCGGACAATCATCAGTCTCCATAAAGTCAGTTCTCCGTAGAAAAACGCTGCAAATTTTTCCACACGGGTTATTCCTCGGACCAAGCGCATGGAGACTCATTTCTTCAACATGGGGATCAGGGGGAACAGCGGGTGTGGCGGGTCCCGGACCCATTCCAATCCATTTAGCGTCCAAAATTTAGTAGAAAATGATATCCCACTCGCCTAAATCACCCAAAATCTCGAAAATCCATTTTTCAAAAAACACATTTTGACCCCTACCCCGCCCAAATTTGGTCCGATCGGGCTGAAAAGCTTTGTGGACGGCGTACGGCGGACGGACATTGACCTTTTTTATCTAGACACCATGAAACGTCCAGAAAAAAATTTTGAGCCGAATCGGAGAGGTTGACCTTTATCATGAAAACATAGGTTGATTATTCAAGAAATAACCCATCAAAATCATGAAAAAATTAGCTTTTAACTCTAAAAGAAAAAAAAACTCCAAAAAATCGACTGGGTCGCTGTAAAACGATCTTCTCGTTTTCTGAAGAGTAGCTCCTTTGTCAGATGGAAGGCTTTGAGAGGGACACAAAAATTAGTGCGTATTGTATTCCAGCGAAGTAAGAAGCTTGTAAATAGGCAGTAAATACCTATATGAACATTCATGAAATAATCCTATTTGATTTTGATTCGGGATGTTACGACATTTACAATGACTAGGAGAAGCCCTGCTGTTTCCCACCAGCGGTTTTATAAATATAACTACCGGGGAGACGTATGAACGTAATAGTCAGCAACGTAGAGGGGGTAAAGGGGAATAGTGTGAGCAGGTATAAATTCAACAGAAAGATTCATAAAGGAAAAAAAAAATCGAACCGGGATTGATGCATTCCTCAAGGAAAAAAAATGAGCCAGGCACGATTCCGGATTAAAACAGTAAAAATACCTAATCCCGGCCGAACGGATCGCTTTAATTCGATCTGAGGAACCTTAGGCACAAACACACTCACGGTCCAGAACGGCGAAGGGGGAAAACCAGGAGGGAATAACAGGAGATTCGTGACCTAGTGAGAAGAGGAAATACATACAATACAAACATTACATTGATTAACCCAGTTATGTCGTAAGCCCGCGTGGTTGGGGGCGCCTATCTTCTGCACCGTTGTAAACCACTAATAAAACACAAATTTTTACACACAGGTTGGTTATTCCTCGAACCAGGCGCACGGAGACTTATTTCTTCAACATGGGGAAAATGGAGGAAACAGTGGGTGTGGTGGGTCCCAGACCCATTCCAATCGATTCAGGGTCCAAAATTTAGTGGAAAATGATACCCCACACGCCTAGGTACCAGAAATCCCTAAAACACATAATCTACCCATTTTGAATATTATTCATAATGGGTAGATACATACCCATTCTGACCTACAATTTCTTCCGGTGGGTGCCAATCGTTCTGGGACCCTCTTCATTGGATTCAGCGTCCAAGATTTAGTGGAAAATGATACCCCACGCGCCTAGGTACCAGAAATCCCAAAAACACGTATTCAAAATGGGTAATAGATACCCAATTTGAAAACATAGGCAGATTATTCAAGGAATAACCAACCAAAAATAAGGAGCTGAATCCGCCGATCTGCCACCAAGCCAGATCCTACGACCCCGCCAGCTGCTGGGTCGCAGGCTCCTACGATCTCCCGTCCTCCTAATACCCGAGGATCCCAACAATCCGCCCCCACTAGACGAAATCCGCGTTCTCCAATGCATGAGCTCCGCTAACCACTAGGAACTAATTGGGATGCCTTGTGTGCGAGGGAGCTCATTATCTTATTCCATCAATTTTGACGATTCAGGAAGGAAAGCGACGCTCCGCCAGAAACAGAACATAAGCGATTCTCAATTAAGAAAATTATTCTACAATAATTGATTATTTAATAATTGCTGATTATTCTATTTGGCTAAGACTCTAGAATGAGAAATTTGCGGAGAAAAAAGTAATAGTAGTAGTAAGTAATAATAATAAGAGAAGCAGAAATCTATGGAAGTTCGGTATAGGTCCGATTGCCCACCTTAATCGATTTAACGTCTAATATTGTTTTTCACTAAGCTTAGAATGCTAAATAAATTCAGACGGGTCCCTGACCAATTTGTGCCTCACGGAAGTGGGTATGTTTCGATATGGGTATCAACCTACCTATTTCCCCCCCTGGTCAGGAATAAACCACCCCTGGAAGGAATTTTCAGCTATTTGGTTGGTTACGGATGGTAATCATTCCTTGAATAATCAACCAAAATGTTTTCACGCAAAAATTCAATCTCTCCGATTCGGCCCAAAATTTTTTTCAGGACGTTTCAAGGTGTCGAAAAAGCAAAATGACGGTCATACGCCGTCAGCGCCGTTTTTGGTAGTAGAAAATTTTCTAAAAATCTTTAAGTTGGGTCAGGGGTCTGTTCCCGGCCTAGGACGGTCCTCGAAACTTTTCAGCCCAATCGGACCAAATTTGGGCGGGGTAGGGGTCAAAATGTGTTATTTTGAAAAATGGATTTTTGAGATTTTGGGCAATCTAGACGAGTGGGGTATCATTTTCCACTAAATTTTGGACGCTGAATTCAATGAAATGGGTTAAATTGGGTATATATACCCATTTTGTATATGTGTTTTCGGGATTTCTTGTGGGGTATCATTTTCCACTAAATTTTGGACCCCGAATCGATGTGAATTGGTCCAGGACCCGCCACACCCACTGTTTCCCCCATTTTCCCCATGTTGAAGAAATGAATCTCCATGCGCCTGGTTCGAGAAATTATTCTAGCCATCATAAAACGTCCAGAAAGACCTTGAACATGAAAACATACCTAAATTCCTTAATCCCCACTTGACCAAAATATTTCACATCATACTAAGCTCTTTTTTTTCTTTTTAATTAATTTTATCATTTTTTATAGACATTATAGAAGCACTAGATAAAGAAAAAATCATAATTTTTCTACAAGACGTCAGTCGTATAAAATAAGTAATGCGTGATAATGATTCCATGGCAACTCCGAAAATCCCTTAATGACAATGGGGATGCATTTAATAGAGTTGCAAATTAATCAATAATAACAAATTTCATCAACTAAATCAATTTATAATTACTAAAACTGGAATAAGAATAGGAATTAGAAAGTTGAAAAAGTCTGTGCGGGAATGACTACTATGAGTATGAACTCAAAAGAAAATGCTCGTACAATATTGTTGAACAAAATTGATAATCCTTATTGTATGATTCATGTAGTGAGCTAATGAAGAAAAGTCGGACATGACGACGATGGTGCATGCAAGTGCATCGATGACGAGTTTATCAACAATCAAGTTTCAGCATTAAATTATTAACGCTTAAATATATTATGCTGATTGGACAACCAGCATGATCACGAGGGAAACCGGCGATTATTATAGGTCTACTTTTTTGGTTGTAAAGGTGAAACATGAGAAGGCCAGCAATAAATGATCGCATCTCAAAACCAAAATCCGAAAATGTTTCCTGCTCCCCTAAATGATAGGCTTAGCGTTGAGTGTTTACTATTTGGGATCAGGCATTTTAAAAGTCGGAAAATGTGAATGATAAGTCAGGCATCATTAGGAGAGCAGCTAACCCAAACTCATCTCCAAAATCAATACTCGAATAGCTCATTGACAGATTCTATAGACATTCAATGGATCAATGGCAACAATAAGAATGGATAAAATGCTCCTTAATCTGGTTCAACTACAGCAGCTCTGCTGTTAGAATTTAAACGAAGTAATTTCAAGCAACTACAGCGAAGATGAGCGCACGTTTAGTTTACAGCCATTTTGAATTTTGGATACCTCAAAACAAGAGAATTTTTCCGGCTATCACTAGAGGGCGGTTGTGGCGGAGGTTGATCATTCCTGGATTGGCAGGAGCTGGAAAAAAAAACAGACGAACAAATTCGCAAATAATAATCCAGGAACTAGCGTTATTTCTTTGTTTGGATGATGTTTGGTGATGAGCAAAAAAAAAAAACGTTTCAAGTAATTTTACAACAATCCTAAATGAAACAACGTTCTTGGAAGGATCGTTATCGCGCAGTGAGAAGAAAGAGAAACTTTTCAGGTGCGTCGAAGCATTCGATAGGAACCGAGACCTTTCCCAAATCCATTCAATGAAACTCAAACTATCTACTTCCTGAGTTCATTTGAAAAGGGTCCAATTTTCAAGTTCACTCTGAATCGAATCCGTAACGATCAACGACCAGAAAACAATTCACAAAAGACGAGGGGCGAGGGACAGGTTGGCAATAATTATGGGTTCGGATGTTAACATTGCTCAACTGTGTTCATACTGTCCAATCGAGCTGGAGTTTACGAACGTGAATCCAATTGAAGTATCATTACTAGTATTCTTTCAGATGGAAAATGTGCAACTGAGAGAGAAGAAACAGAGTTTAGCAGCGAGAAGAATTCTAGTAGGTATTTTGAGTGTCAATCTGCTTACAATGACCAAGCATCTCAGGAACGTGGCCGGAATACATTGCGAGTTCCTGGGCGCACATAAGATTCCTTGTGACCTTGATAATGATGTCACATTCAACATTCAGAAAACTAATAACGACGATGTATGCTAATTGCATGAAACCTCAACGATACCTGCAACGTCTGTGATGAGAAAACGCTTCACGTTTTTTTCCCAGGGGTTAGTTATTCCTCGGACCAAGAGCACGGGGACTCATTCCAATCGATTCAGCGTACAACATTTAATAAAAAATGATACCTCACACGCCAAGGCACCAGAAATCTCGAAAATCCACTTCGAAATTAACAGATAGATTCCCATTTGACCCATACTCACTTCCGTAGGGCGCAAATCGGTCTGGGACCGATCTCAATGAATTCAGCGGCCAAAATTCAATCGAAAATGATACCCCACACGCCGAAATCACCGACAATAATGCGAATTACTCAAAAATACATTTTTCAAGATACATATCTTGACCCCCACCCACCTCCTCCAAATAGGGTCCGATCGTGCTTAAGTTTCGAGGACAAACTAAAACCAGAAACGGATCCCAGACCCAAATTTTGGTGGTTGTTTTTAGGTAATATGTAGGTGGAGGTCATCTAGGAAGGTTGTCCTAATGTTACGTTGTTATGACTAACCCAAAATTCAGTGTACGTGTATCTTTCTCGACAATATTGTTCCTCAACACGCTACCTTTTATTCTTGCCTGCCTGCCCAATTATGTATACGTATGTCCTTTAATCGGGGTTCTCAGGGGGGCAGCCAACGAAAGCATGGCACGCTTTCAATCTCTCCGTCGTGCCCTTGCCTTCAGAGGGGGGTAGAAATTGAACCAGCCGTGGACCGTTGGACCGTTCACTCGACCGCGATTCAGTTTATCCCTGGAAAATGGTCGAGCTATTTGTTGTTGTGGTGTGTTAAATTCGGGTTTATGTGGTGTTGTATCAGAGAGAGTGAAGATGAACAAGAAACGGAAGAAGTTGTTGGGCTAGGAAGTGGATCCTCGAAAGAAGAAATTTAGGGGTACACCAACTGGCAGACGTTAAGCTGAAAGAATTACCCAGGAGATTTTAAAAACATGCTTCGGATGACAGTTGAGCAGTTTGATTTTCGTTTTGCCTCACATTTTGAAACATTCAGACACCAATATGAGAGGTCTTGCGGTTTAATTTACACGATTTCCCGCCTCTCCCCCACATAATCAAACTGAATATAAACCTACAGACTGCCGTAGCCGTCCTCTCTTCACGCTTCCAACTAGGTGTGACTGAGCAAACCATCCGAATTGTCATCCGAATCGTGGAAACGTCAAGACCGCTCCTCCCGGGATCTAACGTGCCTGATTATCACGCGAAGTCTCGCCTAGTTGGGAGCGTGAAGTGGGGTTTTGAAGGAATCTCTTAGCTAAAAAACTTACTGTCAACAAGTAGCTCGTCCATTTTGGACTTCAAGGGACAAACTGACACGTGGTCGTGTGAATGGTTCACGACCCACGGCTGGCTCAATTTTTACCCCTACTAAGGCAAGGGCACAGAGACGGAGATTAAAAGCATGCCACGCTTTCGTTGCCTGCCTCCGTGAGAACGGGTTGTACCAGAGACTGCATTGCTAGTTAATGCCGGTCTGGGCGCCGACGAAACGCGAAGTAACAACTTTTGATAAAAACCCATTCTCTCAATACGAGCAAAATAGAAGATCAAACTAAATCGATAATGCACAACTTAGGAATAAAAAAAAAAAAAGTTAGTTATCATGGAGCTTAGCGGCAGAGCCACCCCAAAAGGGTTGGGGAATGGCGTGTATGTAGGCATTGATTCTTTTATTGAATGGCCAAAATACCGCGAAAAATTGTTCAAGTGGTCGGTCAATTCAGTAACTCAAATTGTTGGACGAGCTCATCATTATGGTTCATGCGCAGTGTGCCACCCTCGCCCTCGTTCAGAGGGAGGTGAACGACCTAGGTAGGATCGGAGATCAAGCGATGGGGCACGTGGCTTCTTCCCGGGGGTGGCCACCCCTAAGTAGGCCACGGAACACCCTCGGAGTTTCACTCCAGACTTGGGCGGTGTTCTCCTGAATTTTTCATTGGACCACATAGGGGTAAATTATACACAATTTCAGGCCACCAACGGCACTAGTCGGATTTCTGAATGTCAAGTCCCCTTTTTCTTTCTTCTGAAAAGCCATGTACCCAAACTCGAAGTTCATGTCATTTTGTATTTTTAGTTCAGTTTGGAAGCCTGCGAAGGAGCGGAAGCTCATTTCACAAAAATAAGGTGGGCTATTGATCCAAAAAACAATTTTTTACTGCGTTTGGCGTATCAAAGCCTCAAAATACAAAAACGGTCTGCCCGCGTTTATTAGCTACACCAATGACCAAGGTAGATAGGTACACACTGTGATCCGATGGAACCAAAAGCTAGGGGATGAGTCTCTGGATTGAGCACCAGATAATCAGTTTTGTGAACATGCCATGACTCCGTGAATTTGGGGCGGATGCCATCCATTATGAAGGAATGATGACTCCCTTGAGGTCTCTCTCCCTCAATATTCATCAATGAGAAATTGGCGGTATGCTCTGCGAATGTGCTATTTCCTCGGTACAGTTATGCCCTATTGAAAATACTTGCTTAGAAAATGCTACGCTTAATGGAAAATAAAAAATAAAATTTGCCATCTAATTGTTTCTCGTTTCCCAAAGGTTAATCATGACATTTTTGAAGGTCGCGGGGAAGACTGTGAGTCTCGACCTTGGCAGTGAATTCTTTATTGTATAGAACTTGAAGAAACAAAATTAGTTCATCACCAATGACTAATATTCCATAATCATTTCAAGAAATTTCAGATTTTTAGAAGAATGTCTACAACCAAAATTGACGTGGACGGCGTACAACGGACGGACATTTGCTAATTTTGATCTAGATACCTTGAAACGTCCAGAAAAAATTTCTGGGCGGAATCATGGAGATTGACTTCATGCATAAAACGCGATCCGTAATACCCAGCACATCCTAATATCAGGAGAATCCTCACAGGGAAGCCATGTTCAATTGAAATATGAACTAATGATTCAACTAATCAAGGAGAGTTAGGAGGGAAAATGACAGTGGGCATTTCATCAACTGGTAATGAGTGGGCACTGTCAGCGACCGTCAATTGATTACGCCAACGACACATTACTTGATCTGTCATCCCGGATGCCGCGACTATTCGGTAATTTCACTCGTAGAAATGATGCTCCGTGGTGCACGACATCATTATTTCGTAGCCCTCTTGATAGGAGGTGCTTTGTTCCAATATGTATATTGTTAATGCTAAACTTTTATTGGCCTGACCTACGGTATAGATTATGAATGAGGCAAATTAGCGTTTGTGGAATAGGAACTGAAAATGTAGGTAGTGAGATCCATAGTTTTCGACGAAAATATGCGGGCTGACTTTTGGTTGGTTATTCCTTGAATAATCAACCTATGTTTTCATGATAATGGTCAACCTCTCCGATTAGGCTCAAAAATTTTTTCTGGACGTTTCATGGTGTCTGGATCAAAAAAGGTCAATGTCCGTCCGCCGTCCATTGTCCGCGCCGTAGAAAATTTTCTAAAAATCTGAAATTTGGGTCAGGGGTCTGTTCCCGGCCTAGAACGGTCCTCGAAACTTTTCAGCCCGATCGAACCAAATTTGGGCGGGGTAGGGGTCAAAATGGATTTTTCGAGATTTTGGGCGATCTAGGCGAGTAGGGTATCATTATCCACTACATTTTGGACGCTGAATCGATTGGAATGGGTCCCAGAACGATTGGCACCCACTGGAAGAAGTTATGGGTCAAATCGTTTATTTATTACCCATTTTGAATATGTATGTGTTTTCGGGATTTCTGGTACCCAGGTGTGTGGGGTATCATTTTCCACTAAATTTTGGACCCTGAATCGATTGGAATGGGTTCGGGACCCGCCACACCCACTGTTTCCCCCATTCGAGGAATAACCAACCCGTGTGTAATAATTTGCAGCAGATTGCAGCAACAATTTGCTTCCTCCCGCTGCCTTCCATTACCAGGCTCGCTGGGCTGGAGCAGTGACTTCACCTCTCAATCGCTGGTGTTTGATTTTGTGCATTTTCTCAACAAAAAAAAAACCAAATCAGAAAACATAAAATTCGCTCCCGGGGTGAGCTCGAACCACCAACCTTTCGATTTACTGCCGATCGCGCTAGCCATTTGCGCCACGGTTTGATCTAGACATCATGATTTTTATATTTCATCATTCGAGATCGAATTCGGAGAAATCTGGTCATGTGGTCTCAAACAAATTTTAACAAAGTTCCCTTAATCTTTATTATTACATATTACTAAGATTAAAACGGGAGAATACCCAATAATTCTGTTTCGTCACATTTAGAGACGTGGAAAACAGGAATATGCGGGCCCTGGAATTTCTCATTTGAACGGCTGATGCCGCGCTCCATTTATTCGCAGGAGAAAAGGTGTTAACTGACAATAATATGCACTAGCTCGTGTCGTGGGCTACATGCATACTAGGGCAGTGTTTATCTCACTCCATTGCCGTTTGAGTTGAGTGAGGGAACCTCCGTTAAATGAAATGGAACCTGAAAATTAATTAGGCGTGGTGAGCTTCCCATTCAACAACTAATGTTAATCGTCTATTTATAAATGTAAAAACTCTGACAGCCAAGACGGTTAAGAAGTCAAGTAAGACGAATCAGACTAATCCTGACTTGCCACTTCAAAATCAGGCAGGAGTTGACACCCTCTCGTACACATCCTAATATTATGAGAACGCAGCTCAACAGGTTTGTAATGGCAACATCTGAACAACTACCAAGATTCTTGATAGTGTAAACCAATTCTTTTTCGAGTTCACATGGGAGACACTGACGCTCCTATTGTGAGATAGTTTGAAAGCAATCTTCTCTTGAGTGACGTCGACACTGTTACCGCACAAGGAGTAATTGTGAGAAAAGGATCCAAATATTGGCTTCATTGTGCACAGAGCTATGGCCAGAATGAAGCGCGAATCATACGCTATAAGGCCCCTATAGTAAGTAAATTTTTTGCTCAATTGAAAAATTGCTCAAACTTATTAATTTTTAAATTATTTATCTAGCTTCCGATTAAAACAGCAAAAGCATTGATTTCACTTCCAAAATGATACAATCATGGACCTCCAAAACCGAAATTTTCACTTGAATTTCGCGCCAAGAGGCTGATCTATTGTTTCTTATTTTTAAATTAGCATTCTCATGTGGCAAGTAGCCTGCTCCTTTCAAGAAAACTATTGTGATTCCATTATTTAAAACGCTGCGAATTTATTAAGACGGGTTGGTTATTCCTCGGACCATGGAGACTCATTGCTTCGAATTGGGGAGAATGGGAGAAACAGTGGGTGTGGCAGGTCCCGGACCCATTCCAGTCGATTCAGGGCTCAAAATTCAGTGGAAAATGATAACCTACACGCCTAAAAACCAGAAATACCGAAAACACTCAAAATGGGTAGATAGGTACCCATTTTGACCCATAACCTTATCCAGAGGGCGCCAATCTTTCTGAGACCCATTTCATTGGATTCAGCGTCTGAAATTTAGTGGAAAATGATACCCCACACGCCTAGATGGCCAAAAATCTCGAATATCCATGTTTCGAAATACACATTTTGACTAGTACCCCGCCAAAATTAGGTCCGATCGGTTGAAAAGTTTCGAGGACCAACTAGAGCCAGGAACAGACCCCTGACCCCAATTTCAGATTGGGTGCCTATCAACCCATTTCGAATGTGTGTTTTCGAGCTTTCTGGTACCTAGGCGTGTGGGGTATCATTTTCCACAAAATTTTGGAACCTGAATCGATTAGAATGGATGGATTGTTCAAGGAATAACCAACCAAAAAACGCTGCGAATTCTTTCACACTATGCGCTCACTGGATTTCCTCAAGCGGAATACTAGAGTATTCACTGATATCCCCCCCCCCCCTCATCACACTGTATCGTGCCATTGTTCAGCCATGCCTCGAGTACGCCTCGGTCTTCTGGAGCCCTTTTTTGGCTGCCACATTGACCTAATTGATCGGGTGCACAAGGCGTTCCTCCGCTACCTTGCCTTCAAGTCAGGAATACCTCGAGACAGAGCGCGCACTCTGTGCGCAGTATCGCCTCCCCAGTCCTGCTGACCGACGCACCATCGCGGACACGGTTTCCCTCAGTAGTATGTTCTCTGGGCGAGTTGACTCGCCGTCTATCCTGGACCAGATTGGTCTCCGGGTCCCAAAACCAGGCTCCCGCACACGTGACCTCTTTTGGGTCCCCTTCACGTCGACATTACATGCTGCACCGCCCCCTCAGCCGTCTGCCCCGAACTGCCAACCATCTGCTCGCTGCTGCTGATATGGATCTGTTCACTCACCCCCCTCCATCCTCATGAGACGCTTGCTGGATGCTTTACTTACTCCAATGTTTGATTCGACCTATATACTGTAAACTGGGCTTATTCCCGTGTAACAAAAATTAATAAATAAATAAAATTGTGCTCTAGTTTATAGCTCACAGGCTTTACAAGTGATTGTTTCCTTTTCTTATTTTCTCTAACACAATGTTTAATTGTGTCCACGTCGAGAGGTGGATGATAGTAATATGAAACTAACAAGTCTCTCGTACAGGCATAAGAGCTGTGGGGTCGAGAACTCCACAGACCAAGAACGCGGCTAATGGCAGACAATTGCCACTTAGGATTAGTTGACACATCTCTCAATTGCCTCTATTCTCCGATGAATCCGTCCGACGTTAATGACTTCCCAAAAGGAGTATTTCAAAAAAAAAATTGTATCCATATATTATTTTTCACATTTAACAGCGATCATGAAAATCGGTTGTTTGTGTATTGACGCCTTGGAAAGAAACAAAGAACCCGGGATGAACACAAAAAACACCGGAAATTCATACACACGGGTTGGTTATTCCTCGAACCAGGCGCATTGGGATTCATTTCTTCAACATGGGGAAAATGATACCCCACACGCCAGGGTACCAGAAATCTGGAAAAACACATTCAAAATGAGTAAATAGGCACCAATTTTGACCCATAGCCTCATCCAGAGGGCACCAATCGTTCCGGGACCCACATCATTGGATTCAGCATCCAAAATTTAGTGGAAAATTATACCCCACCCGCCTAGGTACCAGAAATCCCGAAAACACATTTAAAATGGGTAATATATGATTTGACTCATAACTTCCTCCAGTGGGTGCCGATCGTTTTGGGACCCATTTAATTGGATTCAGCGTCCAAAATTTAGTGGAAAATGATACCCCACACGCCTAAATCGCTCAAAATCTCGAAAATCCATTTTTCAAAAAACACATTTTGGCCCCTACCCTGCCCAAATTTGGTCCGACCGGGCTGAAAAGTTTCGAGGACCGTCCTAGGCCGGCAACAGACCCCTGACCCAAATTTCAGATTTTTAGAAAATTTTCTACAACCGAAAACGGCGCGGACGGTGGACGGCGGACGGACATTGACCTTTTTGGTTGGTTATTCCTTGAATAATCAATGGTCAATAATCAAATGGTCAACCTCTCCGATTCGGCTCAACATTTTGTTCTGGACGTTTCATGGTGTCTAGATCAAAAAACGCTGCAAATTCTTACACACCTAGTAGTAGTTAGTAGTATTTCCTCGGACCAGGCGCATGGAGACTCAATTCTTCAACATGGGAAAAATGGGGAAAAATGTGGGTGCGGCGAGTCCCAGACCCATTCCAATCGATTCAGGATCCGAAATTTAGTGGAAAATGATGCCCCACAGGCCCAGGTACCAGGAACCCCAAAAACACAAATTCAAACGCTGCAAATTCTTACACACGGGTTGGTTATTCCTCGGACCAGGCGCATGGAGACTCATTCCAATCGATTCAGCGTCCAAAATTTAGTGGAAAATGATACCCCACACGCCTAGGTATCAGAAATCTCGAAAACACATATTCAAAATGGGTAATAAATACCCAATTTGACCCATAACTTCTTCCAATGGGTTCCAATCGTTCTGGAACCCATCACATTGGATTCAGCGTCCAGAATTTAGTTGAAAATGATACCCCACACGTCTAGATTGCAAAAAATATCGAAAATCCTTTTTTTTAATTCACATTGTGACCCCTACCCCATTCAAATTTGGTCCCATCGGGTTGAAAAGTTTCGAGGACCAACTAGAGCCACGAACGGACGCCTGACCAAAATTTCTCATTTCTCTTCTGATTTTTAGAGTAATTTCTACTATCAAAGTCGGCGTGGACGGCGGACGGACCCCTTGAAACGTCTAGAAACAATTTTTCACCGAATCGGAGAGAATGACGTTTTGCATGAAAACATAGATTGATTATTCAAGGAATAACCAACCAAAACGAGATCGTAGTAGACGTCACCTCCTATCGGCGAGTTTTCAACGAATTTTTAGAGAAACGGATACAGGACAAAACAAGTTCTAGAAAATCTCCGTAATTATTAAGCGAGCCTGCCAGTAATCTACAAACCTGTCCTGATTTAGCAGATGAAATTAGGAGAAAATTGCATTGATTCAAGAGAAAATGTCGAAAAGAACATGAAAGTTTGGAGAGGGTTGCCGTTTCACATAGTTCAACTGCAGTCAAATTTGGTAGACGTATCCTTAGTGCACCAACGGCCTCAAATGTTCTGCATCCCCGATACGAACACATCAATTTCAAAGCGTTATCGTTTCCAACAGAATGATTCACAAGGTATTATTTCGGTCTTACCCGAGAGGAGTTTCAAGTGTTGAAACCTTGATACAGCTGTTTTTCTTTGGTAGATAGCGGCACTGCAGGAAATGATGCATTTTTACACAGAATCACGAAACTAAGAATAGTGGCGGCGAACCTATTTTGACCCGCGATCATATATTGTACCACAATTCAAATGCCTAGGAACGTTAGTCTTCGTTCTCTTGCAAAAAAGATTTTTTGTTCATTGTCGCTGAACAGTTAGTTGTACTCCTTCCTAGAACAAGATTACGAAGGAAGGAGAACAATGTAAAAAACGCTGCAAATTTTTACACACGGGTTGGTTATTCCTCGGACCAGATGCATGGAGACTCATTTCTTCAACATGGGGAAAATGGAAACAGTGGGTGAGGTGGGTCTCGGACCAATTCCAATCGATTCAGCGTCCAAAATTTAGTGGAAAATGATACCCCACACGTACCAGAAATCCTGAAAACATATTAAAATATTCGTCAGACCAGGCGCAAGTAGACTCATTTCTTCAACATGGGGGAAATAGGGATAACGGTGGGTGCGGCGGGTCCCAGACCCATTCCAATCGATTCAGTGTCCATGATTTAGTGGAAACTGATACCCTACACGCCCAGGTACCGGAAATCTCGAAAACGCATATTCAAAATGGGTAACATATACCCAATTTGACCCATAACTTCTTCCAGTGGGTGCCAATCGTCCTGAGACCCACTTCATTGGATTCAGCTTCCAAAACTTAGTGGGAAATAATAATAATAATAATATTATTATTATTATTATTATTATTATTATTATTCTACGCGTAAAATGTTATCAATTTGCATGCAGTTACAATCAAAGGAAATTTCGATTATATTCATTAGCAATTAGAAACAGATTTTTCGAAGATTGTCCAGAACAGCGCGATTGTTCGTTTTATTCACTTCGTTGTTCATTCGAAAAATAGGCACGTGGCGAGGACAATTTTTCAGCACTAGGTTTCCGACAATGGTAAAAATAATTTAATTGGAACGTTGTAGTTGGAAAAGTACGCGACAAAATAAGTATTTACCCAATATAACTATTCTAGAAAAGGAGTTAATTTCAGTAATCAAAACAAATGGGTTGAAGATGTTTATCAACGGGCGTTCCTGTTCACGATCACAGCATCGTGTTATTCAGTTTAGTTCAACATATTTATTGAAAACTGCTCCAGTTTTTTTTCCACCGACAAGAATTTGTTTATAACAAATTAATAACTCGTTAGAGACACCCTGCTCGTTCTTTAATTTGTTTTCTGTCTTGGATAGTGCATTAGTTCGATAACGGCGCCGAGTTCGTATAAAAGAACTCCCACAAGTTCTGTGATATTGTAGTCGACTGAATCCACAGCCACCGGTCGGATATCGGACCGCATGATGAATTTCGCTTTGGTTCTATGCATGGCAGTTGCGGTCGCCACCGCTGTTCCCGCAGAACAGACCGAGACTTACCTCAGAATTAAGAGGGACGTAAGTAGACACCCAGTTCACTATCTCCTCTGTGCGGTATGTTATATCCTAATGTCTGAGTGAGACGAAGGCGATAGGAATGAATTGTTTTGATAATGATTGGGTACACATGAGCCATACCCGCGGCTGTTTGTTTGCCTGGAATTCGCTGCTGAAAATTCTAATCTGATGAGAAAATGGATTTTCTTGCAAGGCATACGTATTTTGTAAGGAATCCTCACAGTTTGCAGCATACCGCAATATGTAAAGCCGATCTCACTCTGTTGTTCTCCGTTTTGGTTGGTTATTCCTTGAATAATCAACCTATGTTTTTGGTATCTATGCGTGAGGCAGCATGTTTAGCTAGTTGGAGGAGATTATTGTGCATGATTCGCAGCTACTGAGTCCCTCTGGGCCACATAGGATATCTGCAAAACCGAGATTGGCTCCCTCCTTATCAATCTTAAGACCCTAAAAAAATGAGGGTATGGAAGAAGGGACGCG